>CM075736.1:5155856-5347939 GCA_037974335.1 Prionace glauca | reverse complement strand
TCACGTGCTCACTGTGTAGAGAGAGAGAGAGAGAAACATCACCACAGAGAGAGAGAGAAACATCACCACAGAGAGAGAGAGAGAGAAACATCACCACAGGAGAGAGAGAGAAACATCACCACAGAGAGAGAGAGAGAAACATCACCACAGAGAGAGAGAGAAACATCACCACAGAGAGAGAGAGAGAAACATCACCACAGAGAGAGAGAGAGAACATCACCACAGAGAGAGAGAGAAACATCACCACAGAGAGAGAGAGAAACATCACCACAGAGAGAGAGAGAGAACATCACCACAGAGAGAGAGAGAGAGAAACATCACCACAGGAGAGAGAGAGAAACATCACCACAGAGAGAGAGAGAAACATCACCACAGAGAGAGAGAGAGAAACATCACCACAGAGAGAGAGAGAAACATCACCACAGAGAGAGAGAGAGAAACATCACCACAGAGAGAGAGAGAGAAACATCACCACAGAGAGAGAGAGAAACATCACCACAGAGAGAGAGAGAGAGAAACATCACCACAGAGAGAGAGAGAGAAACATCACCACAGAGAGAGAGAGAGAACATCACCACAGAGAGAGAGAGAAACATCACCACAGAGAGAGAGAAACATCACCACAGAGAGAGAGAGAAACATCACCACAGAGAGAGAGAGAAACATCACCACAGAGAGAGAGAGAGAGAAACATCACCACAGAGAGAGAGAGAAACATCACCACAGAGAGAGAGAGAGAAACATCACCACAGAGAGAGAGAGAGAAACATCACCACAGAGAGAGAGAGAAACATCACCAGAGAGAGAGAGAGAGAGAAACATCACCACAGAGAGAGAGAGAGAACATCACCACAGAGAGAGAGACAAACATCACCACAAGAGAGAGAGAGAAACATCACCACAGAGAGAGAGAGAAACATCACCACAGAGAGAGAGAGAGAGAAACATCACCACAGAGAGAGAGAGAGAAACATCACCACAGAGAGAGAGAGAGAAACATCACCACAGAGAGAGAGAGAAACATCACCACAGAGAGAGAGAGAGAAACATCACCACAGAGAGAGAGAGAGAGAAACATCACCACAGAGAGAGAGAGAAACATCACCACAGAGAGAGAGAGAAAACATCACCACAGAGAGAGAGAGAGAAACATCACCACAGAGAGAGAGAGAGAGAAACATCACCACAGAGAGAGAGAGAGAAACATCACCACAGAGAGAGAGAGAGAAACATCACCACAGAGAGAGAGAGAGAAACATCACCACAGAGAGAGAGAGAGAGAAACATCACCACAGAGAGAGAGAGAAACATCACCACAGAGAGAGAGAGAGAAACATCACCACAGAGAGAGAGAGAAACATCACCACAGAGAGAGAGAGAGAAACATCACCACAGAGAGAGAGAGAGAGAAACATCACCACAGAGAGAGAGAGAGAAACATCACCACAGAGAGAGAGAGAGAGAAACATCACCACAGAGAGAGAGAGAAACATCACCACAGAGAGAGAGAGAGAAACATCACCACAGAGAGAGAGAGAAACATCACCACAGAGAGAGAGAGAAAAACATCACCACAGAGAGAGAGAGAGAGAAACATCACCACAGAGAGAGAGAGAAAACATCACCACAGAGAGAGAGAGAGAAACATCACCACAGAGAGAGAGAGAGAAACATCACCACAGAGAGAGAGAGAGAAACATCACCACAGAGAGAGAGAGAGAAACATCACCACAGAGAGAGAGAGAAACATCACCACAGAGAGAGAGAGAGAAACATCACCACAGAGAGAGAGAGAAACATCACCACAGAGAGAGAGAGAAACATCACCACAGAGAGAGAGAGAGAGAAACATCACCACAGAGAGAGAGAGAGAAACATCACCACAGAGAGAGAGAGAGAAACATCACCACAGAGAGAGAGAGAAACATCACCACAGAGAGAGAGAGAGAAACATCACCACAGAGAGAGAGAGAAACATCACCACAGAGAGAGAGAGAAAACATCACCACAGAGAGAGAGAGAGAAACATCACCACAGAGAGAGAGAGAGAAACATCACCACAGAGAGAGAGAGAGAAACATCACCACAGAGAGAGAGAGAGAAACATCACCACAGAGAGAGAGAGAAACATCACCACAGAGAGAGAGAGAAACATCACCACAGAGAGAGAGAGAAACATCACCACAGAGAGAGAGAGAGAGAAACATCACCACAGAGAGAGAGAAAACATCACCACACAGAGAGAGAGAGAGAAACATCACCAGAGAGAGAGAGAGAAACATCACCACTGAGAGAGAGAGAGAGAAACATCACCACAGAGAGAGAGAGAAACATCACCCAGAGAGAGAGAGAGAAACATCACCACAGAGAGAGAGAGAAACATCACCACAGAGAGAGAGAGAGAAACATCACCACAGAGAGAGAGTGAGAGAAACATCACCACAGAGAGAGAGAGAAACATCACCACAGAGAGAGAGAGAGAGAAACATCACCACAGAGAGAGAGAGAGAGAAACATCACCACAGAGAGAGAGAGAAACATCACCACAGAGAGAGAGAGAGAAACATCACCACAGAGAGAGAGAGAGAAACATCACCACAGAGAGAGAGAGAGAAACATCACCACAGAGAGAGAGAGAGAAACATCACCACAGAGAGAGAGAGAGAAACATCACCACAGAGAGAGAGAGAGAAACATCACACAGAGAGAGAGAGACAAACATCACCACAGAGAGAGAGAGAGAGAAACATCACCACAGAGAGAGAGAGAAACATCACCACAGAGAGAGAGAGAGAGAAACATCACCACAGAGAGAGAGAGAGAACATCACCACAGAGAGAGAGTGAGAGAAACATCACCACAGAGAGAGAGAGAAACATCACCACAGAGAGAGAGAGAAACATCACCACAGAGAGAGAGAGAGAAACATCACCACAGAGAGAGAGAGAGAGAAACATCACCACAGAGAGAGAGAGAAACATCACCACAGAGAGAGAGAGAGAAACATCACCACAGAGAGAGAGAGAGAAACATCACCACAGAGAGAGAGAGAAACATCACCACAGAGAGAGAGAGAAACATCACCACAGAGAGAGAGAGAAACATCACCACAGAGAGAGAGAGAGAGAAACATCACCACAGAGAGAGAGAGAAACATCACCACAGAGAGAGAGAGAGAGAAACATCACCACAGAGAGAGAGAGAGAAACATCACCACAGAGAGAGAGAGAGAAACATCACCAGAGAGAGAGAGAGAAACATCACCACAGAGAGAGAGAGAGAAACATCACCACAGAGAGAGAGAGAGAAACATCACCACAGAGAGAGAGAGAACATCACCACAGAGAGAGAGAGAGAAACATCACCACAGAGAGAGGAGAGAGAAACATCACCACAGAGAGAGAGAGAGAGAAACATCACCACAGAGAGAGAGAGAAACATCACCACAGAGAGAGAGAGAGAAACATCACCACAGAGAGAGAGAGAGAACATCACCACAGAGAGAGAGAGAGAGAAACATCACCACAGAGAGAGAGAAATCACCAGAGAGAGAGAACATCACACAGAGAGAGAGAAAACATCACCACAGAGAGAGAGAGAGAGAAACATCACCACAGAGAGAGAGAGAGAAACATCACCACAGAGAGAGAGAGAGAAACATCACCACAGAGAGAGAGAGAGAGAGAAACATCACCACAGAGAGAGAGAGAAACATCACCACAGAGAGAGAGAGAGAAACATCACCACAGAGAGAGAGAGAAACATCACCACAGAGAGAGAGAGAAAACATCACCACAGAGAGAGAGAGAGAGAAACATCACCACAGAGAGAGAGAGAGAAACATCACCACAGAGAGAGAGAGAAACATCACCACAGAGAGAGAGAAAAACATCACCACAGAGAGAGAGAGAGAAACATCACCACAGAGAGAGAGAGAAACATCACCACAGAGAGAGAGAGAAAACATCACCACAGAGAGAGAGAGAGAAACATCACCACAGAGAGAGAGAGAGAAACATCACCACAGAGAGAGAGAGAGAAACATCACCACAGAGAGAGAGAGAGAAACATCACCACAGAGAGAGAGAGAAACATCACCACAGAGAGAGAGAAAAACATCACCACAGAGAGAGAGAAACATCACCACAGAGAGAGAGAGAGAGAAACATCACCACAGAGAGAGAGAGAAAACATCACCACACAGAGAGAGAGAGAGAAACATCACCACAGAGAGAGAGAGAGAAACATCACCACTGAGAGAGAGAGAGAGAAACATCACCACAGAGAGAGAGAGAAACATCACCCAGAGAGAGAGAGAGAAACATCACCACAGAGAGAGAGAGAAACATCACCACAGAGAGAGAGAGAGAAACATCACCACTGAGAGAGAGAGAGAGAAACATCACCACAGAGAGAGAGAGAAACATCACCCAGAGAGAGAGAGAGAAACATCACCACAGAGAGAGAGAGAGAAACATCACCACAGAGAGAGAGAGAGAAACATCACCACAGAGAGAGAGAGAGAAACATCACCACAGAGAGAGAGAGAGAAACATCACCACAAGAGAGAGAGAGAAACATCACCAGAGAGAGAGAGAGCAAACATCACCACAGAGAGAGAGAGAGAGAGAAACATCACCACAGAGAGAGAGAGAGAAACATCACCACAGAGAGAGAGTGAGAGAAACATCACACAGAGAGAGAGAGAACATCACCACAGAGAGAGAGAGAAACATCACCACAGAGAGAGAGAGAGAGAAACATCACCACAGAGAGAGAGAGAAACATCACCACAGAGAGAGAGAGAGAGAAACATCACCACAGAGAGAGAGAGAGAAACATCACCACAGAGAGAGAGAGAAACATCACCACAGAGAGAGAGAGAAACATCACCACAGAGAGAGAGAGAAACATCACCACAGAGAGAGAGAGAGAAACATCACCACAGAGAGAGAGAGAAACATCACCACAGAGAGAGAGAGAGAAACATCACCACAGAGAGAGAGAGAGAAACATCACCAGAGAGAGAGAGAGAAACATCACCACAGAGAGAGAGAGAGAAACATCACCACAGAGAGAGAGAAAAACATCACCACAGAGAGAGAGAGAGAGAGAAACATCACCACAGAGAGAGAGAGAGAAACATCACCACAGAGAGAGAGAGAGAAACATCACCAGAGAGAGAGAGAGAAACATCACCACAGAGAGGAGAGAGAAACATCACCACAGAGAGAGAGAGAGAAACATCACCACAGAGAGAGAGAGAGAAACATCACCAGAGAGAGAGAGAGAAACATCACCACAGAGAGAGAGAGAGAAACATCACCACAGAGAGAGAGGAAAAACATCACCACAGAGAGAGAGAGAAACATCACCACAGAGAGAGAGAGAAACATCACCACAGAGAGAGAGAGAAAACATCACCACAGAGAGAGAGAGAAACATCACCACAGAGAGAGAGAGAAACATCACCACAGAGAGAGAGAGAAACATCACCACAGAGAGAGAGAGAAACATCACCACAGAGAGAGAGAGAAACATCACCACAGAGAGAGAGAGAGAAACATCACCACAGAGAGAGAGAGAAACATCACCACAGAGAGAGAGAGAGAGAAACATCACCACAGAGAGAGAGAGAGAAACATCACCACAGAGAGAGAGACAAACATCACCACAGAGAGAGAGAGAGAAACATCACCACAGAGAGAGAGAGAAACATCACCACAGAGAGAGAGAGAAACATCACCACAGAGAGAGAGAGAGAAACATCACCACAGAGAGAGAGAGAAAACATCACCACAGAGAGAGAGAGAAACATCACCACAGGAGAGAGAGAGAAACATCACCACAGAGAGAGAGAGAAACATCACCACAGAGAGAGAGAGAGAGAAACATCACCACAGAGAGAGAGAGAGAGAAACATCACCACAGAGAGAGAGAGAAACATCACCACAGAGAGAGAGAGAAACATCACCACAGAGAGAGAGAGAAACATCACCACAGAGAGAGAGAGAGAAACATCACCACAGAGAGAGAGAGAAACATCACCACAGAGAGAGAGAGAGAGAAACATCACCACAGAGAGAGAGAGAGAAACATCACCACAGAGAGAGAGAGAGAAACATCACCAGAGAGAGAGAGAGAAACATCACCACAGAGAGAGAGAGAGAAACATCACCACAGAGAGAGAGAGAGAAACATCACCACAGAGAGAGAGAAACATCACCACAGAGAGAGAGAGAGAGAAACATCACCACAGAGAGAGAGAGAGAAACATCACCACAGAGAGAGAGAGAGAGAAAACATCACCACAGAGAGAGAGAGAAACATCACCACAGAGAGAGAGAGAGAAACATCACCACAGAGAGAGAGAGAAACATCACCACAGAGAGAGAGAGAAAAACATCACCACAGAGAGAGAGAGAGAGAAACATCACCACAGAGAGAGAGAGAAAAACATCACCACAGAGAGAGAGAGAGAGAAACATCACCACAGAGAGAGAGAGAGAAACATCACCACAGAGAGAAGAGAGAGAGAACATCACCACAGAGAGAGAGAAGAGAGAGAGAGGAAACATCACCACAGAGAGAGAGAGAAACATCACCACAGAGAGAGAGAGAGAAACATCACCACAGAGAGAGAGAGAAACATCACCACAGAGAGAGAGAGAAGAAACATCACCACAGAGAGAGAGAGAGAAACATCACCACAGAGAGAGAGAGAGAAACATCACCACAGAGAGAGAGAGAAACATCACCACAGAGAGAGAGAAGAAACATCACCACAGAGAGAGAGAGAGAAACATCACCACAGAGAGAGAGAGAAACATCACCACAGAGAGAGAGAGAAACATCACCACAGAGAGAGAGAGAGAAACATCACCACAGAGAGAGAGAGAGAAACATCACCACAGAGAGAGAGAGAGAAACATCACCACAGAGAGAGAGAGAGAAACATCACCACAGAGAGAGAGAGAAACATCACCACAGAGAGAGAGAAAAACATCACCACAGAGAGAGAGAAACATCACCACAGAGAGAGAGAGAGAGAAACATCACCACAGCGAGAGAGAAAACATCACCACACAGAGAGAGAGAGAGAAACATCACCAGAGAGAGAGAGAGAAACATCACCACTGAGAGAGAGAGAGAAACATCACCACAGAGAGAGAGAGAAACATCACCCAGAGAGAGAGAGAGAAACATCACCACAGAGAGAGAGAGAAACATCACCCAGAGAGAGAGAGAGAAACATCACCACTGAGAGAGAGAGAGAGAAACATCACCACAGAGAGAGAGAGAAACATCACCCAGAGAGAGAGAGAGAAACATCACCACAGAGAGAGAGAGAGAAACATCACCACAGAGAGAGAGAGAGAAACATCACCACAGAGAGAGAGAGAGAAACATCACCACAGAGAGAGAGAGAGAAACATCACCACAAAGAGAGAGAGAGAAACATCACCAGAGAGAGAGAGAGAGAGAAACATCACCACAGAGAGAGAGAGAGAAACATCACCACAGAGAGAGAGAGAGAAACATCACCACAAAGAGAGAGAGACAAACATCACCACAGAGAGAGAGAGAGAGAAACATCACCACAGAGAGAGAGAGAGAAACATCACCACAGAGAGAGAGTGAGAGAAACATCACCACAGAGAGAGAGAGAAACATCACCACAGAGAGAGAGAGAAACATCACCACAGAGAGAGAGAGAGAGAAACATCACCACAGAGAGAGAGAGAAACATCACCACAGAGAGAGAGAGAGAGAAACATCACCACAGAGAGAGAGAGAGAGAAACATCACCACAGAGAGAGAGAGAAACATCACCACAGAGAGAGAGAGAAACATCACCACAGAGAGAGAGAGAAACATCACCACAGAGAGAGAGAGAGAAACATCACCACAGAGAGAGAGAGAAACATCACCACAGAGAGAGAGAGAGAAACATCACCACAGAGAGAGAGAGAGAAACATCACCAGAGAGAGAGAGAGAAACATCACCACAGAGAGAGAGAGAGAAACATCACCACAGAGAGAGAGAGAAAACATCACCACAGAGAGAGAGAGAGAGAAACATCACCACAGAGAGAGAGAGAGAAACATCACCACAGAGAGAGAGAGAGAAACATCACCAGAGAGAGAGAGAGAAACATCACCACAGAGAGAGAGAGAAACATCACCACAGAGAGAGAGAGAGAAACATCACCACAGAGAGAGAGAGAGAAACATCACCAGAGAGAGAGAGAGAAACATCACCACAGAGAGAGAGAGAGAAACATCACCACAGAGAGAGAGAAAACATCACCACAGAGAGAGAGAGAAACATCACCACAGAGAGAGAGAGAAACATCACCACAGAGAGAGAGAAAAACATCACCACAGAGAGAGAGAGAAACATCACCACAGAGAGAGAGAGAAACATCACCACAGAGAGAGAGAGAAACATCACCACAGAGAGAGAGAGAAACATCACCACAGAGAGAGAGAGAAACATCACCACAGAGAGAGAGAGAGAGAAACATCACCACAGAGAGAGAGAGAAACATCACCACAGAGAGAGAGAGAGAGAAACATCACCACAGAGAGAGAGAGAGAAACATCACCACAGAGAGAGAGACAAACATCACCACAAAGAGAGAGAGAAACATCACCACAGAGAGAGAGAGAAACATCACCACAGAGAGAGAGAGAAACATCACCACAGAGAGAGAGAGAGAAACATCACCACAGAGAGAGAGAAAAACATCACCACAGAGAGAGAGAGAAACATCACACAGAGAGAGAGAGAAACATCACCACAGAGAGAGAGAGAAACATCACCACAGAGAGAGAGAGAAAACATCACCACAGAGAGAGAGAGAAACATCACCACAGAGAGAGAGAGAAACATCACCACAGAGAGAGAGAGAAACATCACCACAGAGAGAGAGAGAAACATCACCACAGAGAGAGAGAGAGAGAAACATCACCACAGAGAGAGAGAGAAACATCACCACAGAGAGAGAGAGAGAGAAACATCACCACAGAGAGAGAGAGAGAAACATCACCACAGAGAGAGAGACAAACATCACCACAGAGAGAGAGAGAAACATCACCACAGAGAGAGAGAGAAACATCACCACAGAGAGAGAGAGAGAAACATCACCACAGAGAGAGAGAGAGAGAAACATCACCACAGAGAGAGAGAGAAACATCACCACAGAGAGAGAGAGAGAAACATCACCACAGAGAGAGAGAGAGAGAAACATCACCACAGAGAGAGAGAGAAACATCACCAGAGAGAGAGAGAGAGAGAAACATCACCACAGAGAGAGAGAGAGAAACATCACCACAGAGAGAGAGAGAACATCACCACAAGAGAGAGAGAGAAACATCACCACAGAGAGAGAGAGAAACATCACCACAGAGAGAGAGAGAGAAACACATCACCACAGAGAGAGAGAGAGAAACATCACCACAGAGAGAGAGAGAGAAACATCACCACAGAGAGAGAGAGAAACATCACCACAAGAGAGAGAGAAACATCACCACAGAGAGAGAGAGAAACATCACCACAGAGAGAGAGAGAGAAACATCACCACAGAGAGAGAGAGAGAAACATCACCACAGAGAGAGAGAGAAACATCACCACAGAGAGAGAGAAACATCACCACAGAGAGAGAGAGAGAGAGAAACATCACCACAGAGAGAGAGAGAAACATCACCACAGAGAGAGAGAAAAACATCACCACAGAGAGAGAGAGAGAAACATCACCACAGAGAGAGAGAGAGAAACATCACCACAGAGAGAGAGAGAGAAACATCACCACAGAGAGAGAGAGAGAAACATCACCACAGAGAGAGAGAGAGAAACATCACCACAGAGAGAGAGAGAGAGAGAAACATCACCACAGAGAGAGAGAGAAACATCACCACAGAGAGAGAGAGAGAAACATCACCACAGAGAGAGAGAGAGAGAAACATCACCACAGAGAGAGAGAGAGAAACATCACCACAGAGAGAGAGAGAGAAACATCACCACAGAGAGAGAGAGAGAAACATCACCACAGAGAGAGAGAGAGAGAAACATCACCACAGAGAGAGAGAGAGAAACATCACCACAGAGAGAGAGAGAGAGAAACATCACCACAGAGAGAGAGAGAAACATCACCACAGAGAGAGAGAGAGAGAGAAACATCACCACAGAGAGAGAGAGAAACATCACCAGAGAGAGAGAGAGAGAAACATCACCACAGAGAGAGAGAGAAACATCACCACAGAGAGAGAGAGAGAAACATCACCACAGAGAGAGAGAGAGAAACATCACCACAGAGAGAGAGAGAGAGAGAAACATCACCACAGAGAGAGAGAGAAACATCACCACAGAGAGAGAGAGAGAAACATCACCACAGAGAGAGAGAGAGAAACATCACCACAGAGAGAGAGAGAGAGAGAAACATCACCACAGAGAGAGAGAAAAACATCACCACACAGAGAGAGAGAGAGAAACATCACCAGAGAGAGAGAGAGAAACATCACCCAGAGAGAGAGAGAGAAACATCACCACTGAGAGAGAGAGAGAGAAACATCACCACAGAGAGAGAGAGAAACATCACCCAGAGAGAGAGAGAGAAACATCACCACAGAGAGAGAGAGAGAAACATCACCACAGAGAGAGAGAGAGAAACATCACCAAGAGAGAGAGAGAAACATCACCACAGAGAGAGAGAGAGAAACATCACCACAGAGAGAGAGAGAGAAACATCACCACAGAGAGAGAGAGAGAAACATCACCACAAGAGAGAGAGAGAAACATCACCAGAGAGAGAGAGAGAGAAACATCACCACAGAGAGAGAGAGAGAAACATCACCAGAGAGAGAGAGAGAGAAACATCACCACAGAGAGAGAGAGAGAAACATCACCAGAGAGAGAGAGAGAGAACATCACCACAGAGAGAGAGAGAAACATCACCACAGAGAGAGAGAGAGAAACATCACCACAAAGAGAGAGAGAGAAACATCACCACAGAGAGAGAGAGAGAAACATCACCACAGAGAGAGAGAGAAACATCACCAGAGAGAGAGAGAGAGAAACATCACCACAGAGAGAGAGAGAAACATCACCACAGAGAGAGAGAGAGAAACATCACCACAAAGAGAGAGAGAGAAACATCACCACAGAGAGAGAGAGAGAAACATCACCACAGAGAGAGAGAGAGAAACATCACCACAGAGAGAGAGAGAAACATCACCACAGAGAGAGAGAGAGAAACATCACCACAGAGAGAGAGAGAAACATCACCACAGAGAGAGAGAGAGAAACATCACCACAAAGAGAGAGAGAGAAACATCACCAGAGAGAGAGAGAGAGAAACATCACCACAGAGAGAGAGAGAAACATCACCACAGAGAGAGAGAGAGAAACATCACCACAAAGAGAGAGAGAGAAACATCACCACAGAGAGAGAGAGAGAAACATCACCACAGAGAGAGAGAGAGAAACATCACCACAGAGAGAGAGAGAAACATCACCACAGAGAGAGAGAGAAACATCACCACAGAGAGAGAGAGAAACATCACCACAGAGAGAGAGAGAGAAACATCACCACAGAGAGAGAGTGAGAGAAACATCACCACAGAGAGAGAGAGAGAAACATCACCACAGAGAGAGAGAGAGAAACATCACCACAGAGAGAGAGTGAGAGAAACATCACCACAGAGAGAGAGAGAGAAACATCACCACAGAGAGTGAGAGAGAAACATCACCACAGAGAGAGAGAGAAACATCACCACAGAGAGAGAGAGAGAGAGAAACATCACCACAGAGAGAGAGAGAGAAACATCACCACAGAGAGAGAGTGAGAGAAACATCACCACAGAGAGAGAGAGAGAAACATCACCACAGAGAGAGAGAGAGAAACATCACCACAAAGAGAGAGAGAAACATCACTACTGAGAGAGAGAGAGAAACATCACCACAGAGAGAGAGAGAGAAACATCACCACAGAGAGAGAGAGAAACATCACCACAGAGAGAGAGAAAAACATCACCACAGAGAGAGAGAGAGAAACATCACCACAAAGAGAGAGAGAAACATCACTACTGAGAGAGAGAGAGAGAAACATCACCACAGAGAGAGAGAGAGAAACATCACCACAGAGAGAGAGAGAAACATCACCACAGAGAGAGAGAAAAACATCACCACAGAGAGAGAGAGAGAAACATCACCACAGAGAGAGAGAGAAACATCACCACAGAGAGAGAGAGAAACATCACCACAGAGAGAGAGAAAAACATCACCACAGAGAGAGAGAGAGAAACATCACCACAGAGAGAGAGAGAGAGAAACATCACCACAGAGAGAGAGAGAAACATCACTACTGAGAGAGAGAGAGAGAAACATCACCACAGAGAGAGAGAGAGAGAAACATCACCACAGAGAGAGAGAGAAACATCACCACAGAGAGAGAGAGAGAGAAACATCACCACAGAGAGAGAGAGACAAACATCACCACAGAGAGAGAGAGAGAGAAACATCACCACAGAGAGAGAGAAAAACATCACCACAGAGAGAGAGAGAGAGAAACATCACCACAGAGAGAGAGAAAAACATCACCACAGAGAGAGAGAGAGAGAAACATCACCACAGAGAGAGAGAGAGAGAAACATCACCACAGAGAGAGAGAGAGAAACATCACCACAGAGAGAGAGAGAGAGAAACATCACCACAGAGAGAGAGAGACAAACATCACCACAGAGAGAGAGAAAAACATCACCACAGAGAGAGAGAGAGAAACATCACCACAGAGAGAGAGAGAGAAACATCACCACAGAGAGAGAGAGAGAGAAATATCACCACAGAGAGAGAGAGAGAAACATCACCACCAAGAGAGAGAGAAACATCACCACAGAGAGAGAGAGAGAAACATCACCACAGAGAGAGAGAGAGAAACATCACCACAGAGAGAGAGAGAAACATCACCACAGAGAGAGAGAAAACATCACCACAGAGAGAGAGAGAAACATCACCACAGAGAGAGAGAGAGAGAAACATCACCACAGAGAGAGAGAGAAACATCACCACAGAGAGAGAGAAAAACATCACCACAGAGAGAGAGAGAAACATCACCACAGAGAGAGAGAGAGAAACATCACCACAGAGAGAGAGAGAAACATCACCACAGAGAGAGAGAGAGAAACATCACCACAGAGAGAGAGAGAAACATCACCACAGAGAGAGAGAAAAACATCACCACAGAGAGAGAGAGAAACATCACCACAGAGAGAGAGAGAGAGAAACATCACCACAGAGAGAGAGAGAAACATCACCACAGAGAGAGAGAGAGAAACATCACCACAGAGAGAGAGAGAAACATTACCACAGAGAGAGAGAGAAACATCACCACAGAGAGAGAGAGAAAAACATCACCACAGAGAGAGAGAGAAACATCACCACAGAGAGTGAGAGAAACATCACCACAGAGAGAGAGAGAAAAACATCACCACAGAGAGAGAGAGAAACATCACCACAGAGAGAGAGAGAGAGAGAAACATCACCACAGAGAGAGAGAGAAACATCACCACAGAGAGAGAGAGAAACATCACCACAGAGAGAGAGAGAGAGAAACATCACCACAGAGAGAGAGAGAAACATCACCACAGAGAGAGAGAGAGAGAGAAACATCACCACAGAGAGAGAGAGAAACATCACCACAGAGAGAGAGAGAAACATCACCACAGAGAGAGAGAGAGAAACATCACCACAGAGAGAGAGAGAAACATCACCACAGAGAGAGAGAGAGAGAGAAACATCACCACAGAGAGAGAGAGAAACATCACCACAGAGAGAGAGAGAGAAACATCACCACAGAGAGAGAGTGAGAGAAACATCACCACAGAGAGAGAGAGAAACATCACCACAGAGAGAGAGAGAAACATCACCACAGAGAGAGAGAGAGAAACATCACCACAGAGAGAGAGAGAGAGAAACATCACCACAGAGAGAGAGAGAAACATCACCACAGAGAGAGAGAGAGAAACATCACCACAGAGAGAGAGAGAGAGAAACATCACCACAGAGAGAGAGAGAAACATCACCACAGAGAGAGAGAGAAACATCACCACAGAGAGAGAGAGAAACATCACCACAGAGAGAGAGAGAGAAACATCACCACAGAGAGAGAGAGAAACATCACCACAGAGAGAGAGAGAGAGAAACATCACCACAGAGAGAGAGAGAGAAACATCACCACAGAGAGAGAGAGAGAAACATCACCAGAGAGAGAGAGAGAAACATCACCACAGAGAGAGAGAGAGAAACATCACCACAGAGAGAGAGAAAAACATCACCACAGAGAGAGAGAGAAACATCACCACAGAGAGAGAGAGAAACATCACCACAGAGAGAGAGAGTAACATCACCACAGAGAGAGAGAGAAACATCACCACAGAGAGAGAGAGAAACATCACCACAGAGAGAGAGAGAGAGAAACATCACCACAGAGAGAGAGAGAAACATCACCACAGAGAGAGAGAGAGAGAAACATCACCACAGAGAGAGAGAGAGAAACATCACCACAGAGAGAGAGACAAACATCACCACAAAGAGAGAGAGAAACATCACCACAGAGAGAGAGAGAAACATCACCACAGAGAGAGAGAGAAACATCACCACAGAGAGAGAGAGAGAAACATCACCACAGAGAGAGAGAAAAACATCACCACAGAGAGAGAGAGAAACATCACCACAGAGAGAGAGAGAAACATCACCACAGAGAGAGAGAGAAACATCACCACAGAGAGAGAGAAAAACATCACCACAGAGAGAGAGAGAAACATCACCACAGAGAGAGAGAGAAACATCACCACAGAGAGAGAGAGAAACATCACCACAGAGAGAGAGAGAAACATCACCACAGAGAGAGAGAGAAACATCACCACAGAGAGAGAGAGAGAGAAACATCACCACAGAGAGAGAGAGAAACATCACCACAGAGAGAGAGAGAGAGAAACATCACCACAGAGAGAGAGAGACAAACATCACCACAGAGAGAGAGACAAACATCACCACAAAGAGAGAGAGAAACATCACCACAGAGAGAGAGAGAAACATCACCACAGAGAGAGAGAGAGAAACATCACCACAGAGAGAGAGAGAGAGAAACATCACCACAGAGAGAGAGAGAAACATCACCACAGAGAGAGAGAGAGAAACATCACCACAGAGAGAGAGAGAGAGAAACATCACCACAGAGAGAGAGAGAAACATCACCAGAGAGAGAGAGAGAGAGAAACATCACCACAGAGAGAGAGAGAGAAACATCACCACAGAGAGAGAGACAAACATCACCACAAAGAGAGAGAGAAACATCACCACAGAGAGAGAGAGAAACATCACCACAGAGAGAGAGAGAGAAACATCACCACAGAGAGAGAGAGAGAAACATCACCACAGAGAGAGAGAGAGAAACATCACCACAGAGAGAGAGAGAGAAACATCACCACAGAGAGAGAGAGAGAAACATCACCACAGAGAGAGAGAGAGAAACATCACCACAGAGAGAGAGAGAAACATCACCACAAAGAGAGAGAGAAACATCACCACAGAGAGAGAGAGAAACATCACCACAGAGAGAGAGAGAGAAACATCACCACAGAGAGAGAGAGAGAAACATCACCACAGAGAGAGAGAGAAACATCACCACAGAGAGAGAGAGAGAAACATCACCACAGAGAGAGAGAGAGAGAGAAACATCACCACAGAGAGAGAGAGAAACATCACCACAGAGAGAGAGAAAAACATCACCACAGAGAGAGAGAGAGAAACATCACCACAGAGAGAGAGAGAGAGAAACATCACCACAGAGAGAGAGAGAGAAACATCACCACAGAGAGAGAGAGAGAGAAACATCACCACAGAGAGAGAGAGAGAAACATCACCACAGAGAGAGAGAGAGAGAGAAACATCACCACAGAGAGAGAGAGAAACATCACCACAGAGAGAGAGAGAGAAACATCACCACAGAGAGAGAGAGAGAAACATCACCACAGAGAGAGAGAGAGAGAGAAACATCACCACAGAGAGAGAGAGAAACATCACCACAGAGAGAGAGAGAGAAACATCACCACAGAGAGAGAGAGAAACATCACCACAGAGAGAGAGAGAGAGAAACATCACCACAGAGAGAGAGAGAGAAACATCACCACAGAGAGAGAGAGAGAGAGAGAAACATCACCACAGAGAGAGAGAGAAACATCACCACAGAGAGAGAGAGAGAAACATCACCACAGAGAGAGAGAGAGAAACATCACCACAGAGAGAGAGAGAGAGAGAAACATCACCACAGAGAGAGAGAAAAACATCACCACACAGAGAGAGAGAGAGAAACATCACCAGAGAGAGAGAAACATCACCCAGAGAGAGAGAGAGAAACATCACCACTGAGAGAGAGAGAGAGAAACATCACCACAGAGAGAGAGAGAAACATCACCCAGAGAGAGAGAGAGAAACATCACCACAGAGAGAGAGAGAGAAACATCACCACAGAGAGAGAGAGAGAAACATCACCAGAGAGAGAGAGAGAAACATCACCACAGAGAGAGAGAGAGAAACATCACCACAGAGAGAGAGAGAGAAACATCACCACAGAGAGAGAGAGAGAAACATCACCACAAAGAGAGAGAGAGAAACATCACCAGAGAGAGAGAGAGAGAAACATCACCACAGAGAGAGAGAGAAACATCACCACAGAGAGAGAGAGAAAAACATCACCACAGAGAGAGAGAGAGAAACATCACCACAGAGAGAGAGAGAGAAACATCACCAGAGAGAGAGAGAGAGAAACATCACCACAGAGAGAGAGAGAAACATCACCACAGAGAGAGAGAGAGAAACATCACCACAGAGAGAGAGTGAGAGAAACATCACCACAGAGAGAGAGAGAAACATCACCACAGAGAGAGAGAGAAACATCACCACAGAGAGAGAGAGAGAAACATCACCACAGAGAGAGAGTGAGAGAAACATCACCACAGAGAGAGAGAGAGAAACATCACCACAGAGAGAGAGAGAGAAACATCACCACAAAGAGAGAGAGAAACATCACTACTGAGAGAGAGAGAGAGAAACATCACCACAGAGAGAGAGAGAGAAACATCACCACAGAGAGAGAGAGAAACATCACCACAGAGAGAGAGAAAAACATCACCACAGAGAGAGTGAGAGAGAAACATCACCACAGAGAGAGAGAGAAACATCACCACAGAGAGAGAGAGAGAGAGAAACATCACCACAGAGAGAGAGAGAGAAACATCACCACAGAGAGAGAGTGAGAGAAACATCACCACAGAGAGAGAGAGAGAAACATCACCACAGAGAGAGAGAGAAACATCACCACAGAGAGAGAGAGAGAAACATCACCACAAAGAGAGAGAGAAACATCACTACTGAGAGAGAGAGAGAGAAACATCACCACAGAGAGAGAGAGAGAAACATCACCACAGAGAGAGAGAGAAACATCACCACAGAGAGAGAGAAAAACATCACCACAGAGAGAGAGAGAGAAACATCACCACAAAGAGAGAGAGAAACATCACTACTGAGAGAGAGAGAGAGAAACATCACCACAGAGAGAGAGAGAAACATCACCACAGAGAGAGAGAGAGAAACATCACCACAGAGAGAGAGAGAAACATCACCACAGAGAGAGAGAGAGAAACATCACCACAGAGAGAGAGAGAGAGAAACATCACCACAGAGAGAGAGAGAAACATCACTACTGAGAGAGAGAGAGAGAAACATCACCACAGAGAGAGAGAGAGAAACATCACCACAGAGAGAGAGAAAAACATCACCACAGAGAGAGAGAGAGAGAAACATCACCACAGAGAGAGAGAAAAACATCACCACAGAGAGAGAGAGAGAGAAACATCACCACAGAGAGAGAGAGAGAAACATCACCACAGAGAGAGAGAGAGAGAAACATCACCACAGAGAGAGAGAGACAAACATCACCACAGAGAGAGAGAAAAACATCACCACAGAGAGAGAGAGAGAAACATCACCACAGAGAGAGAGAGAGAAACATCACCACAGAGAGAGAGAGAAACATCACCACAGAGAGAGAGAAAAACATCACCACAGAGAGAGAGAGAGAAACATCACCACCAAGAGAGAGAGAAACATCACCACAGAGAGAGAGAGAGAAACATCACCACAGAGAGAGAGAGAGAAACATCACCACAGAGAGAGAGAGAAACATCACCACAGAGAGAGAGAAAAACATCACCACAGAGAGAGAGAGAAACATCACCACAGAGAGAGAGAGAGAGAAACATCACCACAGAGAGAGAGAGAAACATCACCACAGAGAGAGAGAAAAACATCACCACAGAGAGAGAGAGAAACATCACCACAGAGAGAGAGAAAAACATCACCACAGAGAGAGAGAGAAACATCACCACAGAGAGAGAGAGAGAGAAACATCACCACAGAGAGAGAGAGAAACATCACCACAGAGAGAGAGAGAGAAACATCACCACAGAGAGAGAGAGAAACATCACCACAGAGAGAGAGAAAAACATCACCACAGAGAGAGAGAGAAACATCACCACAGAGAGAGAGAGAGAGAAACATCACCACAGAGAGAGAGAGAAACATCACCACAGAGAGAGAGAGAGAAACATCACCACAGAGAGAGAGAGAAACATTACCACAGAGAGAGAGAGAAACATCACCACAGAGAGAGAGAGAAAAACATCACCACAGAGAGAGAGAGAAACATCACCACAGAGAGTGAGAGAAACATCACCACAGAGAGAGAGAGAAAAACATCACCACAGAGAGAGAGAGAAACATCACCACAGAGAGAGAGAGAGAGAGAAACATCACCACAGAGAGAGAGAGAAACATCACCACAGAGAGAGAGAGAGAGAAACATCACCACAGAGAGAGAGAGAAACATCACCACAGAGAGAGAGAGAGAGAGAACATCACCACAGAGAGAGAGAGAAACATCACCACAGAGAGAGAGAGAAACATCACCACAGAGAGAGAGAGAGAAACATCACCACAGAGAGAGAGAGAAACATCACCACAGAGAGAGAGAGAGAGAGAAACATCACCACAGAGAGAGAGAGAAACATCACCACAGAGAGAGAGAGAAAAACATCACCACAGAGAGAGAGAGAAACATCACCACAGAGAGAGAGAGAGAAACATCACCACAGAGAGAGAGAGAAACATCACCACAGAGAGAGAGAGAGAGAGAAACATCACCACAGAGAGAGAGAGAAACATCACCACAGAGAGAGAGAAAAACATCACCACAGAGAGAGAGAGAAACATCACCACAGAGAGAGAGAGAGAGAGAAACATCACCACAGAGAGAGAGAGAAAAACATCACCACAGAGAGAGAGAGAAACATCACCACAGAGAGAGAGAGAGAGAGAAACATCACCACAGAGAGAGAGAGAAACATCACCACAGAGAGAGAGAGAAACATCACCACAGAGAGAGAGAGAGAGAAACATCACCACAGAGAGAGAGAGAAACATCACCACAGAGAGAGAGAGAGAGAGAAACATCACCACAGAGAGAGAGAGAAACATCACCACAGAGAGAGAGAGAGAAACATCACCACAGAGAGAGAGAGAGAAACATCACCACAGAGAGAGAGAAACATCACTACTGAGAGAGAGAGAGAAACATCACCACAGAGAGAGAGAGAAACATCACCACAGAGAGAGAGAGAAAAACATCACCACAGAGAGAGAGAGAAACATCACCACAGAGAGAGAGAGAGAGAGAAACATCACCACAGAGAGAGAGAGAAACATCACCACAGAGAGAGAGAGAAACATCACCACAGAGAGAGAGAGAGAGAAACATCACCACAGAGAGAGAGAGAGAAACATCACCACACAGAGAGAGAGAGAGAAACATCACCACAGAGAGAGAGAGAGAGAAACATCACCACAGAGAGAGAGAGAGAAACATCACCACACAGAGAGAGAGAGAGAAACATCACCACAGAGAGAGAGAGAGAGAAACATCACCACAGGGAGAGAGAGAAACATCACCACAGAGAGAGAGAGAAACATCACCACAGAGAGAGAGAGAAACATCACCACAGAGAGAGAGAGAGAAACATCACCACAGAGAGAGAGAGAGAGAAACATCACCACAGAGAGAGAGAGAAACATCACCACAGAGAGAGAGAGAGAAACATCACCACAGAGAGAGAGAGAGAAACATCACCACAGAGAGAGAGAGACAAACATCACCACAAAGAGAGAGAGAAACATCACTACTGAGAGAGAGAGAGAGAAACATCACCACAGAGAGAGAGAGAAACATCACCACAGAGAGAGAGAGAGAAACATCACCACAGAGAGAGAGAGAGAAACATCACCACAGAGAGAGAGAGAGAGAGAAACATCACCACAGAGAGAGAGAGAGAAACATCACCACAGAGAGAGAGTGAGAGAAACATCACCACAGAGAGAGAGAGAGAAACATCACCACAGAGAGAGAGAGAGAGAAACATCACCACAGAGAGAGAGAGAGAAACATCACCACAGAGAGAGAGAGAGAAACATCACCACAGAGAGAGAGAGAGAGAAACATCACCACAGAGAGAGAGAGAGAGAAACATCACCACAGAGAGAGAGAGAAACATCACCACAGAGAGAGAGAGAGAGAAACATCACCACAGAGAGAGAGAGAGAAACATCACCACAGAGAGAGAGAGAAACATCACCACAGAGAGAGAGAGAGAGAAACATCACCACAGAGAGAGAGAGAGAAACATCACCACAGAGAGAGAGAGAAACATCACCACAGAGAGAGAGAGAGAGAGAGAAACATCACCACAGAGAGAGAGAGAAAAACATCACCACACAGAGAGAGAGAGAGAAACATCACCACAGAGAGAGAGAGAGAGAAACATCACCACAGAGAAAGAGAGAGAAACATCACCACAGAGAGAGAGAGAGAAACATCACCACAGAGAGAGAGAGAGAAACATCACCACAGAGAGAGAGAGAAAAACATCACCACAGAGAGAGAGAGAGAAACATCACCACAGAGAGAGAGAGAGAGAAACATCACCACACAGAGAGAGAGAGAGAAACATCACCACAGAGAGAGAGAGAGAAACATCACCACAGAGAGAGAGAGAGAAACATCACCACAGAGAGAGAGAGACAAACATCACCACAGAGAGAGAGAGAAACATCACCACAGGGAGAGAGAGAAAAACATCACCACACAGAGAGAGAGAGAGAAACATCACCACAGAGAGAGAGAGACAAACATCACCACAGAGAGAGAGAGAAACATCACCACAGGGAGAGAGAGAAAAACATCACCACAGAGAGAGAGAGAAAAACATCACCACAGAGAGAGAGAGAGAAACATCACCACAGAGAGAGAGAGACAAACATCACCACAGAGAGAGAGAGAAACATCACCACAGGGAGAGAAACCCAGGGGTGGGGAATCCAGAGAGAAATTATCACCGAGAAAGAGAGAGAGAAAGATATTTGTGTGAAACTGGGGAGGGAGAGTTACTGACAGGGTGGAGAGCGCCGTAATCCTGACTTTGGAAAGAAATATGAAAAAGGCCAGAGCGAGATCAGCCCAGAGAGGGCTTTAAATACGGGAGACGGGGGGAGAAGCACAGGAGAGAGGGTGAGCGTGCTATAAACACAGGAGAACGAAATAAACAATGAGCGAAATAAACACCAGAGGTGGAGAGTGACAGCTACAGGGTTCAGGGAATGAAACAGGTTACTTAGAGAGACAGTAGTGGTATTCGGGGAGAGACACACAAACAGCGGAAAGAGAAAGTTGGGGGGAGAGGTGTGGAAAGAGAGAGACAGAAACACGGGAGATGAAGTGAGAAAAATCTAGAAGTGAGGAAATGAAACGGAGTCACAGCGTGTGGTGGGCTAGACTGAGAGATCATTCCAGATCGCACCGCTAATGTAGGGCCAGTGCAGACTGTCACTTTGCAGACCCAGCGTTTCAGGTATTACCCTCACTCTGCCAATAAATCATGTCCTTTCCACAACAACCCTCCCCGCACCACCACCACACAGACACACACACACACAAAACAAAGGCACAAGTCACAAAAATATATAGGTTGATCACTGCTTTAGTATGTTACTTGCAAAAACATGCTTGCAATTGTTACATTGAAATCCAAGCTTACCTCTTATCAGAATGATGGTAAAGATGTTCAATGTTGTGTAGAGTGAGTCTTGAAGCAAGCAAACTTGGAACTTTTTTGTTATTTATTCATTTTGAGACGTAGGAGTCACCAGCATTTATTGCCTATCCCTAGTTGCCCTTGAGAAGGTAGTGATGAGCTGCCTTCTTGAATGTGCTGTAGGTTGACCCATAGTGTCGTGTGGGCGGGAATTCCAGGATTTTAACCTCGTGACTGCGGAGGAATGGTGATATATTTTCAAGTAAGAAGCCTCACAACACCAGGTTAAAGTCCAACAGGTTTATTTGGTAGCAAAAGCCACTAGCTTTCGGTGTGCTGCTCATTTGTAGTCCTTTCAGTACTAAAGGAGCAGCACTCCGAAAGCTAGTGGCTTTTGCTACCAAATAAACTTGTTGGACTTTAACCTGGTGTTGTGAGACTTCTTACTGCATTTACACCAGTCCAACACCAGCATCTCCACATCATGATATATTTACAAGTCAGGATGGTAGTGGCTTGGAGGGGACCTTGTTGCTGATGGTATTCCCATTTATCTGCTGCCTTTGTCCTTCTAGATGGAAGTGGTGATGGGGTGCAAGGTGCTACCTAAGGATCTTTGGTGAATTGCCGCAGCACATTTTGTAGATAGTACACATGCTGCTGCTAAGCATCGGTGGTGGAGGAAGTGGATGTGGTACCTATCAAGCAGATGGTGATGAACAATGATATGCAAAAATCAGCCAGTGACATGACTGCAGCACAGAATGAATCAGTCCAGAGCAGGAGCAAATCCTCCAGTTAAGAAGATGCATACACTGCCATCCCATATATTTCACAGTCTCAGTTTCAGTTGTTAACTAGCTTATATCCTCCAAAAAAAAGAAAGTTTTTATGTGAGTGCAGTGTCCAGTGAGTCCAAGTTCAATATCGATAGCTCTGTCTGGCAGGATTCTGTTCTTTGTCCTGGAAGAGACTATCTAAAGGTTGGTCTTCTGGTGCTATGTAATGAGGCAGGTAGAATTAGGGACCTTGTGGTGAAGGATCCTGTTGGGGAGAGTGATCATTGTATGGTGGAGTTTCTGGTGCAGATGGAGGAGGAGAAAGTGGGTTCCCGGACACGCGTCCTTTGTTTGAACAGAAGGGAGTACGGTAGGATGAGAGAAGAATTGGCAAATGTGGACTGGGGGAGTGCGTTGGAAGGTAGGTCTGCTGAGGAGCAGTGGAGGATCTTTAAGGAGATCTTTCTTGGTGCTCAGCAGAAATTTATTCTGATGGTCAAAAGGGACCGTAGCAGGAGAGGTAATAAGCCGTGGATAACGAAGGAGGTGAAGGAAAGTGTTAAATTAAAAGCGTAGGCGTTTAGAGTAGCTAAGAGTAGTGGGCGAGAAGAGGTTTAAATGTCAACAAAGATTGACAAAGAAGTTGATAAAGAAGGGTAGGAGAAACTATGAAGCTGGGCTAGCGCTTAATATAAAAAAGGGTAGCAAGAGTTTTTATAAATATATAAAAAGGAAGAGGCTGGCTAGGGTGAACGTTGGACCCTTAGAGGATGAGAAGGGGAACTTAGTGGTAGGGGATGGGGATATGGCTGAGGTCTTGAATAACTTTTTTGTTTCGGTCTTCACGGAGGAGGATGTGAATAATTTGACGGGTGTTAACGATGGAAAGGTGGTAGGACTGGAGAGTCTCAATGACATTATTGTTACTAGAGAGGCGGTGCTCGACAGACTGGAGGGGCTGATTGTGGACTACAGAGTCTACAGAAGGATCTAGATAGGCTGGGCGAATGGGCCAGGAATTGGCAAATGGAATTTAATGTTGGCAAGTGCAAGGTGGTCCACTTTGGTAGGAATAATGGTAGGAAGGATTATTACTTACTTGGCGAAAAAAACTGCAGCAGGCGACGGTGCAGAGGGACCTCGGGGTCCTTGTGCATGAGTCGCAAAAACCCAGCTTGCAGGTGCAGCAGGTGGTCAGGAAGGCGAATGGGATGCTGGCCTTCATAGCGAGGGGGATTGAATATAAAAGTAGGGAGGTCTTGCTGTGGCTGTATAGGGCATTGGTGAGGCCGCAGCTGGAGTACTGTGTGCTGTTTTGGGCGCCGTACTTATGCAAGGATATTTTGGTCTTGGAGGGAGTGCAGAGGAGGTTTACTAGGCTGATGCCGGAGTTGAGGGGGTTGAGCTATGAGGAGAGGCTGAATAAACTAGGCTTGTACTCGTTAGAGTTTAGAAGAATGAGGGGAGATCTCATTGAGACGTATAAGATGATGAATGGGATGGATAGGATAGAGGTGGAGAGACTCTTCCCACTCAGAAAGGACAGTAGGACTAGGGAGCACAGCCTCAAGATAAAGGGAGGGCGTTTTAGAATGGAGTTGAGGAAGAATTTCTTCACTCAAAGGGTGGTGAATCTCTGGAATTCTCTGCCCGTTGAAATGGTGGAGACTACCTCGCTAAATATTTTTAAGAAGCGGGTTGATGGATTTTTGATAAGAGAGGGGATTAAGGGTTATGGGGAGAGGGCGGGAAGGTGGAACTGAGCCACGACAGATCAGCCATGATCTTATTGAATGGCGGGGCAGGCTCGAAGGGCTAGATGGCCTACGCCTGCTCCTATTTCTTATGTTCTTAAAGCAATTTTATTAGACCCATCAGCATATGGACAGCTGTAGCCATTATGTCAGACCAGCAAAATGTTTAAGTTAATTTATGTTGTCACAAGTAGGCTTGCATCTGCAATTAAGTTACTGTGAAAATCCCCTCGTCGCCACACTCAGGCACCTATTCGGGTAAGGAGCAATTTATCACGGTCAATCCACCTAACCTGCACATCTTTGGATTTTGCAAATAACTTTGAACTCTTTTCAACACATCCACTGAAAACATTAGTGATAGGTATTGTTAAAAATATTTTCAGAATGGTTTCCACATTTGGAAAGGTTGCCTGCAAACCATTAAATACAAGTTTGTACAAGTTAGCTGGTGATCTCGAAGCACAGAGCTCATTATCGATGAAATGAATGAATTATTTCACTTCATCTTTGGAAAGAATTAATGACAAGATTGTGAGGGGCATGGACAGAGTGGATAATCAGAAACTTTTTTCCCAGGGTGGAAGAGCCAATTACTACAGGGCATACTTTTAAGGAGATAGAACCCTACAGTGCAGAAACAGGCCCTTCGGCCCATCGAGTCTGCACCGAACACAATCCGACCCAGACCCTATCCCCATATCCCTACACATTTTACCTGCTAATCCCTCTAACCTACACGTCCCAGGACACTAAGGGGCAATTTTAGCACAGCCAATGAACCTAACCCGCACATCTTTGGACTGTGGGAGGAAACCGGAGCACCCGGAGAAAACCCACGCAGACACGAGGAGAATGTGCAAACTCCACACAGGCAGTGACCCGAGCCGGGAATCGAACCCAGGACCCTGGAGCTGTGAAGCAGCAGTGCTAACCACTGTGCTACCGTGCCGCCCTGTATGTATGAAGCAAGATTTGTACACAGAGGGTGGTGGGTGCCTGGAACTCACTGCTCAGGGAGGTAATGGAAGTAGATCCGATTGTGACTTTTAAGGGACAACTGGACAAATACATGAATAGAATGGGAATAGACGGATATTGTCCCTGGAAAGTAGGGAGTTTTAGTTCAGCCATGTAGCATGGTTGGTGCAGGCTTGGAGGGCCGAAGGGCCTTTTCCTGTGCTGTAATTTTCTTTTGTTCTTTGTAATTTCTTACTGCAATTACTTGTGGCAGTCTCATTCAGACTCATTCAATAAAATTGTATCGATATTTTTCAGCAATTTGTTGATGACATGAATTTTTTGAAGTAAATGGTTCCGCACAATAGTAAAAACAGCAATATGGAACTTTTCGAACTTCTTTGCTGAGGATTTTCCTTTAGCTTTCACATGTTTTTTTGATTTGACACAGCTATGTCTGACAAATATTCCTTTCCATCAACAATTTCAGCTTCAAAGCCAAAACAGAATCTGCACAAGCGGACTATCTGGTGTCACAATTTCTTCAGACCATCATCTGCTTTCCTTCTGCCTGTTCCAAACGTGCTTGCAATATACTCCACCAATGCATAAAAGTGAAAAAAAGACAAAAGCTTTGAACAAAGTCAAAGATACAGTTACCTCACAGGATTCAGTTGCAACATTGCATTTTAAATTCAAATGGTAACTGGAACATGAAATAAATAATGCAGAGGAGCTTGCATTATTCAGCCTTGCTTGTACACCTGAATATTTTTCTGTCACATTTGTGGCACTATTGAAGCTACGAGCGCTGGAGGACATTACAGTGACGGGGAGGGGTGTATGGGGTTACAGATATAGGGAGGGTTATAGGGGCTGCACAGATAGGAAAGACTGTAGGAGCTGGAGATGGTTACAGGGGTAGGCAAATTACAGGGGATGAGAATTGTAGAGAGGTGGAGAGGGTTGTCAGAACTGAAGGAGTTTACAGAGATGGAGGCTTAGCAGCTGGAGGAGGTACAGAGATGAGGAGGATGGTAAGGACTGGAGACGGTTACACAGAGATAGGCAGGGTTGTAGGGGCCAGAGGAGGTTACAGAGATAGGCAAGGTTTGTAGGGACTGGAGGAGGGTATAGAGATAGGGAGGGTTGTTTGGTGTGGACGAGACTTCAGGGATAGGGATGGTTGCAGGGGACTGTTACAGTGTGTCATTCTGAGTACAGTGTGTCCTTATGAGCCTTTTTCCTCAGTAATTGTTTTACTGGCATCTGTTGAAGGGCCCCAGCATGAATGGGCATTGGTGGGCTTTTCAGTCTGCACGAAAGCAAGAACTGTTTTAATTGTGCTGCTGTTTTTATAGTTATCACTGTTACTAATGTTCTAACTGGAGCATGAGATAAATAATGCACAGGGGCTTACATTGTTCAATCCTGCTTGTAGTCTTGAATATTTCCCTGTCAAAGTTGTGGCATTATTGAAGCTATAATGTTGAGGGGTTGGAGATGGTTACAGAGATAGGGTAAGTTGCAGAGATCAGAGTCACTGTTATTGTTAAACTTCAATCTTTATTTCTAGCAATACACTCTTTCCTTTGTACAACGCATTTCACTACATTATTTGTGGTCTCAAGTCACCACATCCTTTTTGGTGATGAGAGGAAAACAGCAAGAAAAGCAAACAAATCTTTCCAGTGTTCAGCTTGGCAACATGATGGTGCTGTAGCAAGGTGACTTCTTGCAAGCTGGGCCAGCATACCTTATAATTCTATCTTTTACTCTCATTCTGTGCTTCTAAAACTTCAGTCTAACTCTTCTAAACTATACCTTAGCCATGACTGCACTCTCCCCTTTCCTTCTCTATGAATGGTACACTTTGTTTGTATGGTGCACAAGAAACAATTGTATGTTAATACATGTGACAATAATAAATCAGATCAAATCAATTCAAAGGTTCACATGTAGAAACTGGCACTGTATCATTGAGCAGCTGCTGAGAAGTGGGGAGGCAGGATGGGTAGAAACAGGAAGAGGAAGCATTGTTGCTAAATCTCTGTCTGCCATTGGGAAGTTTAGGATTCGAACCTGGGGTGAGCAACCCCCTACCCAGCAGGGTGATGGTGGGAGTAGGGCAGGGATGGTGCGGTCAACCCCGTCATACACTGTGTACAGGTCTAGGACGGACTGTTTCCCTTTGTTCTGATTACATTGGAGGTCAACTGTGGCTTCAATGAGAGCTGTTCTGGTGTAACAATCACGAAAACCTGATTGAAGAGGTTTGAGCATGGGAATTCTGGAGTGGGGAGAGGAAATGGACACAGATTAGGGAGCTAGCAGCACAATCCAGGACACTGATTTGATTTATTATTGTTACATGTATTAACATATAGTGAAAAGTATTGTTTCTTGCATGCTATACAGACAAAACATACCGTTCATAGAGAAGGAAACAGAGAGTGCAGAATGTGGGTGTTACAGTCCAAAACTAGGGTGTAGAGAAAGATCAACTTAATGCAAGATAAGTCCATTCAAAAGTTTGGCAGCAGCAGGAGAAGGATGATCGGAGATGAAGCATTAAGGGTTATTTGTCTTATCGGAAGAGGAGCTGACAACTGCAGATCTGAAGGAGAAATGAGGATAATGTAGTGATCATCATATCAGCTAACGTGAGTGTGGAAGGGTTTAGAGGGCACTTGTCCACAACTGGCAGGACAAAGGCTGGCAAACTTCCTTGACCAGTTGGGCTAGTCCAGACCCATCTAATACAGAGCAAGAGAGTCCTCAGAGACCCTGGCTGGGGGCAAAGCAAAGGGAGACAAACTGGACAGGGTATTCAACAATTTTTAAAAAAAGTTGGAAAACAATCCCACAATGCCAAAATTTTGTTTGTCTAAGAGGAATTCTTTAAATGAACTGACAAGAGATGTGAACCCAAAACTGTGTCTGCTCTTTCCCCTTCTGTCTAGCAGGAGGTGTTGAGATTCTACACCCACCCCCTCAAGCCCTCTTCACATTTGTATCCTGTCCTCCAATGGTCTTCTCTTGACTTTCACCCTTTGCTCATGCACTCCTGCTGCCCATTCATTCCCAGTCCCGCATTTGGCTGCTCCTGCTGATTGGCCCCAGCTCCTTGGCATGCCTGCCTCTTCCTGTTAATTTGCTTCAGGTCCACCAACTGCCTGTCACCTCTTGTTGGTCAGATGCAGTTCTTTAGCATGTAGAGCTCCTCCTGCTTCTTCAAAACTGGTCCTCCAGTGGTAACCTCTTAATCTCCTCCAGGATGTTCTTTGGCATCGACAGTACAGCATTCCATCACCAGGGAGCAGTGTTGATCACTAATACTGCATTCACACGCCAGGGGGTAGTGCTGGGCTGTGATACCACATTCGCTTACCAGGAGGCGGTGTGGGGCTTGAGACTACATTTGCTCACCAGGAGGCGGTGTAGGGTTGTGACACTACATTTGCAGACCAGGAGATGGTGGGGGGCTGTGAGACCACATTCTCTCACCAGGAGGCGGTTTGGGGCTGTGAGACCACATTCTCTCACCAGGAGGCGTTTGGGGCTGTGAGACCACATTCTCTCACCAGGAGGCAGTATGGGGCTGTGAGACCACATTCTCTCATCAGGAGGCAGTATGGGGCTGTGAGACCACATTCTCTCACCAAGAGACGGTATGGGGCTGTAAAACCACATTCATCCACCAGGAGGTGGTATGGGGCTGCAATACCACATTCTCTCACCAGGAGGCGGTATGGGGCTGTGAGACCACATTTTCTCACCAGGAGGCAGTATGGGGCTGTGAGACCACATTCTCTCACCAGGAGGCGGTATGGGGCTGTGAGACCACATTTTCTCACCAGGAGGCAGTATGGGGCTGTGAGACCACATTCTCTCACCAGGAGGCGGTATAGGGCTGTGAGACCAGATTCTCTCACCAGAAAGCGGTGAGGAGCTGTGATACCACATTCATCCACCAGGAGGTGGTATGGGGCTGCAATACCACATTCTCTCACCAGGAGGCGGTATGGGGCTGTGAGACCACATTTTCTCACCAGGAGGCAGTATGGGGCTGTGAGACCACATTCTCTCACCAGGAGGCGGTGAGGAGCTGTGATACCACATTCATCCACTAGGAGGCGGTGTGGGGCTGCAATATCACATTCATCCACCAGGAGGCGATATGGGGCTGTGAGACCACATTCTCGCACCAGGAAGTGGGAATATTCCAAGATTCTGCTCCCGTTGCATTTGAGGAAGAGAGTTCCGGAAACTCACCGCCCTCTGAGAGAAAAAGTCCCCAGCTTAAATGGGCAATCCCCTTTTTTTAAACAATGCTTCCTAGTTCTAGATTCTCCCACAAGAAACGTTCTCCCTGTCACTACCAATCAGGATTGTAAAGGTTTCGAACAAGGGATGACACGGGACAGTGTGTCACACACTGGATAACAGGGGACAGTGTGTCACACACTGGATAACACTGGGAAGAATTGTGTGTCACACACTGGCTAACATGGGACAGAGTGTCACACACTGGGGAGAAGTGTGTGTCACACACTGGATAACACTGGACAGTGTATCACACACTGGATAACACTGGACAGTGTGTCACACACTGGATAACACTGGACAGTGTGTCACACACTGGATAACACTGGACAGTGTATTACACACTGGATAACACTGGACAGTGTGTCACACACTGGATAACACTGGACAGTGTATTACACACTGGATAACACTGGACAGTGTGTCACACACTGGATAACACTGGACAGTGTATTACACACTGGCTAACATGGGACAGAGTGTCACACACTGGGGAGAAGTGTGTATCACACACTGGCTAACATGGGACAGAGTGTCACACACTGGGGAGAAGCGTGTGTCACACACTGGATAACACTGGACAGTGTGTCACACACTGGATAACACTGGACAGTGTATTACACACTGGCTAACATGGGACAGAGTGTCACACACTGGGGAGAAGTGTGTATCACACACTGGCTAACATGGGACAGAGTGTCACACACTGGGGAGAAGCGTGTGTCACACACTGGATAACACTGGACAGTGTATCACACACTGGATAACACGGGAAATGTGCCACACGCTGGATAACACTGGGGAGAAGTGTGTATCGCACACTGGATAACACGGGACAGTGCGTCACACACTGGGGAGAAGTGTGTGTCACACACTGGATAACACTGGACAGTGCATCACACACTGGAGAGAAGTGTGTATCGCACACTGGATAAAAGGGACAGTGTGTCACACACTAGATAACACTCGGGAGAAGTGTTTTCCACACACTGGACAACAGGGGACTGTGTGTCACACATTGGATAACATGGAACAATGTGTCACACTGGATAACACTGGGGAGAAGTGTATGTCACACACCGGATAACATTGGGGAGAAGTGAGTGTCAAACACTGGGGAGAAGTGTGTGTCAAACACTGGATAACACTGGGGAGAAGTGTGTGTCAAACAACAGTTAACACTGGGGAGAAGTGTGTGCCACACACTAGACAACATGGAACAGTGTGTCACACGCTGGATAACACGGGACAGTGTGTCACACGCTGGATAACACGGGACAGTGTGTCACAGCTGGATAACACGGGACAGTGTGTCACACACTGGATAACACGGGACAGTGTGTCACACACTAGATAACACGGGACAGTGTGTCACACACTAGATAACACGGGACAGTGTGTCACACGCTGGATAACACGGGACAGTGTGTCACAGCTGGATAACACGGGACAGTGTGTCACACACTGGATAACACGGGACAGTGTGTCACACACTAGATAACACGGGACAGTGTGTCACACACTAGATAACAGGGGAAAAGTGTCACACGCTGGATAACACGGGACAGTGTGTCACACGCTGGATAACACGGGACAGTGTGTCACACACTAGATAACATGGAACAGTGTGTCACACACTGGATAACACGGGACAGTGTGTCACACACTAGATAACACGGGACAGTGTGTCACACGCTGGATAACAGGGGAAAAGTGTCACACGCTGGATAACACGGGACAGTGTGTCACACGCTGGATAACACGGGACAGTGTGTCACACACTAGATAACATGGAACAGTGTGTCACACGCTGGATAACACGGGACAGTGTGTCACACGCTGGATAACACGGGACAGTGTGTCACAGCTGGATAACACGGGACAGTGTGTCACACACTAGATAACACGGGACAGTGTGTCACACACTAGATAACACGGGACAGTGTGTCACACACTAGATAACACGGGAAAAGTGTCACACGCTGGATAACAGGGGAAAAGTGTCACACGCTGGATAACACGGGACAGTGTGTCACACGCTGGATAACACGGGACAATGTGTCACACGCTGGATAACACGGGACAGTGTGTCACAGCTGGATAACACGGGACAGTGTGTCACAGCTGGATAACACGGGACAGTGTGTCACACACTAGATAACACGGGACAGTGTGTCACACGCTGGATAACAGGGGAAAAGTGTCACACGCTGGATAACACGGGACAGTGTGTCACACGCTGGATAACACGGGACAGTGTGTCACACGCTGGATAACACGGGACAGTGCGTCACACGCTGGATAAAAATTCACAAACATTATTTTGTAAATTGAATTTGTATCTTTATATGCTTTGTTTGTGAACAGAATTCCCACTCACTTGACGAAGGAGCAGAGCACTGAAAGCTAGTGGCTTTTGCAACCAAAAAACCTTAGCCTGAATTGTTTATTTTTCTGTAACTGGGTCAGTTAACTGTTTATAATTCTGAAAACATCCAACTGGACAGTTCATTACAGCTTGGCACAGAGTCTGACTTTGAACAGAGTGCTGGGAATTGGGTGAAATGGGGAAGCAGGAGCTCCTTCCTGGTTGTTCTTTCTGTCTCTTTGCCCTGTGGGGATTGATTCTTGCCCCAGTCCCACAGGATTTGCTGAGTATCTGGTAAGTGATTGAAGTGAATTCTGTTCCTAAGATAAACTGTTGGTAACATTAACAAAATAGGTTTAATAAAGGGGATGAAATTGAATAAATTGATGATGAACAATATTATAATGGTCGTACGTAAATGTTTATTGTGGAAAGATGACGCACAGGAACTGCTTCAGAGAGAAAGGACTTTATTCAGCAAAAATGCAGGGAGAACAATCCTTTTCCTCCCCATTCCCCCACTCTTCCCCTGATCTCCCCCTGGCTTTTCCCCCACTCTCCCCTCCCCCACTCTCCCCTCACTCTCCCCTCCCCTACTCTCCCCTCCCCCACTCTCCTCTTTCTCCCCCCACTCTCCCACTGCTGTTCCCCCCCCCCCGCTCTTGCCGCTTTCCCCACTCTCTCCCCACTCTCCCTTCTCCCACTCTCCCCTCCCCCACTCTCCTCCCACTCTCCCCTCCCTCCACTCTCCCCTCACTCTCCCCTCCCCTACTCTCCCCTCCCCCACTCTCCTCTTTCTCCCCCCACTTTCCCACTGCTGTCCCCCCCCAGCTCTTGCCGCTTTCCCCACTCTCTCCCCACTCTCCCTTCTCCCACTCTCCCCTCCCCCACTCTCCTCCCACTCTCCCCTCCCTCCACTCTCCCCTCACTCTCCCCTCCCCTACTCTCCCCTCCCCCACTCTCCTCTTTCTCCCCCCACTCTCCCACTGCTGTCCCCCCCCAGCTCTTGCCGCTTTCCCCACTCTCTCCCCACTCTCCCTTCTCCCACTCTCCCCTCCCCCACTCTCCTCCCACTCTCCCCTCCCTCCACTCTCCCCTCACTCTCCCCTCCCCTACTCTCCCCTCCCCCACTCTCCTCTTTCTCCCCCCACTCTCCCACTGCTGTCCCCCCCCAGCTCTTGCCGCTTTCCCCACTCTCTCCCCACTCTCCCTTCTCCCACTCTCCCCTCCCCCACTCTCCCCTCCCTCCACTCTCCCCTCACTCTCCCCTCCCCCACTCTCCTCTTTCTCCCCCCACTCTTCCACTGCTGTCCCCCCCCAGCTCTTGCCGCTTTCCCCACTCTCTCCCCACTCTCCCTTCTCCCACTCTCCCTTCTCCCACTCTCCCTTCCCCCACTCTCCTCCCACTCTCCCCTTCCTCCACTCTCCGCTCCCCCACTCTCCCCTCACCCTCGCCCCATTCTCCCTTCACACACACCCTCCATTCATGAGCCCGTCCCTTCTCTCCTTCAGTCTCCCCGCCTCCCATTCAAGCCAGCGCATCCTCATAATCCCCTCACTCCTCGCCACTCATTCCCTCTTACTCCACACCCTCAACTCTCACTCGCCTCCCTCATCCCTTTCCATTCCCTTCCTCACCCCATTTCCACTGCCCTCCCCATCTCCTCTCCCTCCCCATATCTTCATTTCTCATCTCTCCCCTCCCTCCCCTCTCCCTGCCCCCTCTTCCTCATCCTCCCTTATCCTTCCCTCACTCTCTCCCTCCCTCTGCCTCTCAAACCTTCCCTCTCTCCCTCCTCCTCTCCCTGCCTCTCCCTCTCCCCCTCCTTCCCTCTCTCCTTCTCTTCCTCTCTCATCCCCTCTCTCCACTCCCACCCTCCCTCTTTCTCCCCTCTTCCTCACTCCCCTCCTTCTCTCTCCCCCACCCACTACCCCTCTCCCTCTCCCTCCCTCTCCCCCTCTCTCCCCATCCCTTTTCTTCCCCTTCTATCCCTTCCCCCCTCTCTCCCCCTCTTCCCTCCCTCCCTCTCCCCCTTAACACCTTCCCTCCCCTCCCCCCTCTCCCCCAATCTCTCTCTCCCTTCTTCCCTCCCCATCCCTCCGTCCCATCTTCCCTCTGCATTCCATCCCCCCCACCCCATATCTCACACTTCCCTCTAGTATCTCCCCACCTCCCCTCCCCCTACTGTCTGGAGTCTGTATTGACACTGTGACAGAGCCACCTGCTGGTGTTGGTGGGTAGTGTCAGTGGGTGGCCTCTTCCCCCGCCGGGGCTCACGGCTGCTCCAGCTGGTAGTCACTCAGCCGGTAGTTGGCCACATCCTGGTACATGCACTGCTGACCCCGTGTGATGTCCTCATAGGTCGACTGATCTGCCTGGTTCAGACCCTGCAGAAAAGATTGAGAGTGTGAGCAAGGCTGGAGAAAGAGGCATAGTGATGGAGAGAAAGAGGAATAGAGAGAGAAAGGGAGAGAAGAAAAGAGAGACAGGGAGAGAATCGGAGGAGCTAGAGAGAGACAGAGTGAAGGAGAACGAGTGACAGAGAGAGGATATAGAGAGAGCGAGGATAGGGAGAGAGACAGATTGTTAAAGAGAGAGGGGGATAGAGGGAGAAAAAGAGAACGATGGAGAGAGACAGAGAGTGGGGGATAGAGAGAGAGACATATGGAGAAATAGAGAGGGATAGAGAGATAGAGAGACAGAGATCGTAGAGAGAGAAATAGAGAGTGATAGAATGGAAGAGAAATAGAGGGAGAAAACCGCAGAGAGGGAGAGATATATATATAGAGAGAGAGAATGAAGGAGGGAGAGACAGACAGAAAGATTATGGGAGAGTATCAGAGGGAGAGGAATGTGTGGGATGATTAAGGAGAATGAATGGCAGAGAGAGGAAATAGAGAGGAATGGAGAGAATGAGGGACAGAGAGAGGGCAATAGAGAGAGACAGACAGATAGGGAAGGACAGAGAGAAAGACAAAGAAAGCAGGATAGAGTGAGACAGACAGAATGAGACAGGGAGCGACAAAAAGAGGGACAGAGAAAGGGAGAGAACAGAAAGAGATACAGAGGGAGACTGAGAAAGAAAGAGGGACAGAGGACAGGATAGATAATGGAGGATGGAGAGAGTGAGAAAGCAGAGAGAGAGATAAGGATTGGAGTAAGGCAAAAAGGAGAGAGAGAAAGAGGGACATAGAGAAAGAGATATTTCTATAGGACCAGTAGGATGAGTGACATCACTGCCCAGCCAGTGAGTGACATGTGAACTGCAGTCACATTGTTAAGTTGGAAAAAGCAAGGGCCAAAATGTGCACAGCAAGATCCCATAATCATTGATGATATTGCAATCAGACTGATGTTGGGGATGTGAGTTATTTGGCCTTGGGACACTGGAAAAACTGCCCCTGCTCCTCTTCTAATCATGGTGTAGGATCTTCGCCATTCACCCAAGTGGATGGTCGAGGGGAGGTTGGGGGGACATTTAGGGGCATCAGGTGGCGAAGGACAGGACAGTGGCACAATGATAAGCATTGCTGCCCCACAACGCCAGGGAACCCGGTTCAATTGCCAGTTTAGGTCACTGTCTATGCGGAGTTTGCACATCCTCCCCGTATCTGCATGTGTTTCCTCCAGATACTCCGGTTTCCTCTCACAGTCTGAAAGGCGTGCTGTTTAGGTGCATTGGCCATGCTAAATTCACCCCAAGTGTTCCCGAACAGGAGCTGGAGTGTGGCGACTTGGGGATTTTCACAGGAACTTCATTGTCATGTGAATTTAAACTGACTTGTGATGCTAATAAATAAACATTAGGGGGCGATACAGCAGTTAGCACTGCTCCACCAGGGATCTTAGTTCGATTCCTGCCTTGGGTGACTGTGTGCACATTCTCCCTATGTCTGTGTGGGTTTCCACCGAGTGCTCCGCTTTCTTCCAGAACACCAAAGATGTGCAGTTTAGGCAGATTAGCCATGATAAATTCACCCTTACTGTCAGGGGGATTAGCAGGGTAAAAATGTGGGGTTACAGGGATAGGTGGGATTGTTTTCGGTGCAGACTCGATGGGCTGAATGGCCTATTTCTGTTTGTAGGGATTCTATGAAGTCGCATCTGAAAGGTGGCAGTGCCTGCAGCAAGGGAGATGGGCGAGCCCATTTGCCTGTGCCAACCAAAGATGTTACAACTGGATTGGGACACCTTACTGTCAAACACGCTGCCTGGGAGAAAAGTCAATCTCTGTCCGAGTTCCTGTTGTGTTCCAAATGAGATATTCTCCACTTTAGTTCCAGCAGATTTGTGAATGGACTATATTTTTGGGGATGGAGAGCGAACAGATTGGCTGGTCTTACAGAGTAGGGGACGAAAGGATAGACACATTGTGCGGGAGATGGTGAGATAGACGTCTGAGTGTTCACATCGTGCCCAAGACGTCGAGGTAGACATATATCTGTCTGGTCACGTTGTGTGGGAGACAGTGAGATAGATATACATCTGTCTGATCAGATCATGCAGGAGACAGGGATATAGACAAATGTCTGTCTGTCTGATGGGCAGGATTCATACCTCATACAGATTGGCATTCTCTTCCTTGTAGCGCTGGATCCTCTCCTGCAAGCTTTTCTGCGACTTCTGTTGAAAGACCAATTCACAAATGTTGCCATCACTGAGCACACGCACTCACGAGGAGAGATTGACAGGCCAAATGTACACTGGGTTGGCAATGTTACTGCACGCCCTTTCAATCAACTAATGCAAAAATTATTCAACCAGAAAGGATTTCCAATTGAATTCCAAAACGCAGCAAAGTATTTACACATTCACTGTCCCATCAAACACTCCCAGGACAGGTACAGCACGGGGTTAGATACAGAGTAAAGCTCCCTCTACACTGTCCCCATCAAACACTTCGTGGACAGGTACGGAAGGGTTTTAGATACAGAGTAAAGCTCCCTCTACACTGTCCCCATCAAAGACTCCTAGGATAGGTACATCACGGGGTTAGATACAAAGCAAATCCCCCTCTGCACTGTCCCCTTGAAGACTCAGTAAAAAGTATGACAACACCAGGTTTTAGTCCAACCTATTTATTTGATAATATACTCACAAGCTTTCGGGGTTAGCCCCTTCGTCAGGTGAATGGAGAGTTCTGGCCTCAGACAGAGCATATAAAGCACAGACAGTTTAGAGATTACTGATTAGAATGTGAATCCTTACACCTAACCTGCTGTTCAAGTCCTGAAGTGGCTGATAATGTGAGTGGAAGGAGCACTGATCACAGTTTAAAGAGATGTGTATTGTCTCCAGACAGTACAGTAAGTGAGGTTTTGCAAACCCAAGCAAGTCACAGGGGTTACAGATAGTGCAACATGAACCCAAGATCCCTGTTGAGACCATCCTCATGTGTGCGGAACTTGGCTATCAGTCTCTGTTCAGCGACTCTGCGCTGTCGTGTGTCGTGAAGGCCGCCTTGGAGAATGCTTACCCGAAGGTCAGAGGCTGAATGCCCGTGACCACTGAAGTGTTCGCCAACAGGAAGGGAACAGTCTTGCCTGGTGACTGTCGAGCGATGTTCATTCATCCGTTGTCGTAGCGTCTGCATGGTCTCCCCAATGTACCATGTCTCGGGACATCCTTTCTTGCAACATATCAGGTAGACAATGTTGGCCAAGTTACAAGAGTATTTACCATGTACCTGGTGGATGGTATTCTCACGTGTGATGATGGTATCCATGTTGATGATCCGGCATGTCTTGCAGAGGTTGCTGTGGCAGAGTTGTGTGGTATTGTGGTCACTGTTCTCCTGAAGGCTGGGTAGTTTGCTGCGAACAATGGTCTTTTTGAGATTGTGTGGTTGTCTGAAAGCAAGAAGTAGGGGTGTGGGGATAGCCCTGGCGAGATGTTCGTCTTCATCAATGATATGTTGAAGACTCCGGAGAAGATATTGTAGCTTCTCAGCTCCGGGGAAGTACTGGACGACGAAGGGTACTCTGTCCACTGTGTCCTGTGTTTGTCTTCTGAGGAGATCGGTGCAGTTTTTCGCTGTGGCGCATCGGAACTGCCGATCTATGAGTCGAGCACCATATCCTGTTCTTATGAGGGCATCTTTCAGGGTCTGGAGGTGTCTGTCACGATCCTCCTCATCTGAGCAAATCCTGTGTATACAATCTCACAATGCTCCACTTCTCCAGTTTCCACCCTAAACATGTTAAAGAAGCCATTCCCTATGGACAAGCCCTCCGTATACACAGGATTTGCTCAGATGAGGAGGATCGTGACAGACACCTCCAGACCCTGAAAGATGCCCTCATAAGAACAGGATATGGTGCTCGACTCATAGATCGGCAGTTCCGATGCGCCACAGCGAAAAACCGCACCGATCTCCTCAGAAGGCAAACACAGGACACAGTGGACAGAGTACCTTTCATCGTCCAGTACTTCCCCGGAGCGGAGAAGCTACAACATCTTCTCCAGAGTCTTCAACATATCATTGATGAAGACGAACATCTCGCCAGGGCTATCCCCACACCCCTACTTCTTGCTTTCAGACAACCACACAACCTCAAACAGACCATTGTTCGCAGCAAACTACCCAGCCTTCAGGAGAACAGTGACCACAATACCACACAACCCTGCCACAGCAACCTCTGCAAGACATGCCGGATCATCAACATGGATTCCATCATCACACGTGAGAATACCATCCACCAGGTACATGTTAAATACTCTTGCAACTCGGCCAACATTGTCTACCTGATATGTTGCAAGAAAGGATGTCCCGAAGCATGGTACATTGGGGAGACCATGCAGACGCTACGACAACAGATGAATGAACATCGCTCGACAGTCACCAGGCAAGACTGTTCCCTTCCTGTTGGCGAACACTTCAGTGGTCACGGGCATTCAGCCTCTGACCTTCGGGTAAGCATTCTCCAAGGCGGCCTTCATGACACACGACAGTGCAGAGTCGCTGAACAGAGACTGATAGCCAAGTTCCGCACACATGAGGACGGTCTCAACAGGGATCTTGGGTTCATGTCGCACTATAGCACGGTAGCACAGTGGTTAGCACTGCTGCTTCACAGCTCCAGGGTCCTGGGTTCGATTCCCGGCTCGGGTCACTGCCTGTGTGGAGTTTGCACATTCTCCTCGTGTCTGCGTGGGTTTTCTCCGGGTGCTCCGGTTTCCTCCCACATTCCAAAGATGTGCGGGTTAGGTTCATTGGCTATGCTAAAATTGCCCCTTAGTGTCCTGGGATGTGTAGGTTAGAGGGATTAGCAGGTAAATGTGTAGGGATATGGGGATAGGGGTTGGGTGGGATTGTGTTCGGTGCAGACTCGATGGGCCGAAGGGCCTGTTTCTGCACTGTAGGGTTCTATGTATCTGTAACCCCCGTGACTTGCCTGGGTTTGCAAAACCTCACTTACTGTACTGTCTGGAGACAATACACATCTCTTTAAACTGTGATCAGTGCTCCTTCCACTCACATTATCAGCCACTTCAGGACTTGAACAGCAGGTTAGGTGTAAGGATTCGCATTCTAATCAGTAATCTCTAAACTGTCTGTGCTTTATATGCTCTGTCTGAGGCCGGAACTCTCCATTCACCTGACGAAGGGACTAACCCGAAAGCTTGTGAGTATATTATCAAATAAATAGGTTGGACTAAAACCTGGTGTTGTCAGACTTTTTACTGTGTTTACACCAGTCCAACGCCGGCATACCCACATCATGACTACCCTCGAAGACTCTCAGGACAGTTACATCATGGGGTTAGCTACAGACTAAAACTCCCTCTACACTGTCCACCATCAAACACTCCCCCCAGGATGTACAGCACGGGGTTTGATACAGAGTAAAGTGTGTGTCTGTCTATGGCTCAGCAACTGAACCACGGAGCTGTAGGGAGAAGGTTACAAACATCTCACTGTGTGTTACTCTGGAAGTGTGTGTGTGTGTGTGTGTGTGTGTGTGTGTGTGTGTGTGTGTGTGTGTGTGTGTGTGTGTGTGTGTGCGCAGTGCAGCACTCACCTCTCGGAGCAGAATGCTCCCTGGGATCACAACCAGGCTGAGCAGGAGAATGCCCTCCACCATCAGGATAATGTTCTTCACAGATTCCCGGATGTTGAAGAACTTTTCTTGTGACCCTGGAGCGGGGAAAATTGGGAAGAGCAGAGTATGATCAGGGTGAGTCACTGGTTTTGATGCAAAGAAACAGTCATGAACTGTGTACAGGCTGCAAGTACAATCTCGAACCTCAATCCCATTTCTATCACAGTAAACAGAGGCAAAATAGCCAGAAACAGTCAATGTCCTCAGAGACTTGGGGAGGCGGGAAGATATTGAGGTTATTAAAAATGTATGTTCAGGTAGAAACAATAATCAAATCGGACTGAAGGGATTCTGCCCTTTATCTTTGCTGGATAGTTATGCGCACAGATGTCAACATCTTTTCCAAAACATAGGAGAGACTCAAACTAGAGGACATAAGATTCTAGTGAGAGGGGAGAGATATAAAAGAGTCCAGACGGGCAATTTTCTCACACAGAGAGTTGTCAGTGTGTGGAACAAGTTGCCAGAGGTAGTAGTAGAGGCGGGTACAATTTTGTCTTTTAAAGAGCATCTAGGCAGTTAAACAGTGAAGTTAAAAAGTTTATTTATTAGTCACAAGTAAAGCTTACATTAACATTTCAATGAAGTTACTATGAATTTCCCCTCGTCACCGCATTCTGGCACCTGTTCGGGTCAAAACATGGGTAAGAAGGATATAAAGGATGTGAGCTAAATGCGGGAAATTGGGACTAGCTTAGTAGTTAAAAAAAGAGTGGCATAGACAAGTTAGGCCATGCTGTAAACCTCAATGACTCTATGTCATAAAACTTTACGTCAGACATCCTTAGGAAAGATATCTGGATTTTGGTGCAGGATAGATTGATTCTGCCAGTCCTCTCAAGTGTTATATTACCCAGAAAAAAACAATAAGACGTAGGCCATTCAGCCCATCAGATCTGCTCCACATTCAGTGAGGTCACAACTGATTGGATCTGATAATCCTCAACTCCACTGACCTGCCTTATCCCCTTGCTTCCCTGGCTGATTAAAAATCTGTCCACCTCAGCCTTGAACCCCAACCTTGACAGCCCTCTGCAGTAAAGAATTCCACAGACTCACCACCCTCCGGGAGAAGAAATTCCTCCTTGTCCCTGTGTTAAATGGGTGACTCCTTACTCTGAGATTATGTCCTCTGGTCCCAAACTCTTCCACAAGGGGAAACAACTTCCCAGCATCGATCCTGTCAAATCCCCAAGAATCCTAAATGTTTCAATAAGATTGCCTCTCATTCTTCTAAACTCTAATGAATATAGAGCCCAACCGACTCAAACTCACCCCATAAGAAAATCCCTCCATACCCAGGGTCAACCTAATGAAAACTTCTCTTGAATGACTCAAATGACAAGGGACCAAAACTGTCCAAGGGCCAATTTAGCCAAATTCAGAAGATGTTAATGACAACACAGTGGTTAGAACTTCTGCCTAATAGCCCCAGGGACCTGGGTTCGTTTCCTGACTTGAGTCACTGTCTGTGTGGAGTCTGCACATTCTCCCCATGTCTGTGTGGGTTTCCTCCAGGGTGCCCTGTTCTCCTCCCACAGTCCAGAGATGTGCTGGTTAGATTGATTTGCCATAAATTGTGCACGGTGTCCTGGGCTGTTCAGGTTAGAGGGATTAGCGAGGTAAATGTGTGGGATTGTGGAGGTAGGGCCCAGAGTGGGATTGTTGTCGGCACAGACTCAATGGGCGAAATGGCCTCCTTCTGCACTGTAGAGTTTCTCTGATTCTAAGTCATCTTATGTTGCATGACAGGAAGGGGAAAGAGGAGACAAAAATACTCGGCCACATCATGCAAGTGCAGCTTGAGTATCTTAAAATATCTTAGCTAAAAGATTCAATTTACTTTCTTGAGCTGCAGCAGTTATTTTTGTACAATGCCAGATAAGTATGTGAGAAGATTAAATACAATGATGTGCAAATTAACTGGATTGGCCACAGTAAATTGCCGTTTAGTTTTGATTTGATTTGATGAAAAGTATTGTTTCTTGCGCACCATACAGACAAAATAAACAAAGGAAACAAGAGAGTGCAAAATGCAATATTACAGTCAAAGCTAGGATGTAGAGAAAGATCAACTTAGTGCAGGATAAGTTGACAGCAGCAGGGAAGAAGCTGTTCTCAAGTCAGTTGGTACATGACCTCAGACTTTTGCATCTTTTTCTCGACAGAAGAAGGTGGAAGAGAGAAACCTCACCCAGTACCCAACCCCCATCTAATCCCCACCCAGCACCCAACACCCAATCCCCACAAATCACCCAATCCCCACCCAGCACAAACCCCCCCAGTCCCACCCAACCCCCACCCAGTACCCAACCCCCATCTAATCCCCACCCAGCACCCAACACCCAATCCCCACAAATCACCCAATCCCCACCCAGCACAAACCCCCCCAGTCCCACCCAACCCCCACCCAACCCCCACCCAGCACCCAACCCCTACTCAATCCCTGCCCAACCCCCACCCAGCACCCAACCCTCATCAAGCACCCAACCCTCATCAAGCACCCAACCCACATCCAGCACCCAATCCCCACCCAGCACCTAATCCCCACCCAACCCTCACCCAGTACCCAACCCCTGCCCAATCCCCACGCAACCTCCACCTAGCACTCAACCTCCACCCAACACAAGCCCCCACCCAATCCCCACCCAGTACCCAAGCCCCACCCACCAACCAACTCCCACCTAGCACCCACTCCCCATCTACCTCCCACCCAGCATCCATTCCCCAAGCAGTACCCAACCTGCACCCATCCAATCCCCACCGAGCCCCCAAACCCCACTCAGCACCCATGTAACACCACCCAACCCCCACCCAGCACTAATCCCACCCAAATCCCAACCAGCAGGCAAGGCTCACCCAGCATCCAATCCCCACCCAACCTCCACCCAGCACTCAACTCTCACCAGCACCCAACCCTCACCCAGTACCCACCCAACCCCCACCCAGCACCTACCTTCACTCAATCCCAACCAACCCCCACCCAGCTCCTCCCCAGTACCCACTCAACTACCACCCAGCACCAAACCCCCATCCTGCACCCAACACCCACTCAGCACCCAGCCCCCACCCAGCATCCATCCAACCACCACCCTGCACCCAACTCCACCCAGCACACATCCAACCACCACCCTGCACCCAACCGCACCCAGCACACACCCAACCACCACCCTGCACCCAACTCCACCCAGCACACACCCAACCACCACCCTACACCCAACCGCACCCAGCACACACCCAACCACCACCCTGCACCCAACTCCACCCAGCACACACCCAACCACCACCCTGCACCCAACCGCACCCAGCACACACCCAACCACCACCCTGCACCCAACTCCACCCAGCACACACCCAACCACCACCCTACACCCAACCGCACCCAGCACACACCCAACCACCACCCTGCACCCAACCGCACCCAGCACACACCCAACCACCACCCTACACCCAACCGCACCCAGCACACACCCAACCACCACCCTGCACCCAACCCCACCCAGCACACACCCAACCACCACCCTGCACCCAACCCCACCCAGCACACATCCAACCACCACCCTACACCCAACCCCACCCAGCACACACCCAACCACCACCCTACACCCAACTCCACCCAGCATCCATCCAACCACCACCCTGCACCCAACTCCACCCAGCATCCATCCAACCACCACCCTGCACCCAACTCCACCCAGCATCCATCCAACCACCACCCTGCACCCAACTCCACCCAGCATCCATCCAACCACCACCCTGCACCCAACTCCACCCAGCATCCATCCAACCACCACCCTACACCCAACTCCACCCAGCACACATCCAACCACCACCCTGCACTCAACCCCACCCAGCATCCATCCAACCACCACCCTGCACTCAACCCCACCCAGCATCCATCCAACCACCACCCTGCACCCAACTCCACCCAGCACACACCCAACCACCACCCTGCACCCAACCCCACCCAGCATCCATCCAACCACCACCCTGCACTCAACCCCACCCAGCATCCATCCAACCACCACCCTGCACCCAACTCCACCCAGCACACACCCAACCACCACCCTACACCCAACCCCACCCAGCACACACCCAACCACCACCCTACACCCAACTCCACCCAGCACACACCCAACCACCACCCTGCACCCAACCGCACCCAGCACACATCCAACCACCACCCTGCACTCAACCCCACCCAGCACACACCCAACCACCACCCTGCACCCAACTCCACCCAGCACACACCCAACCACCACCCTGCACCCAACTCCACCCAGCATCCATCCAACCACCACCCTGCACTCAACCCCACCCAGCATCCATCCAACCACCACCCTGCACCCAACTCCACCCAGCACCCAACCCCTACCTAGCACCCACCTAAGCCCCACCCAACACCAAACCCCCACCCAGCACCCAACCTCCACTCAAACCCCACCCAACCCCCCACCCAACTCCCAACCAGCACTCAATCCCCACCCAATCTCCACCCAGCACCAAAACCCCTACCCAGCACCATATCCTCATGCAGCACCTATCCCTCCCACCCAACACTCCCATCCAGCGCCCAACACTCACCAAACTGCACCCAGCACCCACCCACCACCCAACCCCCACCCAGCACCCAACTGCCACCTCCTCCTCCAAAGCCATGCTTGGCAGAATGAAGGCAGCCCTACCAATGACCTGATCTTCAGGCCTGTCCTTGCTGCATTGTCATAACCATTGACAGCATCTTCCAAACCCACAAGCACTTCCATCCAGAAGGACAAAGGCAGCGGATACATGGGAACACCATCACCCGCAAGTTCTACTCCAAGTCACTCACCATCCTGATTGGGAAATATATCGGCCTCTCCTTCATTGTCGCTGGGTAAAAATCCTGGAGCTCCCTCCCTAATAGTGCTGTGGGTATACCTACAGCACAGGAACTGCAGTGGTCCACAAAGGCAGCTCACCACCATCTTCTCAAAGGACAATTTGGGATGGACAATAAACTGGCTGGGCCCAGGCAGCAATGCTCACATCCCCCATGAAAGAATTACTATAAAGGTGTGTGGTTCCTTTGGCTTCTCCTTCCCCTGTTCTCACCCAGGATACAATCCAGCCCCTCTCCAATGCTAAACTCACAGCCTCAAACCAAGCATCAAACTACTCACTGTACAGGCGGAGTCCAATTTCGCAGGAGTTATTGTTGGTGGCATTGATTCGACAACGATAAATCCCCACGTGCTCCTCACCCATCTTCTTCCAGTGATGCTTGATGTGCCCAGAGTTCAGGACACTCCAATTTGAATTGTTGTACTTCCTCATCTGCCAAGTCAAGGAATGCTCGGGGCGAAGGTCACACTCCAGCTGGAAGGAGGACCCAATCTCTGCCCGTACGGTGGGATTCATGATCTTCAGGGTGCCCACTGTGAATACCAGATGCAGTGATCAGCAGCAGGACTGGACATCCACACCACATCAAACACTCCCAGGACAGGTACAGCACGGGATTAGAGACAGAGTAAAGCTCCCTCGACACTGTCCCCATCAAACACTCCCAGGACACGTATTGCACTCACCCAGTATTAACTTTCTGACAGTGCGGCACTCCCTCAGTACTGACCCTTTGACAGTGCAGCACTCCCTCAGCACTGACCCTCTGACAGTGCGGCACTCCCTCAGTACTGACCCTCTGACAGTGCAGCACTCCCTCAGTACTGACCCTCTGACAGTGCGGCACTCCCTCAGCACTGACCCTCTGACAGTGCAGCACTCCCTCAGTACTGACCCTCTGACAGTGCAGCACTCCCTCAGTACTGACCCTCTGACAGTGCAGCACTCCCTCAGTACTGACCCACTGACAGTGCAGCACTCCCTCAGCACTGACCCTCTGACAGTGCAGCACTCCCTCAGCACTGACCCTCTGACAGTGCGGCACTCCCTCAGTACTGACCCTCTGACAGTGCAGCACTCCCTCAGTACTGACCCTCTGACAGTGCAGCACTCCCTCAGTACTGACCCTCTGACAGTGCAGCACTCCCTTAGCACTGACCCTCTGACAGTGCAGCACTCCCTCAGTACTGACCCTCTGACAGTGCGGCACTCCCTCAGTACTGACCCTCTGACAGTGCAGCACTCCCTCAGTACTGACCCTCTGACAGTGCAGCACTCCCTCAGTACTGACCTTCTGACAGTGCAGCACTCACTCAGTACTGATCCTCTGACAGTGCAGCACTCTCTCAGCACTGACCCTCTGACAGTGCAGCACTCCCTCAGTACTGACCCTCTGACAGTGCAGCACTCCCTCAGTACTGACCCTCTGACAGTGCAGCACTCCCTCAGTACTGACCCTCTGACAGTGCAGCACTCCCTCAGTACTGACCCTCTGACAGTGCGGCACTCCCTCAGTACTGACCCTCTGACAGTGCAGTACCCCCTCAGTATTGACCCTCTGACAATGCAGTTCCCCCTCAGTACTGGTGCTAGTATTGTCCAGCTGGAGTGGGGTCCCAAGCTACCTTTTGTAACTGAAAGGTAAACATCCTGACAAGTTTGGTGACCAAGTGGAGAGTTGAATTAAGCTGCGGTCTCTTTCAAACTGTAGTTTCAGGTCCTGTTTCTATACAGCTGTCATTTTTTATCAGCGTCCCAGCAGTGACAGAGATGTAACTCAGCCTGTGCGCACTCTCCCCATGGGAATCTGTGATAACTGTGCCTCGCAATGTGGGTTATGTCTTTCAACATAGCCCCAGGTGCAGTATGTGCACTCTGTTTGCTCTTCCAATACACTGCAACAGTAGTGGACATTCAACATGGCCACAGTACCTCTGGGCTGAGGAGGGGGAAATTACAAAAGTGGCTTTCTCTTGTCGGCTGTGTGTCTCTCTGTTCATCATTTTTTGATGTTTGTCTGTTACTCTCTAGACCTTTGTGTCTTTATATGTGTGAGACCTTGGGTGTTTTCCTGTGTCTATCTCTGTGTTCCCATGTGTGTGTGTGTATGTGTGTGTGTGTGTGTGTGTGTGTGTGTATAAAATGAAAAAGGTTGACAAAATATACCCTTTACAGTCCGAAACAGGAGAATTTATAATGTTGTATAAAGAAATGCCTGAAGATCTAAATATTTTGCTTCTGTCTTCAAAAGTGTGGGAAACATGCAGGCCTGCATTTGAAAGTGAACCCGCAGGGCCCCCTGCCCAGAAAAAGTCCAATCTCTAGAAAACAAGCTCGATGAACTTCAAGCCAGACTCACTTTTCAAGGGACTGCTGTGTACTCTGTTTCACAGAAACATGGCTCACTCCTGCTTTACCGGGCTGCGGCCCACAACCAGAATGCTTCTCAATCCACCAAATGGACAGTACAGCAGCCTCAGGCAAGGCTAGGGGAGGTGGGGCCTGCCTCCTAGCCAGCATAGTTACACTGGCAAGTTTCAGCTCACCAGACCTAGAACACCTGATGCTAAAATGCCACCCCTACGACCTTCCGCGGGAGTCAATGGCACACTTTGGCAAACCAGACCGCAAGGCTGTGCTCCTCTTCCCGGCTTACAAGCAGAAACTGACGCGGAGAATCCATCAAAGAAAGCCGTACAATGTTGGTCTGAGGAATTGGATGATCTCCTATAGGACTGGTCAGTAGTTAAAAACTCTGCGACCAGCCTGAACGAGTACGCCACTACAATAACTGACTTCATTAGTAAGTGTGTAGAAGACTGTGTGCCAGGGAAGCGAATCCCAACAAGAAATCATGGATGAACAGGGATGTCCCCTGCTTGCTGAAGTCCAGGTCTGACGTGTTCAAGTCAGGCAACGCTGATCTATACAAGAAGGCTAGATATGATCTAAGGAGAACCATGAAAGTTGACAAAAGAGGGTACGGGGCCAAGCTGGAGTCCCAGGCTAGTTACACTGACCCCCGTCGACTATGACAAGGTCTGCAAGATTTAACAAGCTACAAGATGAACGTGTGTAAAATCGCCGTCTCCAACTCATCCCTCCCTGGTGAGCTCAATGCATTTTATGCCCGCTTTGGAGCAGGTCAGTGAGACCATGCCCTCCACCCAGGAAACCTGGGATGAACCTGAATCTGAGTCCAGCATTGTAAATGTCACGGCAGCCTTGTTGAATGTCAACCCACGAGAGCAATGGGCCCGGATAGGGTACACGGATCCCGCGCCAATCAGCTGATGGGGGTATTTGCAGACATCTTCATCCTCTCTTTACAACAATCTGAGGTCTCTATATGCTTCAAAATGGTAACCATCATCCCAGCACCAAAAAAAGCCAAGCAGCGCGCCTTAATGATGATCATCTGGTAGCTCTGACATCCAACATTATGAAATGCTTCGAAAGGTTAGTCTTGGCACGACTCAATTCCACTCTCCCGATTGCCTGGATCCACTACAGTTCATCTACCGCCACAACAGATCCACAGCAGATGCCATCTCCCTGGCCCTGCACTCAACCCTGGAACACCTAGATAACAAGGACACCTCTGTCAGATCCCTATTTATTGACTACAGCTTAGCCTTCAACACCACTATTCCGATGAAACTCACCTCCAAACTCTGTGGCCTGGGCCTCGGCTCCTCCCTCTGCAACTGGATCCTGAGCTTCCTAACCCACAGACCACAATCAGTAAGGATAGGCAACAACACCTCTTCCACGATCATCCTCAACACCGGTGTCCCACAAGGCTGTGTTCTCAGTCCCCTACCATACTCCTTATACACCTATGCCAAATTCCCCTCCAAATTGATTTTCAGGTTTGCTGATGACACCACCGTAATGGGTCAGATCTCAAACAATGATGAGACAGAGTACAGGAATGAGGTAGAGAATCTGGTGAACTGGTGCAACGACACTAATCTCTCCCTCAATGCCAACAAAACAAAGGAGACTGTCATCGACTTCAGAAAGCATAGCGGTGAACATGCCCCTGTCTACACCAATGTGGACGAAGTAGAAATGGTAGAGAGCTTCGTGTTTTTAGGTGTCCAGATACCAACAATGTGTCCACGTCCCTCCACACCGACACCGTAGTTAAGAAAGCCCAGCAATGCCTCTACTTTCTCAGCATTCTGAGTTAATTTGGCATGTCAGCTATAACTCTCACCAACTTTTACAGATGCACCATAGAAGGCTTTCTTTTGAATTGTATCACACTTGGCTCCTGCTCTGCCCAAGACCACAAGAAACTACAAAAGGTCATGAATTTAGCCCAATCCATCATGCACACCATCCTCCAATCCTCTGATTCTGTCTACACTTCCCACGCCTCGGAAAAGCAGGCAGCATAATTCAGGACCCCACGCATCCCAGACATACTCTCTTTCATCTTCTTACTTCAAGAAAAAGATACAAAAGTCTGAGGTCACGTTCTAACTAACTAAAAAACAGTTTTTCCCTGCTGCCATCAGACTTTTGCATGGACCTACCTTGCACTAATTTGACCTTTCTTTACATCCTTGCTATCACTGTAACATTATTTTCTGCACTCTCTCCTTTCCTTCTCTATGAACGGTATGCCTTGTTTTTATGGTATGCAAGAAACAATACTTTTCACTGAACACTAATACACGTGACAATAATAAAAGTCAAATCAAAATCAAATCACAAAGGAAGACATGAATAATATACCAGAAGTTTCGAGAGAAACAACTTTTAGTGAAGGAATCAGCATTAGTAGAGAAATAGTTTTGGGGAAATTGATGGGATTGAAGGTGGATAAATCTCCAGGTACTGATAATCTTTAAACCAGAATATTTAAGGAAGTGGCCCTTGAAATAATAGATCCATTGGTGGTTATATTCCAAAATTCTTTGGACTCTGGACTGGTTCCTACATATTGGAGGTTGTAATGTAAGTCCACTACTCAAAAAGGGGAATAGAGAGAAAACAAGGAATGATAGACCAGTGAGCCTAACATCAGTACTGGGGAAGTTGCTAGAATCCATTATCAAGGATTTCATAGCTCAGCATTTGGAAAGCAATGGTTTAATCAGACAAAGTCAGCATGGATTTACAAAGGGAAAAAGTTGTGCTTGACAAATCTTTTGGAATTCTTTGAGGATATAATTCACAGAATTGACAGTGAGAACAAGTGGATGTGGTTTATTTAAACTTTGAGAAGGTTTTCAACAAGATCTCACTTGACTTCCATGTAAAGTTATAGCGCATGGGATTGTATTTCGTGTTTTGAGATGGATAAAAAGCTGATTAGCAGATAGGAAGCAAAGAGTCGGCATAAATTGGTCTTTTTTTCCCAATTGACAGGTAATGACTAGTAGAGTACCACATGGATCTGCGCTAAGATGCCAATTGTTCACAAATTTGTAGATGATACAAAGTTCGCCGAGAGGGTGAGTTGTAAGGTTGATGCAGAGATGCTTCAGCGTGATTTAGACAGGCTGAGGGAGTGGGGTTATGCATAACAGTTGCAATATAATGTGAGTAAATGTGATGTGGTCCACTTTGGTAGAAATAATAGGAAGGCAGATTATTATTTCAATGGGTGTAAATAGAGAGAGATGGATACTTAGTGAGACCTTGGCATCCTTGTGCATCAGTGTTGATAGTAAGCATGCAAATAAAGCAGGCACTAAAGAAGGTAAATAGTATGTTGGCCTTCATAGCGAGAGGATTTGACTATAGGGATAGGGATGTTTTGCTGAAATTGTATAGGGCGTTGGTAAGGCCACATCTGGAGTATTGTGTGTAGTTTTGGTGTCCTTATTGAGGAAAATGTCCTTGCTATGGAAGGAGTACAGTGAAGGTTTACCAGGCTGATTCCTGGGATGGCAGATCTGTCATATGAGGAGTGACTAAGTCAATCAAAATTATATTCACTGGAGTTTAGAGGAGTGAGAGGGGATCTCATAGAATCTTATAACATTCTAACAGGGTTAGACAGAGTAGATTCAGAAAGAATGTTCCTGATGATGGTGGAGTCCAGAACTCTGGGTCATAATTTAAGGATAGCCGAAGAAATAGTGGGTTATATAGAACATAGAACACAAACAAACAGGCCCTTCAGTCCACAAGTTGCGCCGATCACATCTATACCTACCAAGCCACAGAACTATCTGTAACTTCCAATGCCATTAGATCCCACATACTCATCCAGAAGTCTTTTAAAAGACCCCAGCGAGTTCGCCTCCACCACCACTGACGGCAGCCGATTCCACTCACTCACCACCCCCTGAGTGAAAAACTTTCCCCTAACCTCTCCTCTGTACTTGCTTCCCAGCACCTTAAACCTGTGTCCTCTCGTAGCGACCATTTCAGCCCTGGGAAATAGCCTCCGAGAATCCACCCTATCGATTCCTCTCAACATTTTATAAACCTCTATCAGGTCGCCTCTCAACCTTCGTCTCTCCAAGGAGAAGAGACCAGGGTTCATTGATGGTGATCTTTCAGGAATCACTGGAGTCAGAGAAACTCCCAGACAACTGGAAAATTGCTAAAGAATCAACCTCCTGCTGGGAAATTACAGTCCGGTTAGTTTGGCCTTTGTCGCTGATATGAATTTTGAATCCATTATTAGGATTGAGGTTCCAGAATATTTGGAAGTGCATGATATGATAAGCCAAAATTAACATGGTTGCATCAAGGGACCATCATGCCTGACAAATCTGTTAGAATTCTTTGAGGAGGCAACGAGCAGGTAGACAAAGGAGATCCAGTGGATGTTATCCACTTAGATTTCCAGAAGGCCTTCGTGAAGGTGCCGCACAGGAGGTTGCTGAGTAAGATAAGAACTCATGGTGTTAGAGGCAAGGTTCTAGCATGGATAGAAGGTTGGCAGAAGGCAGAGAGTAGGGATAAAAGGATGGCGGCCAGTGACTAGTGGAATTCCGTAGGGGTAAGGACCACAACCTTTCACTTTATACCTCAACGATGTAGATAAAGAAACTGAAGGCGTTATAGTGAAGCTCACAGTTGATACAAAGCTAGGTGGGGGAACAGGTAGTACTGAGAAGACAGGGAGGCTGCAGAAGGGCTTGGACAGGTTAGGAGAGTGGGATAAAAGTAGCAGATGGAACACAATGTGGGAAAGTGTCAGGTTAGGCACCTTGGTAGGAAGAATAAAGGCGTGGACTCATTTCCAAATAGGGAGAGAATTCAGAAATCAGAAGCACAAAGGGACCTTGGATTCCTAGTTGAGGATTCTTTTAAGGTTAACTTGCAGGTTGAGTTGGTAGTTGGGGAAGCAAATGTAATGTTAGCATTCATTTCACAGGGACTAGAATACAAAAGCAGGGATGTACTGCTAAAGCTTTATAAGGCTCTGGTCAGACCATGTATGAGGAGCATTTGAGGACTCTGTCTGTACTCAGTTGAGTTAAGAAGGATGAAGGATTGAAAATTACAGGATACTGAAAGACCTGCATAGAATGGACAGGGAGAAGATGTTTCCGTTAGTTGGAGAGACTAGGATTCGAGGGCACAGCTTCAGAATAACGGGACGACCCATGAGAATCAAAGTGAGGAGGAATTGGCTGGGTGAATGGGCCAGGAAATGGCAAATGGAATTTAATGTTGGCAAGTGTGAGGTGGTCCACTTTGGTAGGAATAATGGTAGGAAGGACTATTACTTACGGGGCGAAAAACTGCAGCAGGCGACGGTGCAGAGGGACCTCGGGGTCCTTGTGCATGAGTCGCAAAAACCCAGCTTGCAGGTGCAGCAGGTGGTCAGGAAGGCAAATGGGATGCTGGCCTTCATAGCGAGGGGGATTGAATATAAAAGTAGGGAGGTCTTGCTGTGGCTGTACAGGGCATTGGTGAGGCCGCAGCTGGAGTACTGTGTGCAGTTTTGGGCGCCGCACCTGTGCAAAGATATTTTGGCCCTGGAGGGAGTGCAGAGCAGGTTTACAAGGCTGATACCGGAGTTGAGGGGGTTGAGTTATGAGGAGAGGCTGAATAAACTGGGCTTATACTCGTTAGAGTTTAGAAGAATGAGGGGAGATCTCATTGAGACGTATAAGATGATGAATGAGATGGATAGGATAGAGGTGGAGAGACTCTTCCCGCTCAAAAAAGACAGTAGGACTAGGGGGCACAGCCTCAAGATAAAAGGGGGGCGGTTTAGAACGGAGTTGAGGAGGAACTTCTTCACTCAAAGGGTGGTGAATCTCTGGAATTCTCTGCCCATTGAAGTGGTGGAGGCTGCCTCGCTAAATATTTTTAAGACACGGGTTGATGGGTTTTTGATAAGAGAGGGGATTAAGGGTTATGGGGAGAAAGCGGGAAATTGGAACTGAGCAGCGACAGATCAGCCATGATCTTATTGAATGGCGGGGCAGGCTCGAAGGGCTAGATGGCCTACTCCTGCTCCTATTTCTTATGTTCTTATGTTCTTACGTTCTTCAGCCAGAGGGTGGTGAATCTGTGGAATTCGTTGCCACAGAGAGTAATGGAAGCCAAGCCATTTAGTATACTTAAGACAGTGATAGATTGGTTCTTGATTGGTAAGGGGATTAAAGTTTGCAGGAAAAAGGCAGGAGAATGGGGTTGAGAAACTTATCAGCCATGACTGAATGGCAGAGTTGATGGGTTAAAAGACCTAATTCTGCTATTATACCTTCTCGTCTTATAGTTGTATGGATAAAGGGTAAACCTTTTAGGACTAAAGTGAGGAGAAATGGCTTCACCCAGGGAGTTGTGAATCTGTGGAATTCACTCCCACAGAAAGTAGTTGAGGGAAAATATTGTGTGATTTCAAGAGGAAATTAGATGTAGCTCTTGCGGCTGACAGGATTAAGGGATAAAGGGGGGTGAAGGCAGGATTTGATGATCAGCCATGATCAAAATGTGTGTGTGTGTGTGTGTTTGATTATATTTAAAGTTTAAAGTTTATTTATTAATGTCACAAGTAGACTTACCTAAACACTGTAAAGAAGTTCCTATGAAAATCCCCTAGTCGCCACATTCCGACGCCTGTTCGGGTACACTGGGGGAGAATTTAGCATGGCCAATCCACCTAACCATGTCTTTCGGACTGTGGGATGAAACCAGGGCACCTGGTGGAAACACACACAGACATGGGGAGAATGAGCAGACTCCACACAGACAGTGACCCAAGCCAGGAATCTAACCTGGATCCCTGATGCTGTTAGGCAGTAGTGTTAATCACTGTGCCAGTGTTAGACAACGTGTGTGTGAGTGTGTGTGTGTGTGTGTGTGTGTATCTGTGTCTGTGTATGTGTGCATGAGTGTGTGTGTGTGTGTGCCTGTGTGTGAATGTGTATATGTTAGTTTGTGTTTCGGTGTGTTTTTGTATGAGAGGTTATGTGTGTGTGTATCTGTATATGTGTGATTATGTTTGTGTGTGTGTGTGTGTGTGTGTGTGCGCGCGCACCTGAGAGTGTGTGTACATATGTTTGTGTTGGTGTATGCATGTCTGTGTATGTGTGTGTGAGTGTGTATGTGTGTGTGTGTGTAAGAGTGTGTGTTGTGTGTAGATGTGTGTGTGTATGTGCCTGAGAATGTGTGTACATATGTTTGTGTTGGTGTAAGTGTGCCTGTGTGTGTGTGTGTGTATGTGTGTGAGTGAGTGTATGTGTGTTTGTATGTGTGTATCTGCGTCTGTGTATCTGCACATGTGTGTGTGTTAGTATGTGTGTATGTTTGTGTCTGTGTGTGTTAGTGTGTTAATGTGTGAGTGTTCGTTAATGTGTGTGTGTGTCTGTGTATGCATGTGTGTGTGTCTATGTATGCATGTCTGTTCATGTATGTGTGTGTGTGCCTGTGTGTGTGTTGGTATGTGTTAGTGTGTTAATGTGTGCGTGTGTTAATGTGTGTGTGTGCATCTGTGTGTGTGTGTCTGTGTATGCGTGTGTGTGCAAGTGTGTGTGTGTATGTGAGTGTCTGTATGTGTGAGCATGTGTGTTTGTGTGAGTGCATGTGTGTGTGCATGTGTGTGTGTGTGTGTGTGTTTGTATGTCTGTGTATGTGAGTATGTCTCTATGTGTGTGAGTGTATGTGCGTCTGTGTGTGAATATGTGTGTGTGTGAGTGAGTGTGTATGTGCGTGTATGAGTGTGTGTATGTGTGCATCTGAGTGTGTGTGTGAGTGTATGTGTATGAGAGAGAGTGTGTGTGTATGTGTGAGTCTGTGTGTGTGTGTCTGAGTGTGCATGTGTGTGAGTGTGTGAGTATATGTGAGTGTGTGTCTGTGAGTGTGTGTAAGTGAGTGAATGTGTGTATGTGAGTGTGCATATGTGTGTATCTCTGTGTGTGAGAGTGTGTGTGTGTGAGTGTGTGTGTGTGTACGCGTGTGATTGTAAGTGTGTTTGCGTGTGTGTGTGAATGTGTGTGAATGTGTGTGTGTCTGTGTCTGTGTGAGTGTATCTGTGTGGGTGCCTGTGTGAGTGTGTGTGTGTCTGTGAGGGTGTGTGTGTGTGTCTATGTGAGTGTGTGTGTCTGTATGTGTGTGTGTGAGGATGTGTGTGTGTGTGTGTGAGTATGTGTGTATGCGCATGTGTGTGTATGTGTGTGTGTGCATGTGCGTGTGTATGTGCGTGTGTGGATGTGTGTTTGTGTGCACACACTTGATGGAAATCTCTTGAGCAGGTGCCTCTCTCGAGACAGGATGTGCGTATTCTGGAGGAGTGAAGGTCTTTCAGTCCCTCGAGCTTTGAGCGAGGGTCATTGGAACAATTGAGATCGGTTTGGAAAATACTGCTGTCTGGGCCTGGAATCTTCGTATCCAATCAGCTTCCTGTTTTGCTTCTTACTTCTTTTCTTGTGTGTGTTTGCATTTGTTTTTGAGTGAGTCTATGTGTGTGTGTGTGAGTGTGCGTTTGTGTGTGTGTGAGTGTATGTGAGTGTATGTGTGTGTGAGTGCATGCATGTGAGCCTTATGTGAGTGCAATTCTATCAGACCACATCTGTCTGTGTATTTTTGTGTTGTGTGAGTACGTCTGCAGTTATGTGTGAGAGTACTTGTAAGTGTTCACCTATTTGTCTTCATGTCTCCAAAGACAAGTTTCCAGTTGTGAGAATAGAACATAGAAGAACTACAGCACAAACAGGCCCTTCGGCCCACAAGTTGCACCGATCATATCCCTACCTACTAGGCTTACCTATAACCCTCAATCCTATTAAGTCCCATGTACTCACCCAGAAGTCTGTTAAAAGACCCTATCGAATTTGCCTCCACCACCACCGACGGCAGACGATTCCATTCACCCACCACCTTCTGAGTGAAAAACTTACCCCTGATATCTCCTCTGTACCTACTCCCCAGCACCTTAAGTCTGTGTCTTCTTGTAGCGACCATTTCAGCCCTGGGAAAAAGCCTCTGAGAATCCACCCGATCTATACCTCTCAACATCTTATACACCTCTATCAGGTCACCTCTCATCCTTCGTCTCTCCAAGGAGAAAAGACCGAGCTCCCTCAACCTATCCTCATAAGGCATGCCACCCAATCCAGGCAACATTGTTGTAAATCTCCTCTGCACCCTTTCAATAGCTTCCACATCCTTCCTGTAATGAGGTGACCAGAACTGAGCACAGAACTCCAAATGAGGTCTGACCAGGGTCTTATAAAACTGCAGCATTATCTCCCGATTCCTAAACTCAATCCCTCGATTAATGAAGGCCAGTACACCATACGCCTTCTTAACCACATCCTCTACCTGCAAGGTCGATTTAAGAGTCCTATGTACCCGGACACCAAGGTCCTTCTGATCCTCTATACTGCGAAGAGTCTCACCCTTGATATTATACTCCTTCATCCCATTGGACCTGCCAAAGTGGACAACTACACATTTATTCAGGTTGAAGTCCATCTGCCACTTCTTCGCCTCGTCTTGCATCCTATCTATGTCACGCTGCAACTTCTGACATCCCTCCAAACTATCCACTACACCACCAATCCATCCTTCCACTTCCTCATCCAGGTCATTTATGAAAATGACAAACAGGTTGTGTATCTGTGTGAGCGTGAGAGTGTCAAAATTTGTGGGTGAGTGTGAGTGTCAGTGTATGTGCTTGTGTGTGAGAGTATCGTAAAGTCATTCAGCGCAGCAAAGGCCCATCACCAACAATAAAGTTAAAGTTTATTTATTAGTCACAAGTAGGCTTACATTAACTCTGCAATGAAGTTACTGTGAGAATCCCCTAGTTGCCATATTCCGTCACTTGTTCGGGTACACTGAGGGAGAATTTAGCACGGCCAATGCACCTAACCAGCACATCTTTCACAATGTGGGAGGGAATAGAGCACCCGAAGGAAACCCATGTAGAAATGGGGAGAATGTGAAAACTCCACACATCAGTGACTTAAGCCAGGAATCGAACCCGGGTCCCTGGTGCTGTGAGGCAGCAGTGCTAACCACTGTGTCACCGTGCCACCCCTAAACTACCACTAAAGTCACATTAATCCCATTTTTCAACACTTGTCCCATATCCTTGAATGCTATGATATTTCAAAGGCTCAACCAAAAACTTTTTAATGATTGTAAGACTTCTGGCCTCCACTACCTCCCCAGGGAGTGCATTCCAGATTCCCACCACCCTCTGAGTGAAATTTATTTTTCTCAAATCCCCTCTGAATCTCCTGCCCTTACCCTAAAACTAGATCCCCTCATGATTCAGCCTACAAGAGAAACAGCTCCTTTCTTTTACCCTGTATCCGTAATAATATTATATACCTCAACCATGTCCCCCCTCAGCTTTCTCTGTTCTAAATAAAACAATCCAACACTACTCAGTCTGTCCTCACAGCTCAAACACTCCATTCCAGACAACAACCTGGTGAATCTCCCCAGTACCCCCTCCACTGCTATCACATCCCTCCCACACTGAGGTGACCAGAACTGCGCACTGTACTCCAGCTGTGGCCTAAGCAATGCCCTGAACAACTCCCTACACTTTACGCTATGACTCATAAAAGCATGTTTAAAGTTTATTCATTAGTATCACAAGTAGGCTTACATTAACACTGCAATGAAGTTACTGTGAAAATCCATATACCTTCTTAACTGCCTTCAGAGATCTGTGAATAAGTACCAATATCCTCTGAGCTTCCCAGTGTTCGGCCGTTAAATATTCCCTCATCTTGTTTCTTCTTCTAAAGTGTATCATCACACATTTTTCATACCATCTGCCAATGCTCTGCCCATATGACAATCCATCTTATCATAATATCCATCTTCCTTTAACCCCCCCCTCCCCAATCTTTTCCTTCACTATTAACCAGCCTACCAATCTTGATGTCATCTGCAAACTTAATTAACATTCCCTCCATTTGGTTACCAAATAAACCTGTTGGATTTTAACCTGGTGTTGTGAGACTTCTTACTGTATTTTCCCCATGGCCAGAGCGAAAATAAAAATTTGCATCAGAGCCCCTGTGATTTCCTGCCTCGCCTCCACTGAACCTGGGTTATAATTCATCTGGGCCTGAGGATTTGTCTTTATTGAAGTCTCCAACACAAAGGACAAAGAACAAAGAAAATTACAGTACAGGAACAGGCCCTTTACCCCTCCAAGGCTGCGCTGACCATGCTGTCCATCTCAACTAAAATCTCCTACCGTCCCAGGGACCATATCCCTCTATTCCCATCCTATTCATTTATTTGTCCAGACGGCACTTAAAAGTCACTGTTTCCATTACCTCCTCCGGCAATGAGTTTCAGGCACCCCCCACACTCTGTATTAAAAAACTTGCCTCGTACATCTCCTTTAAACCTTGCCCCTTGCACCTTAAACCTGTGCCCCCTGGTAATTGACTCTTCCACCCCTAGGAAAAAGCTTCTGACTATCCATTCTGTCCGTGCCCCTCACAATCTTGTAAACTTCTATCAGGTTGCCTCTGTCATTCCAAGTTTTTCCAATCTCTCCTCATAGCTAATGCTCTCCATACCAGGCAGCATCCTGGTAAATCTTTTCAGCACTCTCTCCACAGCCTCCACATCCTTTTGGTAGTGTGGTGACCAGAATTGAACACCATATTCTAAATGCAACCTAATTATGGTTCCATAAAGCTGCAACTTGACTTGCCAACAATACCTACTCACTTCCTATGTTAAACTGCTCAAGGTCCTCTCAGGCAGGAATAGGGGGGTATAGACTGTGTAGTGGCAACAGGTCCTTAGTTTCAACAGGCGTCATGTGTCGGCACAGGCTTGGTGGGATACAGGGTCTATTCCTATGCTGCGCTGCCCTTTGCTCTATGTTCCCTTTTCTTGAATTATATACCTATGTTCTCTAATTCCTGAGTGAAGACTGATGAGAAATTTTCATTTAACCCTTACAATGTCCTGTGTCTTCGCACACAGTTTGCCCCCTTAGTCTTTCACGGGTTCTACTCGTTTCCTGGTTAACCTCTTCCCCTTAATGTATTTATAGAATATCATAGAATTCTCCCTAATCTTGTTCACAAATCCTTTCTCATGCCCCCTTTTGGGTCTTCTAATTGTCTTCTTAAGTTCCCTCTTGCACTTTCTATATTCCAGTTGATATTTTCCCTTTGAACTTGCCTTTCTCTTCTTTCTTATCCAGTTCTGAATTGCCCTAGACATAAAGTGTTCCCTAAATCTATTGCTCCTACATTTCTCCCTAAAGGATACATGTTGGACCTGCACTCTTCTGTTTTCCTTTTTGAATTCCTTCCACTGCTCCGCTGTAGATTTTTCCAAAAGAGCTGTTCCCAGTCAAATTTGGCCTTATTTTAATAAAATCTACCTTCTCCCAATCCAAAGCTATCTTTTCGCAAGACATCTTTTTCCTTGTCTATAACAATTCAGAACTGTATTGTATTGTGGTTGCTATTACTAAAATGCTCCCCCTCTGTCACATTGAACACTTGTCCGGTTTCGTTCCCCAGAACAAGCTCCAGCATTGCTCCATCCTGTGTTGGCCCTTCTACATATTGATGCAAAAAATTCATCTAAATGCATCTTCCAAACCTCTTGACGCAACGACAATCCCAACTGATGTTGGTGAAGTTGAAATTGCCCAGTACAATTACCCGATTATTATTCGTACTCACCTCTGTGCACTGTCTACATGATGTGGAGAGAGGAGGGTTGGACTGAGGTAAACACATAAGAAGTCTCACAACACCAAGTTAAAGTCCAATAGGTTTATTTTGGGAACACAAGCTACTAGCTTTCAGAGCACTGCTCTTTCGTCAGGTACTGGAAGTTCTATTCACAAACAGGGCATATAAAGACACAAACTAAATTTACAAAATAATGGTTGGAATGCGAGTCTTTACAGCTAATCAATTCTTAAATGTACAGACAATGTGAGTGGAGAGAAGGTTAAGCACAGGTTAAAGAGATGTGTATTGTCTCCAGCCAGTATAATTAGTGAGGTTTTGCAGGCCCAGGCAATTCATGGGGGTTACATTTAGTGTGACGTTAACCCAAGATTCTGGTTGAGGCTGTCTTCATGTGTGCCGAATTTGGTTATCGCTGAGTTGCTGAGCAGATGCTGATAGCTAAGTTCCACACACATGAGGACAGCCTCAACCGGAATCTTGGGTTCATGTCACACTATCTGTAACCCACACGACTTGCCTGGGCTTGCGAAATCTCACTAACTGTCCTGACTGGAGACAACCCACATCTCTTTAACCTGTGCTTAACTCTCTCTCCATTCACATTGTCTGTGCCTTTAAGACTTGATTAGCTGTAAAGACTCACATTCCAACCATTATTTTGTAAATTGAGTTTGTGTCTTTATATGCCCTGTTTGAGAACAGAACTCCCACTCACCTGAGAAAGGAACAGCGAGCGCTTTGAAAGCGAGTGGTTTTTGCTACCAAATAAATCTGTTGGACTTTAACATGGTGTTGTGAGGCTTCTAAAATGTCTACATATCAGCTTCTCTATTTCCTGCTGACTCTCTGGGGACCTATAATACACATTGGCTGCCCCATTTATGTTCTGAAGTTCTAGCCATGAAGCCTTGTTACAAACCCATCCAAAATATCATCTCATTTTGTGTGTTTTTGGGAGAGTGACTGTGTGCGTGTGTGTGTCTGTGTGTATGTGAGTGTAAGTGGAGATGTATCAGTGCACGTGGTATATGTCTGTATGAGAGTGACAGTATGTACACATTTGTGTCAATGTGTGTTGTGCATGTGCTTCAGTGTTGGAATCCTTATGGAAATGTCAGTGTGTGAGTGTAAATGTGAGTGTCAGTATCTGTGTTTATGTATCAGTGTGAAAGTATCAGTCTGTGTAAGCATATTAGTGTGTGTGTGTATCTGTGTGTGTGTGTGTGTGTGCGCACGAGGGCATGGGGTATTAGAAGTGTAGGGGAGAGAGGGTAAGAGTTGGGTGGGACGGGCTATGGGAGTAGGCGGGGGGGATGGGGGGTGAATAGAGATGTTGGAGACAAAGTAGGGCAGTAAGAAGTTGCGGGGGAGGGAGTAGGGTGTAGGGGAGCAGGAGGAAAGGGATACAGGTAGAGGTTGCGCTGGAAGGGTGCAGGGTAGGGGAGGGGTAGGGGAGTGGAGTAGGGAAGGAGTGTAGGAGGTATGAGACAGGAGTGTGGGAGGGAAGGGGAGGAGGTTAGGGTGGCAGGGAGGGGGTAGGGGCTGCGGTTAAACTCAGCAGCTTCTCTTTGGACAGAGAAAGAGGGTAAATGTTTGAGGTTGGATATGAAAAGGACTATGGACAGACACAGGGCGCTTAAGTGTGGAGTTTAACACAAAGCAGGACAGAACATACGATCAATGTTAGCTCAGACCTGAGCATCTCCACTCACACATTGATCATTCAAAGCACCAGAAACTGTGGATTACCTGACCAGCAATGAGAAAGTCCCGGGGTCAGCACAGAGGCAGTGCCACAGTGTCAGAGGGTCAGTGCTGAGGGAGCGCTGCACTGTCAGAGGGTCAGTACTGAGGGAGTGCCGCGCTGTCAGAGGGTCAGTACTGAGGGAGTGCTGCACTGACAGAGGGTCAGTACTGAGGGAGTGCTGCACTGTCAGAGGGTCAGTACAGAGGGCTTGCTGCACTGTCAGAGGTCAGTACTGAGGGAATGCTGCACTATCAGAGGGTCAGCACCGAGGGAGTGCCGCACTGTCAGAGGTCAGTACTGAGGGAATGCTGCATTATCAGAGGGTCAGCACCGAGGGAGTGCTGCACTATCAGAGCATCAGTACTGAGGGAATGCTGCACTGTCAGAGGGTCAGTACTGAGGGAGTGCTGCACTGTCAGAGGGTCAGTACTGAGGGAGTGCTGTACTGTCAGAGGGTCAGTACTGAGGGAGTGCTGCACTGTCAGAGGGTCAGTACTGAGGAAGTGCTGCACTGTCAGAGGGTCAGTACTGAGGGAGTGCTGCATTGTCGGAGGGTCAGTACTGAGGGAGTGCTGCACTGTCAGAGGGTCAGTACTGAGGGAGTGCTGCATTGTCGGAGGGTCAGTACTGAGGGAGTGCTGCACTGACAGAGGGTCAGTACTGAGGGAGTGCCGCACTGTCAGAGGTCAGTGCTGAGGGAGTGCTGCACTGACAGAGGGTCAGTACAGAGGGGGTGCTGCACTGTCAGAGGTCAGTACTAAGGGAATGCTGCACTATCAGAGGGTCAGCACCGAGGGAGTGCTGCACTATCAGAGCATCAGTACTGAGGGAGTGCTGCATTGTCGGAGGGTCAGTACTGAGGGAGTGCCGCACTGTCAGAGGGTCAGTCCAGAGGGGGTGCTGCACTGTCAGAGGGTCAGTACTGAGGGAGTGCTGCATTGTCGGAGGGTCAGTACTGAGGGAGTGCTGCACTGACAGAGGGTCAGTACTGAGGGAGTGCCGCACTGTCAGAGGTCAGTGCTGAGGGAGTGCTGCACTGACAGAGGGTCAGTACAGAGGGGGTGCTGCACTGTCAGAGGTCAGTACTAAGGGAATGCTGCACTATCAGAGGGTCAGCACCGAGGGAGTGCTGCACTATCAGAGCATCAGTACTGAGGGAGTGCTGCATTGTCGGAGGGTCAGTACTGAGGGAGTGCCGCACTGTCAGAGGGTCAGTCCAGAGGGGGTGCTGCACTGTCAGAGGTCAGTTCTGAGGGAGTGCTGCACTATCAGAGGGTCAGCACCGAGGGAGTGCTGCACTGTCAGAGGTCAGTTCTGAGGGAGTGCTGCACTATCAGAGGGTCAGTTCTGAGGGAGTGCTGCACTATCAGAGGGTCAGCACCGAGGGAGTGCCGCACTGTCAGAGGGTCAGTACTGAGGGAGTGTTGCACTGTCGGAGGGTCAGGACAGAGAGAGTGCTGCACTGTCGGAGGGTCAGGACAGAGGGAGTGCCGCACTGTCAGAGGGTCAGTACTGAGGGAGTGTTGCACTGTCGGAGGGTCAGGACAGAGGGAGTGCTGCACTGTCGGAGGGTCAGGACAGAGGGAGTGCTGCACTGTCGGAGGGTCAGGACAGAGGGAGTGCCGCACTGTCAGAGGTGCTGTCCTTTGATTGAACTTTCGACTTTCTCTTATGCTGCTGTTTGCTTCTTTTTTAATGTCGTGACCAAAATTGTGCACAAGGCTCTAACTGAGCTCGGAATAAAGTTTCTGGAGACCAGAACTGTGCACAGGGCTGTGAGTGTGGTCTAACCAGAGACACCGAGGATCAATTTTATGCAGAGTTCTGCAAAGGTCTACTCAAGAGATGGTCAAAGTTGAATTGAGTCAAGCTCTCGGAGCTCTCTCACAGCCTGTGACCATCGCATTGCCATACTGATTTTGGGGCTCTCTTTTTTACAGTGGCATTGGCTTGACTGGCAGCTCAGTGACTGGCAAACAGTACTCTTAATCCAAACCGAGGTGCTGCAGAACACACTTTCCAAGACTCTCTGCGTGACCCTCGCACACACAGCCCCTCCCTCGCACTCACCATCAACGACAACTGTCATCAACAGGAGCCAGGCCACCCAGGCTCGCACTATACGATTCGCCATCCCGATCCCAGCAAAAAGCAGCCCAGTCTGCCTGTCAGAGTGTCTCCAGCGCACTGTCGGAGTGCCAGCGACCGAGGGACAGCACCCTCCCATGGGACACGGAGGGGGCAGGATGTTTACTGCTCTGCGCAGTCACGGCACACTGCCCAAAACAGATGGTTCCCAACTTCCCCTTTCTTCGATCAGTCGAGCAGAACGAAGCTGCTAGAACCTCCACTGAGAGTGACTGATAAATACCGACTGTGGGGCTGGTCACTGAACCCCGAGCTGCCCCAGCAGTAACACAGAGCACAGTGTAGAGGGAGTTTTACTCTGTATCTAACCCCGTGCTGTACCTGTCCTGGGAGTGTTTGATGGGGACAGTGTAGAGGGAGCTTTATTCTGTATCTAACCCCGTGCTGTACCTGTCCTGGGAGTGTTTGATGGGGACAGTGTAGAGGGAGCTTTACTCTGTATCTAACCCCGTGCTGTACCTGTCCTGGGAGTGTTTGATGGGGACAGTGTAGAGGGAGATTTACTCTGTATCTAACCCCGTGCTGTACCTGTCCTGGGAGTGTTTGATGGAGACAGTGTAGAGTGAGCTTTACCCTGTATCTAACCCCGTGCTGTACCTGTCATAAGAACATAAGAAATAGGAGCAGGAGTAGGCCATCTGGCCCCTCGAGCCTGCCCCGCCATTCAATAAGATCATGGCTGATCTGTCGTGACTCAGCTCCACCTTCCCGCCCTCTCCCCATAACCCTTAATCCCTTCTCTTATCAAAAACCCATCAACCCGTTTCTTAAAAATACTTAGTGAGGCAGCCTCCACCACTTCAACGGGCAGAGAATTCCAGAGATTCACCACCCTTTGAGTGAAGAAGTTCCTCCTCAACTCTGTTCTAAACCGCCCCCCCTTTATCTTGAGGCTGTGCCCCCTAGTCCTACTGTCTTTTTTGAGCGGGAACAGTCTCTCCACCTCTATCCTATCCATCCCATTCATCATCTTATACGTCTCAATGAGATCTCCCCTCATTCTTCTAAACTCTAACGAGTACAAGCCTAGTTTATTCAGCCTCTCCTCATAGCTCAATCCCCTCAACTCCGGTATCAGCCGAGTAAACCTCCTCTGCACTCCCTCCAGGGCCAAAATATCCTTGCGCAGGTGCGGCGCCCAAAACTGCACACAGTCCTGGGAGTGTTTGATGGGAACAGTGTAGAGGGAGCTTTACTCTCTATCTAACCATGTGCTGTACCTGTCCTGGGAGTGTTTGATGGGAACAGTGTAGAGGGAGCTTTACTCTGTAACTAAAACCGTGCTGTACCTGTCCTGGGCGTGTTTGATGGGGACAGTGTAGAGGGAGCTTTACTCTGTATCTAACCCCGTGCTGTACCTGTCCTGGGAGTGTTTGATGGGGACAGTGTAGAGGGAGCTTTACTCTGTATCTAACCCCGTGCTGTACCTGAACTGAGAGTGTTTGATGGGGACAGTGTAGAACATAGAACATAGAACATAGAACATTACAGCGCAGAACAGGCCCTTCGGCCCACGATGTTGCGCCGACCAGTTACAAAACAATGACCCACTAGCCTAAACCAATCCCTTTTCATCCATAAACCTATCCACAGATCTCTTAAACGCCCCCAAACTAGGTGCATTTACAACTGCAGCTGGCAGGGCATTCCAGTCCCTCACCACCCTCTGGGTAAAGAACCTACCCCTGACATCTGTCCTATAACTACCCCCCCTTAATTTAAAATCGTGCCCCCTCGTGCTAGCTTTCTCCATCCTAGGAAAAAGGCTATCACTATCTACCCTGTCTAAACCTCTAATCATCTTATATGTTTCAATGAGATCCCCTCTTAGCCGCCTTCTTTCCAGCGAAAACAACCCCAAATCTCTCAATCTCTCCTCATAGGATCTCCCCTCCATACCAGGCAACATCCTGGTAAACCTCCTCTGCACCCTCTCCAAAGCCTCTACATCCTTCCTGTAATGTGGGGACCAGAACTGCACACAAAACTCCAAGTGCGGCCGCACCAGAGATGTGTACAGTTGCATCATGACGCTGCGACTCCTAAATTCAATCCCCCTACCAATAAATGCCAAAACTCCGTATGCCTTCTTAACAACCTTATCTACTTGATTCCCAACTTTCAGGGATCTATGTACACATACACCTAGATCCCTCTGCTCCTCCACACTATTCAAAGTCCTCCCGTTAGCCCTATACTCAACACATCTGTTATTCCTACCGAAATGAATTACCTCACACTTCTCCACATTAAACTCCATCCGCCACCTCTCAGCCCAGCTCTGCAACCTTTCTAAGTCATCCTGCAAACTATGACACCCTTCCTCACAATCTACCACACCTCCGACTTTGGTGTCATCAGCAAACTTACTAATCCACCCAACTATACCCTCATCCAGATCATTAATAAAAATTACAAACAGCAGTGGCCCCAAAACAGATCCCTGAGGCACACCACTTGTAACCGAACTCCATGACGAATATTTCCCATCAACCACACTCTCTGTCTCCTATCTGCTAGCCAATTCCTGATCCAATTACCTAGATCACCCCCAATCCCATACATCTGCATTTTCTGCAGAAGCCTACCATGGTGAACTTTATCAAACGCCTTGCTAAAATCCATATACACCACAGAGGGAGCTTTACTCTGTATCTAACACCGTGCTGTCCCTGTCCTGGGAGTGTTTGATGGGGACAGTGTAGAGGGAGCTTTACTCTGTATCTAACCCCGTGCTGTACCTGTCCTGGGAGTGTTTGATGGGGACAGTGTAGAGGGAGATTTACTCTGTATCTAACCCCATGCTGTACATGTCCTGGGAGTGTTTGATGGGGACAGTGTAGAGGGAGCTTTACTCTGTATCTAACCCTGTGCTGTACCTGTCCTGGGAGTATTTGATGGAGACAGTGTAGAGGGAGCTTTACTCTCTATCTAACCCTGTGCTGTACCTGTCCTGGGAGTGTTTAATGGGGACAGTTTAGAGGGAGCTTTACTCTCTATCTAACCCTGTGCTGTACCTGTCCTGGGAGTGTTTAATGGGGACAGTGTAGAGGGAGCTTTACCCTGTATCTAACCCCGTGCTGTACCTGTCCTGGGAGTTTTTGATGGGAACAGAGTAGAGGGAGCTTTACTCTCTATCTAACCCTGTGCTGTACCTGTCCTGGGAGTGTTTAATGGGGACAGTGTAGAGGGAGCTTTACTCTCTATCTAACCCTGTGCTGTACCTGTCCTGGGAGTGTTTAATGGAGACAGTGTAGAGGGAGCTTTACCCTGTATCGAACCCCGTGCTGTACCTGTCCTGGGAGTGTTTGATGGGAACAGTGTAGAGGGAGCTTTACTCTGTATCTAATCCCATGCTGTACCTGTCCTGGGAGTGTTTGATGGGAACAGTGTAGAGGGAGCTTTACTCTCTATCTAACCCTGTGCTGTACCTGTCCTGGGAGTGTTTGATGGGAACAGTGTAGAGGGAGCTTTACTCTGTATCTAACCCCATACTGTACCTGTCCTGGGAGTGTTTGATGGAGACAGTGTAGAGGGAGCTTTACTCTGTATCTAACCCCATGCTCTACCTGTCCTGGGAGTGTTTGATGGGCACAGTGTAGAGGGTACTTTACTCTGTATCTAACCCCATGCTGTACACGTCCTGGGAGTTTTTGATGGGGACAGTGTAGAGGGAGCTTTACTCTGTATCTAACGTCGTGCTGTACCTGTCCTGGGAGTATTTGATGGAGACAATGTAGAGGAAGCTTTACTCTGTATCTAACCCCGTGCTGTACCTGTCCTGGGAGTGTTTGATGGGCACAGTGTAGAGGGAGCTTTACTCTGTATCTAACCCTGTGCTGTACCTGTCCTGGGAGTATTTGATGGAGACAGTGTAGAAGGAGCTTTACTCTGTAACTAAAACCTTGCTGTACCTGTCCTGGGCGTGTTTGATGGAGACAGTGTAGAGGGAGCTTTACTCTGTATTTAACCCTGTGCTGTACATGTCCTGGGAGTGTTTGATGGGGACAGTGTAGAGGGAGCTTTACTCTATATCTAACCCCGTGCTGTGCCTGTCCTGGGAGTGTTTGATGGAGACAGTGTAGAGCGAGCTTTACTCTGTATCTAACCCCGTGCTGTACCTGTCCTGGGAGTGTTTATTGGAAAGAAGTCTGACAACACAGATTTAAGTCCAACCAGTTTGTTTGATAGTAAACCCACAAGGTTTCAGAAACGCTGTTCCTTCGTCAGGTGTGAGGAAAGTTCTGATCAGAGAAAGATAAATAAAGACACAAATAGTTTCCAGAATACTGATTAGAAATCTAATCTAAATCTAATCAGTATTCTGTAAACTGTGTGTGTTTTTATATGCCTTTCTCTGATCAGAACCTTCCACACACCTGACGGAGGAACACCATTTCCAAAAGCTTGTGGGTTTACTATCAAATAAACCTGTTGGACTTTAACCTGGTGTTGTGAGACTTCTTATTGTGTTTACCCCAGTCCAACACCAGCATCTCTATATCAGTGTTTGATGGGGGAAAGTACAGAGGGAGATTTACTCTGTATCTAACCCCACCCTGTACCTGTCCTGGGAGTGTTTGATGGGGACAGTGTAGAGGGAGCTTTACTCCGTATCTAACCCCGTGCTGTACCTGTCCTGGGAGTGTTTGATGGGGACAGTGTAGAGGGAGTTTTACTCTGTATCTAACCCCACCCTGTACCTGTCCTGGGAGTGTTTGATGTGGACAGTGTAGAGGGAGCTTTACTCTGTATCTAACCCCGTGCTGTACCTGTCCTGGGAGTGTTTGATGGGGATGGTGTGGAGGGAGCTTTACTCTGTATCCAACCCCGTGCCGTACCTGTCCTGTGAGGGTTTGATGGGGACAGTGTAGAGGGAGCTTTACTCTGTATCCAACCCCGTGCCGTACCTGTCCTGTGAGGGTTTGATGGGGACAGTGTAGAGGGAGCTTTACTCTGTATCTAACCCCGTGCTGTACCTGTCCTGTGAGGGTTTGATGGGGACAGTGTAGAGGGAGATCTACTCTGTATCTAACCCCGTGCTGTACCTGGGAGTGTTTGATGGGGACAGTGTAGAGGGAGCTTTTCTCTGTCTCTAACGCTGTGCTGTACCTGTCCTGGGAGTGTTTGATGGGGACAGTGTAGAGGGAGCTTTACTCTGTATCTAACCCGATGCTGTACCTGTTCTGGGAGTGTTTGATGGGGACAGTGTAGAGGGAGCTTTATGTAACCCCGTGCTGTACCTGTTCTGGGAGTGTTTGATGGGGACAGTGTAGAGGGAGCTTTACTCTGTATCTAACCCCGTGCTGTACCTGTCCTGGGATTGTTTGATGGGGACAGTGTAGAGGGAGTTTTACTCTGTATCTAACCCCGTGCTGTACCTGTCCTGGGAGTGTTTGATGGGGACAGTGTAGAGGGAGCTTTACTCTGTATCTAACCCCGTGCTGTACCTGTCCTGGGAGTGTTTGATTGGAACCATGATGTGGAGATGCCGGCTTTGGACTGGGGTAAAGACATTTGGAAATCTCACAACACCAGGCTAAATTCCAGTAGGTTTATTTGGTAGCACAAGCCACCAGCTTTCGGAGTGCTGTCCCTTTCTCAGGTGAGTGTGTGTTCTCTTCACAAACAGGACATGTAAAGATACAAACTCAGTTTACAAAATAATGTTTGGAATAATGTCTTTACAGGTAATCAAGTCTTAAAGGTACAGTGGGGAAGAGAGGGTTAAGCACATTGAAGTGATGTGTATTGTCTCCAGCCAGGACAGTTAGTGAGGTTTTGCAAGCCCAGGAAAGTCATGAGGGTTACAGATAGTGTGACATGAACCCAAGATCCCAATTGAGGCTGTCCTCATGTGTGCTGAACTTGGCTATCAGTCTCTGCTCAGCGACTCTGCGCTGTTGTGTGGTGAAGGCCGCCTTGGAGAATGCTTACCCGAAGATCAGAGGCCGAACGCCTGTGACCACTGAAGTGTTCACCAACAGGAAGAGAACAGTCTTGCCTGGTGATTGTTTAGTGGTGTTCATTCATCCATTGTCATTGCGTCTGCATGGTCTCCCCAATGTCCCATGCCTCGGGACATCCTTTCCTGCAGCGTATCAAGTAGATAACATTGGCCAAATTGCAAGAGTATGTAGCGTGTACCTAGTGGATATTGTTCTCACATGAGGTGATGGTATCAGTGTCGATGATCTGGTACGTCTTACAGAGGTTGCTGTGGCAGGGTTGTGTGGTGTCATGGTCACTGTTCTCCTGTGGTTTGCTGTGGACAATGGTCTGTTTGAGGTTGTGCTGTTGTTTGAAGGCAAGAAGTGGGGGTGTGGGGATGGCCTTGGCAAGATGTTCATCTTCGTCAATGATATGGTGAAGACTCATAGAACATAGAACATTACAGCGCAGAACAGGCCCTTCGGCCCACGATGTTGCGCCGACCAGTTACAAAACAATGACCCACTAGCCTAAACCAATCCCTTTTCATCCATAAACCTATCCACAGATCTCTTAAACGCCCCCAAACTAGGTGCATTTACAACTGCAGCTGGCAGGGCATTCCAGTCCCTCACCACCCTCTGGGTAAAGAACCTACCCCTGACATCTGTCCTATAACTACCCCCCCTTAATTTAAAATCGTGCCCCCTCGTGCTAGCTTTCTCCATCCTAGGAAAAAGGCTATCACTATCTACCCTGTCTAAACCTCTAATCATCTTATATGTTTCAATGAGATCCCCTCTTAGCCGCCTTCTTTCCAGCGAAAACAACCCCAAATCTCTCAGTCTCTCCTCATAGGATCTCCCCTCCATACCAGGCAACATCCTGGTAAACCTCCTCTGCACCCTCTCCAAAGCCTCTACATCCTTCCTGTAATGTGGGGACCAGAACTGCACACAAAACTCCAAGTGTGGCCGCACCAGAGATGTGTACAGTTGCATCATGACGCTGCGACTCCTAAATTCAATCCCCCTACCAATAAACGCCAAGACTCCGTATGCCTTCTTAACAACCTTATCTACTTGATTCCCAACTTTCAGGGATCTATGTACACATACACCTAGATCCCTCTGCTCCTCCACACTATTCAAAGTCCTCCCGTTAGCCCTATACTCAACACATCTGTTATTCCTACCGAAATGAATTACCTCACACTTCTCCACATTAAACTCCATCCGCCACCTCTCAGCCCAGCTCTGCAACCTGTCTAAGTCATCCTGCAAACTATGACACCCTTCCTCACAATCTACCACACCTCCGACTCTGGAGAAGGTGTCATAGCTTCTGCACTCTGGGTAAGTACAGGACAAGGAAGGGTACTCTGTCCATCGTGTCCCACGTTTGTCTTTTGAGGAAGTCAGTGCAGATTTTCGTGTGGCATGTCAGAACTGTCGATCAATGAGTTGAGCGCTATATCCTGTTCTTCAGCTTCTGGAGGTGTCTGTTGCAATCCTCCTCATCTGAGCAGATCCTGTGTATATGGAGGGCTGTTCCATAGGAGATGGCTTCCTTAATGTGTTTAGGGTAGAAGCTGGAGAGGCGGAACATCATGAGGTTATCTGTGGGCTTGCGGTATAGCGAGGTGCTGAGGTGACCGTCCTTGATGGAGGTGCACGTATCCAAGAATGCAACCAATTCCGGAGAGTAGTCCATGGTGAGTCTCATGGTGGGATGGAACTTGTTGATTTCATCATATTGTTGTTTCAGTGATTGTTCACCATGAGTCCAAAGAAAGAAAATGTCATCGATGTATCTAGTGTATAGCATTGGTTGAATGTCCTGTGTGGTGAAGAAATCTTGTTCAAACCTGTACATAAAGATGTTGTCATATTGAGATGCGAATTTGGTCTCCATGGCTGTTCCATGTGTATGGATGAAGAACTGGTTGTTGAAGGTGACGACATTGTGGTCCAGGGTGAAGCGAACGAGTTGTAAAATTGCAAGGGGGAACTGGCAGTTATCAGCGTTAAGTACTGAGGCAGTTGTAGCAATGCCATCGTCGTGGGGGATGTTCATATAGAGAGCCAAGACATCCATTGTAACGAGGAATGCTCCTGGTTCAACTGCTCCATGTGTGCTGAGTCTCTGTAGGAAGTCTGTAGTGTCGCAACAAAATCTGGGGGTTCTTTGCACAGAGAGGTTCTCACACAAGGTTCCATTGCCTAATACGATGGGACAGCTGGGTGTGTTTGCTTTGTGTGTCTTTGGGAAACAATAGACATCTCCAATGTGGGGAGTATGTGGGATGAAAGCACGGAGGGCGCTCTGAAGGTCCAGGTCAAATGTCTTGAACAGTCTGTTGAGTTGACTGGTGTGTCCTTTGGTCGGATCTGCAGGTAATTGTCTGGAGTGTTTCTCATTGTTCAGTTGCCGGTACATTTCTTTGCAGTAATCCTTTCTGTCCAGTATGATGATGGCTCCTTCTTTGCTAGTTTGATGACAATGTTGTGGTTGGTCTTGAGAGGGCACATGGCGTTGCGTTGTGCTTGGGTGATGTTCGGAGCTGTCTTGTGAGTGTGGTTGATGAATCTGGCATTGATGCGCCTCCTGACAGCTTGGGCATACATGTCAAGTCGAGGGCAGCGGCCTTCCAGAGGAGTCCAATTCAACATGTAGGAGTCTTCAACATGTCATTGATGAAGACGAACGTCTCACCAAGGCCAAGCCCACACCCCCACTTCTTGCCTTCAAATAAATGCACAACCTCAAACAGACCATTGTCCGCAGCAAACTGCCCAGACTTCAGGGGAACAGTGATCATGACAACACACAACCCTGCCACAGCAACCTCTGCAAGACGTGCCGGATCATCAACATGGATGCCATCATCTCACGTGAGAATACCATCCACCAGGTAAACAGCACATATACTTGCAACTCGGCAAATGTTGTCTACCTGATGTGCTGCAGGAAAGGATGTCCTGAGGCATGGTACCTTGCCTCCATGGTACCATAGGTGACCATGCAGACACTAAGACAACGGATGAATGAACACGGCTCGACAATCACCAAGCAGGAGTGCTCTCTTCCTGTTGTGGAACACTTCCGCAGTCACAGGCATTCGGCCTCTGATCTTCAGTTTAGCGTTCTCCGAAGTGGCCTTCACGACACCCAACAGCGCAGAGTCACTGAGCAGGAACTGGTAGCCAAGTTCTGCACACATGAGGACGGCCTCAACCAGGATCTTGGGTTCTTATCACACTACCTATAACCCCCATGACTTGCCTGGGCTTGCAAAATCTCACTAGCTGTCCTGGCTGGAGACAATACACATCTCTCTCCACTTACATCGTCTGTATCTTTAGAATATAGAACATAGTACATAGAACATTACAGCGCAGAACAGGCCCTTCAGCCCACGATGTTGCGCAGACCAGTTAAAAAACAATGACCCACTAACCTAAACCAATCCCTTTTCGTCCATAAACCTATCCACGGATCTCTTAAACGCCCCCAAACTAGGCGCATTTACAACCTCAGCAGGCAGGGCATTCCAATCCCTCACCACCCTCTGGGTAAAGAACCTACCCCTGACATACGTCCTATAACTACCCTTCCTTAATTTAAAGCCATGCCCCCTCATGCTAGCTTTCTCCATCCTAGGAAAAAGGCTATCACTATCCACCCTATCAAAACCTCTAATCATCTTATAGGTTTCAATAAGATCCCCTCTTAGCCGCCTTCTTTCCAGCGAAAACAACCCCAAATCCTTCAGTCTCTCCTCATAGGACCTCCCCTCCATACCAGGCAACATCCTGGTAAACCTCCTCTGCACCCTCTCCAAAGCCTCTACATCCTTCCTGTAATGTGGGGACCAGAACTGCACACAATACTCCAAGTGCTGCCGCACCAGAGTTGTGTACAGTTGCAACATGACGCTGCGACTCCTAAATTCAATCCCCCTACCAATGAACACCAAGACACCGTATGCCTTCTTAACAACCCTATCTACTTGATTCCCAACTTTCAGGGATCTATGTACACATACACCTAGATCCCTCTGTTCATCCACACTCTTCAAAGTCCTCCCGTTAGCCCTATACTCAACACATCTGTTATTCCTACAAAAGTGAATTACCTCACACTTCTCTGCATTAAACTCCATCCGCCACCTCTCGGCCCAGCGCTGCAACCTGTCCAAGTCTTCCTGCAAACTATGACACCCTTCCTCACAATCTACCACACCTCCGACTTTGGTGTCATCAGCAAATTTACTAATCCACCCAACTATACCTTCATCCAGATCATTAATAAAAATTACAAACAGCAGTGGCCCCAACACAGATCCCTGAGGCACACCACTCGTAACCGAACTCCATGACAAATATTTACCATCAACCACCACCCTCTGTCTCCTATCTGCTAGCCAATTCCTGATCCAATTTCCGAGATTACCCTCAATCCCATACATCTGCATTTTCTGCAGAAGCCTACCATGGTGAACCTTATCAAACGCCTTACTAAAATCCATATAAACCACGTCAACTGCCTTACCCCCATCCACCTCTTTGGTCACTTTCTCAAAAAACTCAATAAGGTTAGTAAGGCACGACCTACCCACTACAAAACCATGCTGACTATCTCCAATCAATTCATTACTCTCCAAATAACTATAAATCCTATCCCTAATAATTTTTTCTAAAACCTTGCCCACAACAGAAGTGAGACTCACCGGTCTATAATTCCCGGGGAAGTCTCTGTTCCCCTTCTTAAACAATGGGACAACATTCGCTAACCTCCAATCTTCCGGTACTATACCAGAGGCCAACGACGACCTGAAGATCAGAGCCAGAGGCTCTGCAATCACTTCTCTTGCCTCCCAGAGAATCCTGGGGTAAATCCCATCCGGAACAGGGGACTTATCTATTTTCAAACCCTCCAGAATATCTAGCACATCCTCCTTATCAACTGTAATGCTGTCTATTCTACTCCCCTGCAACCCAGTGTCCTCCTCAGCTATATTCTTGTCCCCCTGCGTGAACACCGAAGAGAAATATTGGTTCAATGCCTCTCCAATCTCTTCCGGTTCCACACATAACTTCCCTCTGCTGTCTATAACTGGCCCTAATCTTGCCCTAACCAACCTTCTATTCTTGACATACCTATAGAATGCCTTAGAATTCTCCTTAATCCTATCAGCCAGAGTCTTCTCATGTCCTCTTTTAGCCCTTCTTAGCTCACTCTTCAACTCCCTCCGAGCCAATCTAAAGTTTTCTAGTGCACTACCCGAGCCCTCAAGTCTCATCCGAACATAAGCCTCCTTTTTCTTTTTAAGACTTGATTATCTGTAACAACTCACATTCCAACCATTATTTTATAAATTGAGTTTGTGTCTTTACATGCCCTGTTTGTGAATAGAACTCCCACTCACCTGATGAAGGAGCAGCACTCTGAAAGCTAGTGGCTTTTGCTACCAAATAAACCACTTGGATTTTAATCTGGTGTTGTGAGACTTCTTACAGTGTTTGATGGGGACAATGTAGAGGGAGATTTACTCTGTTTCTGATCCTGTAATGTACCTGTCTGGGAGTGTTTGATGGGGACAGTATAGAGGGAGATTTACTCTGTATCTAACCCCGTGCTGTACCTGTCCTGGGAGTGTTTGATGGGGATAATGTAGAGGGAGCTTTACTCTGTATCTAACTCTGTGTTGTCCCTGTCCTGGGAGTGTTTGATGGGGATAATGTAGAGGGAGCTTTACTCTGTATCTAACGCTGAGCTCAATCTGTCCTGGGAGTGTTTGATGGGGACAGTGTAGAGGGAGCTTTACTCTTTATCCAACCCTGTGCTGTACCTGTCCTGGGAGTGTTTGATGGGGACAGTGTAGAGGGAGCTTTACTCTGTATCTAACCCCGTGCTGTACCTGTCCTGGGAGTGTTTGATGGGGACAGTGTAGAGGGAGCTTTACTCTGTATCTAACCCCGTGCTGTACCTGTCCTGGGAGTGTTTGATGGGGACAGTGTAGAGGGAGCTTTACTCTGTATCTAACCCCGTGCTGTACCTGTCCTGGGAGTGTTTGATGGGGACAGTGTAGAGGGAGCTTTACTCTGTATCTAACCCCATGCTGTACCTGTCCTGGGAGTGTTTGATGGGGACAGTGTAGAGGGAGCTTTACTCTGTATCTAACCCCGTGCTGTACCTGTCCTGGCAGCTTTTTAGCCCCAGTATTGTTCTGGAGAATCTGCACTTCAGCCCATTTGAGGCCTGAATGGAATGGGCTGTTAAAGGCCTTGGTCATTGCTGTGGCAAGTGGCCACATGAGTTCAGAATGGAGCTACAGGAATGTTGGGTTGCTGGTCCATATTGCCAATGAAAGGCATTTTGAGCCAAAAATCGATTGTTTTCGGCTCACACACGCTCCGACTGCTGATAAACTTCCCCTATAATTAGCTTTGGATGTAAGAGCAGGAAAGCCCCTCAGGAAGAGAGCCAGCAGAGCTTTCTTCCCGTTTCCATTTAAAAAGCTTAAAAAACCAGGCTTTTGTTCCTGAGGATGGAGCTCTCCCCTTTGCGGAGAAAGGGATTCAATGTGAGTGAGATCAGGGCTATTAATAACAGGTCACAGATTCAGCTTTCAACAGGCTGAGGGCATGTCAGAACTTTGCTCCCCCCCTCATATTGCTGACTGTCAGAACGAATACACAAACTCATTCAGACACAGCCAGCATGGGGTTAGATACAGAGTAATCTCCCTCCACACTGTCCCCATCAAACACTCCCAGGACAGGTACAGCATGGGGTTAGATACAGAGTTATCTCCCTTTATACTGTCCCCATCAAACACTCCCAGGACAGGTACAGCATGGGGTTAGATACAGAGTAAAGCTCCCTCCACACTCTCTCCATTCACCTGATGAAGAGGCAGTCCCCTCGAAAGCTTGTGAGAATATTATCAAATAAATCGGTTGGACTAAAACCTGGTGTTGTCAGACTTTGTACTGTGTTTACGCCAGTCCAACGCCGGCATACCCACACCATCAAACACTCCCAGGACAGGTACAGCATGGGGTTAGATACAGAGTAAAGCTCCCTCTACACTGTCCCCATCAAACACTCCCAGGACAGGTACAGCATGGGGTTAGATACAGAGTAATCTCCCTTTATACTGTCCCCATCAAACACTCCCAGGACAGGTACAACATGGGGTTAGATACAGAGTAAAGCTCCCTCTGCACTGTCCCCATCAAACACTCCCAGGACAGGTACAGCATGGGGTTAGATACAGAGTAAAGCTCCCTCTACACTGTCCCCATCAAACACTCCAGGACAGGTATAGCACGGAGTTAGATACAGAGTAAAGCTCCCTCTACACTGTCCCCATCAAACACTCCCAGGACAGGTACAGCACAGGGTTAGATACAGAGTAAAGCTCCCTCTACACTGTCCCCATCAAACACTCCCAGGACAGGTACAGCATGGGGTTAGATACAGAGTAAAGCTCCCTCTACACTGTCCCCATCAAACACTCCCAGGACAGGTACAGCATGGGGTTAGATACAGAGTAAAGCTCCCTCTACACTGTCCCCATCAAACACTCCCAGGACAGGTACAGCACAGGGTTAGATACAGAGTAAAGCTCCCTCTACACTGTCCCCATCAAACACTCCCAGGACAGGTACAGCACGGGGTTAGATACAGAGTAAAGCTCCTTCTACACTGTCGCCATCAAACACTCCCAGGACAGGTACAGCATGGGGTTAGATACAGAGTAAAGCTCCCTCTACACTGTCCCCATCAAACACTCCCAGGACAGGTACAGCATGGGGTTAGATACAGAGTAAAGCTCCCTCTACACTGTCCCCATCAAACACTCCCAGGACAGGTTGAGCTCAGCGTTAGATACTGAGTAAAGCTCCCTCTACATTATCCCCATTAAACACTCCCAGGACAGGCACAGCACAGGGTTAGATACAAGTAAAACTCCCGCTACACTGTCCCCATCCAACACTCCAGGACAGGTATAGCACGGAGTTAGATACAGAGTAAAGCTCCCTCTACACTGTCCCCATCAAACACTCCCATGACAGGTACAGCATGGAGTTAGATACAGAGTAAAGCTCCCTCTACACTGTCCCCATCAAACACTCCCATGACAGGTACAGCATGGAGTTAGATACAGAGTAAAGCTCCCTCTACACTGTCCCCATCAAACACTCCCAGGACAGTTACAGCACGGGGTTAGATACAGAGTAAAGCTCCCTCTACACAGTCCCCCATGAAACCTGGTGTTGTCAGACTTTTTACAGTGTTTACCCCAGTCCAACGCCGGCATATCCACATCATGCTCATCAAACACTCCCAGGTCAGGCACAGCATAGGATTAGGTACAGAGCAAAGCTCCCTCTACACTGTCCCCATCAAACACTCCCAGGACAGGTACAGCACAGGATTAGATACAGAGTAAAGCTCCCTCTACACTGTCCCCATCAAACACTCCCAGGACAGGTTTAGCACAGGGTTAGATACAGAGTAAAGCTCCCTCTACACTGTCCCCATCAAACACTCCCAGGACTGGTTTAGCACAGGGTGAGATACAGAGTAAAGCTCACTCTACACTGTCCCCATCAAACACTCCCAGGACAGGTACAGCACGGGGTTAGATAGAGAGTAAAGCTCCCTCTACACTGTCCCCATCAAACACTCCCAGGACAGGTACAGCACAGGATTAGATAGAGAGTAAAGCTCCCTCTACACTGTCCCCATCAAACACTCCCAGGACAGGTTTAGCACAGGGTTAGGTACAGAGTAAAGCTCCCTCTTGCGAATGGAATGCTGGCCTTTATAGCAAGGGGGATAGAATATAAGAGTAGGGAGGTCTTGCTGCAACTGTACAGGGCACTGGTCAGGCCGCAGCTGGAGTACTGTGTGCAGTTTCGGTCGCCGCACTTGCGCAAGGATATATTGGCCTTGGAGGGAGTGCAGAGGAGGTTGACTAGGCTGATACCAGAGGTGAGGGGGTTGGACTATGAAGAGAGACTAAATAGACTGGGTCTATACTCGTTGGAGCTTAGAAGGATGAGGGGGGATCTTATAGAGATGTATAAGATAATGAAAGGGATGGATAGGGTAGAGGTAGAGAGATTCTTCCCGCTTAGAAAGGATAGCAGGACTAGAGGGCACAGCCTCAAGATAAGTGGGGGACAGTTTAGATTGGAGTGAGGAGGAACTTGTTCAGTCAAAGGGTGGTGAATCTCTGGAATTCTCTGCCTGTTGAAGTGGTGGAGGCTGCCTCGCTGAATATATTTAAGTCACAGGTAGATAGGTTTTTGATAGACAAGGGAATTAAGGGTTATGGGGAGAAAGCGGGAAAGTGGAACTGATCCACTTCAGATCAGCCATGATCTTATTGAATGGTGGGGCAGGCTCGAAGGGCTAGATGGCCTACTCCTGCTGCTATTTCTTATGTTCTTATGTTCTCTACACTGTTCCCATCAAACACTCCCAGGACAGGTACAGCACAGGGTTAGATACAGCGGAAAGCTCCCTCTACATTTTCCCCATCAAATACTCCCAGGACAGGTTGAGCACAGAATTAGACACAGAGGAAAGCTCCCTCTACATTGTCCCTCCTTCAAACACTCCCAGTACAGGTACAGTATGGGGTTAGATACAGAGTAAAGCTCCCTCTACACTGTCCCCATCAAACACTGTACGAAGTCTCACAACACCAGGTTAAAGTCCATCCAGTTTATTTGATAGTAATCTCACAAGATTTCGGAAATGGTGTTCCTCCGTCAGGTGTGTGAAAGGTTCCACTCACCTGACGAAGGAACACCGTTTCCAAAATCTCGTCGGTTTACTATCAGATAAACTGGTTGGACTCTAACCTGGTGTTGTGAGACTTCTTACTGTGATTTATCCCAGTCCAACACCGGCATCTCTACATCATGCCCATCAAACACTCCCAGGACAGGTACAGCACGAGGTTAGATAGAGAGTAAAACTCCCTCTGCACTGTCCCTATCAAACACTCCCAGGACAGGTACAGCACGAGGTTAGATAGAGAGTAAAACTCCCTCTGCACTGTCCCCATCAAACACTCCCAGGACATGTACAGCACGGCGTTAGATACAGAGCAAAGCTCCCTCCACACTGTGCAAGTGCTGGGATCCTGCTGTCCTCTTTGCTTCGTGCTTTGAGTTGCCAAACTGGCAGCTGGGGATTTTGGCAGTGAGCAGTAACCGGGGCCCACGTGACCCAGGCTGAGCTGAGAGGAAGTTTGGGGGCAGCCCGATCTCCGGAAATTTGCAGCAAGTCGCTCTGTTTCCTGCTGCTACTGGTGAATGTGGTTTGTCTGGGAGCTGTGAAAACCCGGAGCAGGCTGGAGACAGGCAGCACGAGGTAAGCCCGGAGCTCTCATGTCTCGATCGGGAGGCGGGGGTTATGAGGTTTTCGGGGTGTGGGGAGTAGGGGGAACCGGGAGTACAGAGAGAGAGAGCCAGCGAGGGCCAGGACATTGCCAGGGCTGGGAGAGCAAGCGGAAATGCTGCCTGCTTGATGCTTCTGTTAGTCTAAACTGTGCACTGCAAAAGGAAGCTGGGGTCTGGGAACTTCCCTGGGTTTCTGTTATTGTGGCGCTAAGTGGGTAGAAGTGGTGACAGTGTTTGGGGATGATGGGGCATCTAGCCCAGGGGGGCAAGAATGGTGTCTAGTTCTATTGGGCTCTGCATCTGGGAGGACAGAAAGGGTTAGTTTGTGAGATTGAGATTGAGATAGAGATCTGTGTGCTACTTAGAAACCCCTTGTCCACCCCTCATTTCACCGTCCCCTTCTCCTCACCGAAGATGGCAACTCAAACACTCACTCTCTGTCCTCGACTCACATTCAGCTGGGATTTCCTCCCTTTGTCACCCTCTTTGTGCACCTTTGCTCCCTCACGGTGCTGGCTGTACCTGCAGCTCACACCCCGTGCACTACAACCTGCTTGTCATATTCAGAGCAAGGCCTCACTCACCACCTTAACAGGCATGTGGCTCACGCAGCCCCCCTTGGACAGTCAGCATCACTCGAGGTCACATTCTGTTAGAGGCAAATGGGCATCACAATCTGAAATCCCCTCTTTCCTTCTGTCTCTGATTCTCTCTGTGTCTCTCTCACTCTTTTGCCCCTTGCTGCGTCTATTTTTCTCTCCACTTTTCTCTCTCTCTCACACACTGACTCTCTTTCTCTCTCTGTCTTTGTATCTCTCTCACATGCTGTCTCTCTGTCTCTGTATGTCTCTCTCCCTGGGCCTTTCTCTCTCTCAATCACTGACTCTCTCTCTCTATTTGTTTCCATCTTTGTCTCTCTCTCTCTCATACACTATCTCTCTCCCTCTGTCTTTGTCTCTCTCACATACTGACTCTCAGTCTCTGTGTGTGTCTCTCCCTCTGCCTTTCTTTCTCTATCTCTCTCTCTCCTTCTGCCTCTCTCTATCTCTGTCTCTCCCTCACACACACTGTCTCCTCTCTCGGTGTTTCTCTCTCCCTCTCTTCTCTCTCTCCCACTCTCTCATACACTCTGTCTCTCTCTTAAAACAAGTTAGGTACAGGAAAGGCAGAAACAGAGAGAGAGAGGCTTAGGGCAGTGAGAGAGCATAACAGAGAGTGGGACGAAAAGAAAGGGAGTGGGAGTGTGAGAGACAGAGGCAGCATGGGAGGGAGAGAAAAGAGAAAGTGGGAGGGAGAGAGCAGCAGAGAGGAGAGAGCAAAGTAGTAGAAAGAAAGGAAGAGAGAGCAAAATGGGAGAGAGAGAAAAAATACTCTTTCTGAAAAGTTGAGTAAGATTCCAATGATTCTGTAAAATTAAAGTTGGTTTTTGAGATCTAGATTTTTGATGGAAAAATGTTATCTGATTCAACAAAATCAAACCTTGATCAAACAGTAACCCACACATGCAGACATAAAGACGGAATGGAATGAGTGTCATTCATGAGAACGTGCTCCACATACACTGACTCTCACTGGGGTACGGGTTCCACACACACACTGACTCTCACTGGGGTACGGGTTCCACACACACTGACACTCACTGGGGTATGGGTTCCACACACACTGACTCTCACTGGGGTACGGGTCCCACACACACTGACTCTCACTGGGGTACGGGTTCCACACACACTGACACTCACTGGGGTATGGGTTCCACACACACTGACTCTCACTGGGGTACGGGTCCCACACACACTGACTCTCACTGGGCTATGGGTTCCACACACACTGACTCTCACTGGAGTATGGGTTCCACATACACTGACTGTCAATGGAGTACGGGTTCCACACACACACTGACTCTCACTGGGCTATGGGTCCCACACACACTGACTCTCACTGGGCTACAGGTTCCACACACACTGACTCTCACTAGGGTACAGGTCCCACACACACTGACTCTCACTGGGGTACGGGTTCCACACACACTGACTCTCACTGGGGTACAAGTTCCACACACATTGACTCTCACTGCAGTACAGGTTCCACACACACACTGACTCTCACTGGGATACAGGTTCCACACACATTGACTCTCACTGCAGTACAGGTTCCACACACACACTGACTCTCACTGCAGTACAGGTTCCACACACACACTGACTCTCTCACTGCAGTACAGCTTCCACACACACTGACTCTCTCACTGGGGTACGGGTTCCACACACACTGACTCTCACTGGGGTACAGGTTCCACACACATTGACTCTCACTGCAGTACAGGTTCCACACACACACTGACTCTCTCACTGCAGTACAGCTTCCACACACACTGACTCTCTCACTGGGGTACGGGTTCCACACACACTGACTCTCACTGGGGTACGGGTTCCACACACACTGACTCTCTCACTGGGGTACGGGTTCCACACACACTGACTCTCACTGGGGTACAGGTTCCACACACACACTGACTCTCTCACTGGGATACAGGTTCCACACACACTGACTCTCTCACTGGGGTACGGGTTCCACACACACTGACTCTCACTGGGGTACAGGTTCCACACACACTGACTCTCTCACTGGGGTACAGGTTCCACACACACTGACTCTCTCACTGGGGTACGGGTTCCACACACACTGACTCTCACTGGGGTACGGGTTCCACACACACTGACTCTCTCACTGGGGTACAGGTTCCACACACACACTGACTCTCTCACTGGGATACAGGTTCCACACACACTGACTCTCTCACTGGGGTACGGGTTCCACACACACTGACTCTCACTGGGGTACAGGTTCCACACACACTGACTCTCTCACTGGGGTACGGGTTCCACACACACTGACTCTCACTGGGGTACAGGTTCCACACACACTGACTCTCACTGGGGTACGGGTTCCACACACACTGACTCTCTCACTGGGGTACGGGTTCCACACACACTGACTCTCACTGGGGTACAGGTTCCACACACACACTGACTCTCACTGGGATACAGGTCCCACACACACTGACTCTCACTGGGATACAGGTTCCACACACACTGACTCTCTCACTGGGGTACGGGTTCCACACACACTGACTCTCACTGGGATACAGGTTCCACACACACTGACTCTCACTGGGGTATGGGTACCACACACACTGACTCTCACTAGGGTACAGGTCCCACACACACTGACTCTCACTGGGGTACGGGTTCCACACACACTGACTCTCACTGGGGTACAAGTTCCACACACATTGACTCTCACTGCAGTACAGGTTCCACACACACACTGACTCTCACTGGGATACAGGTTCCACACACATTGACTCTCACTGCAGTACAGGTTCCACACACACACTGACTCTCACTGCAGTACAGGTTCCACACACACACTGACTCTCTCACTGCAGTACAGCTTCCACACACACTGACTCTCTCACTGGGGTACGGGTTCCACACACACTGACTCTCACTGGGGTACAGGTTCCACACACATTGACTCTCACTGCAGTACAGGTTCCACACACACACTGACTCTCTCACTGCAGTACAGCTTCCACACACACTGACTCTCTCACTGGGGTACGGGTTCCACACACACTGACTCTCACTGGGGTACGGGTTCCACACACACTGACTCTCTCACTGGGGTACGGGTTCCACACACACTGACTCTCACTGGGGTACAGGTTCCACACACACACTGACTCTCTCACTGGGATACAGGTTCCACACACACTGACTCTCTCACTGGGGTACGGGTTCCACACACACTGACTCTCACTGGGGTACAGGTTCCACACACACTGACTCTCTCACTGGGGTACAGGTTCCACACACACTGACTCTCTCACTGGGGTACGGGTTCCACACACACTGACTCTCACTGGGGTACGGGTTCCACACACACTGACTCTCTCACTGGGGTACAGGTTCCACACACACACTGACTCTCTCACTGGGATACAGGTTCCACACACACTGACTCTCTCACTGGGGTACGGGTTCCACACACACTGACTCTCACTGGGGTACAGGTTCCACACACACTGACTCTCACTGGGGTACAGGTTCCACACACACTGACTCTCTCACTGGGGTACGGGTTCCACACACACTGACTCTCACTGGGGTACGGGTTCCACACACACTGACTCTCTCACTGGGGTACGGGTTCCACACACACTGACTCTCACTGGGGTACAGGTTCCACACACACACTGACTCTCACTGGGATACAGGTCCCACACACACTGACTCTCACTGGGATACAGGTTCCACACACACTGACTCTCTCACTGGGGTACGGGTTCCACACACACTGACTCTCACTGGGATACAGGTTCCACACACATTGACTCTCACTGCAGTACAGGTTCCACACACACACTGACTCTCTCACTGCAGTACAGCTTCCACACACACTGACTCTCACTGGGGTACGGATTCCACACACACTGACTCTCACTGGGGTACAGGTTCCACACACACTGACTCTCACTGGGGTACGGGTTCCACACACACTGACTCTCACTGGGGTACGGGTCCCACACACACTGACTCACTGGGGTACGGGTTCCACACACACTGACTCTCACTGGGGTACGGGCCCCACACACATTGACTTTCACTGGGGTATGGGTTCCACACACACACTGACTCTCACTGGGGTACGGGCCCCACACACATTGACTTTCACTGGGGTACGGATTCTACACACACTGACTGTCACTGGGGTATGGGTTCCACACACACTGACTCTCACTGCAGTACAGGTTCCACAAACACTGACTCTCTCACTGCGGTACAGGTTCCACACACACTGACTCTCACTGCAGTACAGATTCCACACACACTGACTCTCACTGGGGTACGGGTTCCACACACACACTGACTCTCACTGGGGTACAGGTTCCACACACACTGACCCTCACTCGGGTACGGGTTCCACACACACACTGACTCTCACTGGGGTACAGGTTCCACACACACTGACCCTCACTCGGGTACGGGTTCCACACACACACTGACTCTCACTGGGGTACGGGTCCCACAAACACTGACTCTCACTGGGGTATGGGTTCCACACACACACTGACTCTCTCTGGGGTACGGGTACAACACACACTGACTCTCACTGGGGTACAGGTCCCACGCACACACTGACTCTCACTGGGCTATGGATTCCACACACACTGACTCTCACTGGGGTACAGGTTCCACACACACTGACTGTCACTGGAGTACGGGTTCCACACACACACTGACTCTCACTGGTGTGCAGGTTCCACACACACTGACTCTCACTGGTGTACAAGTTCCACACACACTGACTCTCACTGGAGTACAGGTTCCACACACACTGACTCTCTCACTGCAGTACAGCTTCCACACACACTGACTCTCACTGGGGTACGGGTTCCACACACACACTGACTCTCACTGGGGTACGGGTTCCACACACACTGACTCTCACTGGGGTACAGTTTCCACACACACTGACTCTCACTGGGGTACGGGTCCCACACACACTGACTCTCACTGGGTTACGGGTCCCACACAAATGGGTTGGTGCACCTATAAATGTTTTACTAGTTCATCCAGTCTCAGACATATCTTTTGAAGTAAAATCTATTGACTTTTCCAGATTGTTTGTAATTATGTTGTTGCTTGGTGAAGGTGTTTTGGACATTTTCTTGTGCACATATACAATGATGTCTCGGTAAAATATCTCCATGTACCTTTTTAGACAGAGTGAACATGTAATGTTATAAGTACTATTGGTGATTAATGCATCATGGTTACCTGATCACAGTCAGTGAGCAGGTCCATGCTTCTGATCACTATGTCTCACAACACCAGGTTAACATCCAACATATTTGGAAACATGAGCTTTCAGAGCACTGCTCCTTCACCTTGGTGTTGTGAGACTTCTTACTGTGCCTGCTCCAATCCAACATCCTCATCTCCACATCATGGCTACCTCTGAGCACTGTGTGACTGGGCCGGTGTATCTGTCTGTACCTAAGGCTGTGTGTCTGTTTTCTCAATCTTCTCTTACAGTCGCTGGCTGGGCCCAGCGTTCATTGCCCATTCCTAGTTGCCCCTTGAAAATGTGGTGCTGAGTCGCCTTCTTGAACCGCTGTAGTCCATGAGGTGTAGATACACTCTTAATGCTGCTGGGGGGGAATTCCAGGATTTTGACCCAGTGACAGCAACGGAAAGGCCAATATATTTTGAAGTCAGCGTGGTGAGTGACTTGGAGGGGAATTTCCAGGTGGTATTTCCAAGTGTCTGCCGCTTTAGTCCTTCAAGATGGCAGTGGTCATGGGTTTGGAAGGTGCTGCCTACAGAACCTTGGTGAGTTACTGCAATGCATCTTGTAGATGGTACACATGGTTGTCACTGCATCGGTGGCAGAGGGAGTAAATGTTTGTGGATGTGGTGCCAACCAAGTGGGTTGCTTTGTTCTGGATAGTGTTGAATTTCTTGAATGTTGTTGGACACGCACCCACCCAGGCAAGGGGAGAATATCCACCACCATCCTGATTTGTGCCTAAGAGATGGTGTACAGGCTTTTGGGAATCAAGAGGTGAGTCACTTCTGCCCAGTTCCCAGCCTCTGGTGTGTGCACGCATGTGTGTGTAAAAATGTACGCTGGTTCTTTTGAAGAGGTGTCCAGTAAGTGCCACACTCCTGTACTAAAAGGCAGTTACTGCGGATGCTGGAATCGGAAATAACTGTAGAAAATGCTGGATAGACCCAGCAAGCCTGGCTGCACCAGTGGAGAGAGAAGCACAGTTAATGTTTTGAGTCAGTGTAACTCTTCTTCAGAGCTGGGAGAGGTTAAAATGCGATGGGTTTTATGCTGTTGTACAGAGGGAGTGAAGCAAAGTGGGGAGAGGTGGGGAGTGCGGAGAAATTGGACAAAGAATACATGGAAGACAAAACTAAGTGAGTGTGAATGTGAGTGTTCAAACTAAAGGGGGTGTCTGTGCAAATTTGTGCCGAATCCTTTTGAAGAACAATCCAGTTAGTCCCACTTTCCGGCTGTTTTCACCCTCACTCCTGCAATTCTTGTTTCAAGTCTTCATCTGGCACGGTGGCGCAGTGGTTAGCATCGCTGCCTCACAGTGCCAGGGACCCAAGTTCAATTCCTGGTTTTGAGTGACTGTGTGGAGTTTTCACATTGTCTGCGTGGGTTTCCTCCACGTGCTAAATTGGCCCTTCATGGGCAAAGGTGTATAGGTTAGATGCCCATGATAAATGTGTTGGGTTACGGGGGGGGAGAGCCTGGGTAAGATGATCTTTTGGAGAATCAGTACAGGCTTGAAGGGATGAATGGCCTCCTTTTGCGCTGTTGGAATTCAATGATTGCTTTCTTTACGAAAGCTGTTATCGATCCTTCCTATCCCACCCTATCAGGCAGTGCATTCCTAAACACTCGCTGAATTCAAAAATGTTTCCTCACGTCATCTCTGGTTCTTGAGCCGATTGTCTTAACTCTATGACTTCTGGGTCATCGACCCTTCAACCACTGCGAATAGAGTCTCTCCTTTTACTTGATCAAAACCCAACACAGTGTTGAACACATGGATCCCATCTCCTCCTCCTCTGTGCCCTGTAGTGAACCTTTGGAAGAACCGTAATAATCACTGTCAGTGCGGATGGTAGAGGGATCGGTTCCTGCTCATGAAAGAATCGAGGACCAGAGGGCACAAGTCTGAAATGACTTGCAAAAAGAGCAAATGTGATATGACTCTTTTCCACAGAATAAGCGATTGGGGTCTGGAATGCACTACCTGGAAGTGTGATGGAAGCAAGTTCAAGTGAGACATTTGAGAGAGTGTTATATGATTGTTTGAACAGAAACAGTGTACAGTGATAGGGGCAAAAGGCAGGAGAACGTCATTAAGTCACAATGCTTGCTTGGAGAGCCGGTGCAGACGTGATGGGCCAAATGGCCTCCTTCTGCTCCATAACACTCATGTGATTCCTAAGAATCTTTGAGTCATAGAATCCCTACAGTGCAGAAGGAGGCCATTTGGCCCATCAAGCCTGCATCAACAACAATCCCACCCAGGTCCCATCCCCGTAATCCCACATTTTTCCCCTCCTAATCTCCCAGACACTAAGGGGCAAGTTATAGAACAAAGAATAAAAACAGCCCAGGAAACAGGCCCTTAGGCCCAACGAGCCCGCATCGCCATTTTAACATTACCAGTCCCCCCTCCACCCATGACCCTTATCTAATGTTTTATGGCATTCCACATTGAGGGAAACTAATTTAGGGACAATTCATTACTGCCAATCAGCCTAATAGCACATCTTTGGAGTGTGGGAGGAAACCGGAGCACCCAGAGAAAACCCACGCAAGCACGGGGAGAATGCGCAAACTCCCACAGACACCGGCCCAAATCCATGGGTCTGCACAGCAAACAACGATATTCTGGCCAATCAACAGGACCTACACATCTTTGGTGTGTGGGAGGAAACAGGAGGAAACTCACGCAGTCAAGGGGAGAAGGTGTCAACTCCACATAGACAGTGATCCAAGCCAGGAATCGAACCAGGGTCCCTGGCATTGTGAGGTCGCAATGCTAACCACTGTGCCATCGAATCTTTTCTGTCCCTTTACCGAAGCCTCTATGTCCTTCCTCCAATGTAGAGTCCAGTACTGGACAGAATACTCTGACTGTGCTCCAGCAAGCTTTCTCTCTTAGAAAAGGTTTGGCATCATTTCCTAGCTTTGGTGCTCCAAGTTTCTATTTATAAAGCTCAACGTCCCGTCTGCTTCATGAAGGCTTTGTCCTTTGTTCAAAGGATGCTCATTTTGTTGAGTCTACGCTGCGTGTCCTTTGTGTGCACCTTCCACTACCCTTGTCAAGCTGAGAGCTCAAACCGGGAGCCTGTCAGTGCTCAGCGTAACTTTACCCTCACTCTTACACAAGTCTCCGTGGGGTAACCATCTGGGCTGGGAATTTGTTAAGAGGAGGTGGTAAGAGGAGGTTACAATTGGGGGCAGATTACTGAGGTGTGGGCTTGACGATCAAGCCATTGAATAGATTTTGTTGACAAACATGAGTTGCTGCTTTAATCCAGTCGTAGTCAGTTGAGCCAAATGGTCTCTCTGCACTGCATGTCATTTGTACATTGATTCGTGAGGATGTAGGTGTTGCCCATCTATTAATTACCTCTTGAACTGAGTAACTCACTCAGCCATTCCAGGGGAGCAGTTCAGAGTTGACCACTTTACTGTGTGGCCACGGAGTCACTAGATTAGGAGTGCAGATTTCCTTCCCCAGTGGACACCGGAGAAATAGATGTGTTTGTCCGATATGGGTTTTTATAACAGCTAAGAACAGTTCTACGGTCACCATCCTGGGCAGGTGTAGCTGAAGTGGTAATATCACTGCATGAATAATCCAAAGGCCCCTCTAACCTAATGGTCTGTGAACACGGGTTCAAATCCCAACACAACAACTGGGGGAATATAATTCAGCTCATAAAAACTGGAATTCTAAAGCCAGACTACCTAATAGTGAAAATAATTACCACAGATTGTTGAAGTAAAAGCAATCAGGTTCACTCTGACAGTGCGGCACTCCCTCAGTACTGACCCTCTGACAGTGCAGCACTCCCTCAGTACTGACCCTCTGACAGTGCAGCACTCCCTCAGCACTGACCCTCTGACAGTGCAGCACTCCCTCAGTACTGACCCTCTGACAGTGCTGCACTCCCTCAGCACTGACCCTCTGTCAGTGCAACACTCCCTCAGTACTGACCCTCTGACAGTGCTGCACTCTCTCAGTACTGACCCTCTGACAGTGCAGCACTCCCTCAGTACTGACCCTCTGACAGTGCAGCACTCCCTCAGTACTGACCCTCTGACAGTGCAGCACTCCCTCAGCACTGACCCTCTGACAGTGCAGCACTCCCTCAGTACTGACCCTCTGACAGTGCTGCACTCCCTCAGCACTGACCCTCTGTCAGTGCAACACTCCCTCAGTACTGACCCTCTGACAGTGCTGCACTCTCTCAGTACTGACCCTCTGACAGTGCAGCACTCCCTCAGTACTGACCCTCTGACAGTGCAGCACTCCCTCAGCACTGACCCTCTGACAGTGCAGCACTCCCTCAGTACTGACCCTCTGACAGTGCTGCACTCCCTCAGCACTGACCCTCTGTCAGTGCAACACTCCCTCAGTACTGACCCTCTGACAGTGCTGCACTCTCTCAGTACTGACCCTCTGACAGTGCAGCACTCCCTCAGTACTGACCCTCTGACAGTGCAACGTTCCCTCAGCACTGACCCTCTGATAGTGCAGCACTCCCTCAGCACTGACCCTCTGACAGTGCACTGCTCCCTCAGTACTGACCCTCCGACAGTGCAGCGCTCCCTCAGTACTGACCCTCTGACAGTGCAGCGCTCCCTCAGTACTGACCTCTGACAGTGCAGCGCTCCCTCAGTACTGACCCTCTGACAGTGCAGCACTCCCTCAGCACTGACCCTCTGACAGTGCACTGCTCCCTCAGTACTGACCCTCTGACAATGCAGCGCTCCCTCAGTACTGACCCTCTGACAGTGCACTGCTCCCTCAGTACTGACCCTCTGACAGTGCGGCACTCCCTCAGTTCTGACCCTCTGACAGTGCAGCACTCCCTCAGCACTGATCCTCTGACAGTGCGGCACTCCCTCAGCACTGACCGTCTGACAGTGCGGCACTCCCTCAGTACTGACCCTCTGACAGAAGGAGAGGTGCAGAAAAGGAGGCACAAAGACCAAGAGATGGAGAGAGGAGATGGGAGTAAAATTCAGAGGGGAGCTGAGGTGGAGAAAAGCATGGGACTGACAGAGAAGGAATGACTGACAGTGAATGGGATTAAAAGAGAAATATCAATAAAATGAAAGACAGGACAGGGAGATGAGGTAGAGGATTATTGTCATCAAGACATTGTCACATATGCAGAGATAGAGTGGTAGATAATGATGAGAATGTTGCAGGGCGTATGTACTACTGTAAAAGATGTGAGGGTTTGTGGTTAGAAAACCTAAGCAGCCTCAATGTTGGTGACCTCGTATTCCTCAATCCCTCCTGTGTCACTGCTGTCCTTAACATGGAGTTTCTGAAATTTATTTTGAGACAAATGAGGGAACAACTGTAAAATGACCATAAGCACTTCTGTCGATGAGCGGCTAATGGAACAATCGAGGATCACTGATTGGAAGCCCAAGCTTTTCGGCCGAAGCCTTTATTTGAGTGGTTGGAGCGCAGGGGGAGCAGTCAAATTGTCTCAACGTGCAGACTGTCTGTGAAATGGCACTGAACTCTAAACAACAAACAGGAAATGACTGTTCCATTCTGAGACGGAAGTCACTTTGTTGTGTGCTGGCACAGCAAATCTCACTGGGAGTCACTCTGCAACAAGTGAGCTTCGGGCAGTGGCAGCAGTGGGTGCTCTCAGCTGGGGCCTGAGGTGTGATCACCTTGGGATCTGTCATGAGGCAAATCCTCTCAGCATTAGATCCTGCACTGGATTCTTCTCATTAGATCCAGTCTGAGACTCAACAATATTCCAAACTGAGATCCTGCCAGCGTTAGATTCAGTCTGAGATCCTCTCGCTATTAGATCCAGTCTCAAGTCCCCCCGCAATTAGATCCAATCCAACATCTCTTCAGCATTGGAACTATTTCAAAATCCTCTCAATAGATCCTGTCCTGGAACTCCTCAGTGTTAAAGGCCCTTCACCTGCTCCAGAATGAGATCCCTTCAGTATTCGATCCAAACTGTAATTTCCTCAGTGTTAGATCTAGTCTGAGGTTCCCTCAGTATTTGATCAAGCCAAGATCCTCAAGGTATTTGATCCAGTCTTAGATCCCCTTGTGTGATCCAGTTTGCATTATTAGATCCAGCCTGGGATCCCCTCAGGATCAGATCCGGCCTGAGATCCCCGCAGTGTCGGATCCAATCTGAGATCCCATTAGTATTAGATCCAGTCTGAGATCTCAGCATTAGATCCAGTTTGACATTTCCTCAGTATTAGATCCATTCTGGGATCTCCTCATTATTAGTTCCAATCTGAGGTCTCCTCAGTAGCTTTTGGATAATCTGTCTACCCGAATCTGCTCCCCCAGAGCAAGAAATGCCCTGGACACCATATTGATGAAGCACAAGACAGCGTTCTCCCCGTTGGCACCGATTCCCAAACCACCTCCACCCTCTCCAACCCCACAACCAACAACAGACTATCTGGACAGCTGTCATATGACCATTTGTGGGAGATTGCTGTGCAATTAGTGGAAGTATCCCTGCATTATCGCAGTGTGTTTACCATGGAAATAGGCTGTTGGTAGTGATGTGTTCCAGGCTGTGTTATGATATAGTGGGCCACTACAATATAAGAAACCATGGTCACTGATGTGAGGATGTGGAGATGCAGGTGTTGGACTGGAGTAAACGCAGTAAGAAGTCTGACACTGTTGTAAGGTCAGAACAATGTCAGCCAATTAATTTACCCAGTGCAAGATCTCACTAACAGGAGAATAATAATTACGGGCTTTTGTGATGCTGATAAAAAGGGGCTAGGACACCATGCATAATTCCCCTTCAACAATGCAGCACTCCCTCAGCACTGACCCTCTGACAGTGCGGCGCCCCCTTAGCACTGACCCTCTGACAGTGCGGCGCCTCCTCAGTACTGACCATCTGACAGTGCGGCACTCTCTCAGTACTGACCCTCTGACAGTGCAGCACTCCCTCAGTACTGACCCTCTGACAGTGCGGCGCCCCCTTAGCACTGACCCTCTGACAGTGCGGCGCCTCCTCAGTACTGACCCTCTGACAGTGCGGCACTCCCTCAGTACTGACCTTCTGACAGCGCAGAGCTCCCTCAGTACTGACCCTCTGACAGTGCAGCACTCCCTCAGTACTGACCCTCTGACAGTGCAGCACTCCCTCAGTATGGACCCTCTGACAGTGCGGCACTCCCTCAGTACTGACCCTCTGACAGTGCAGCACTCCCTCAGTACTGACCCTCTGACAGTGCGGCACTCCCTCAGCACTGACCCTCTGACAGTGCGGCGCCCCCTTAGCACTGACCCTCTGACAGTGCGGCGCCTCCTCAGTACTGACCATCTGACAGTGCGGCACTCTCTCAGTACTGACCCTCTGACAGTGCAGCACTCCCTCAGTACTGACCCTCTGACAGTGCAACGCCCCCTTAGCACTGACCCTCTGACAGTGCGGCGCCTCCTCAGTACTAACCCTCTGACAGTGTGGCACTCCCTCAGTACTGACCCTCTGACGGTGCGGCGCTCTGTCAGCACTGACTCTCTGACACTGCGCGCTCCCTCAGTATTGACCCTCTGACAGTGCGGCACTCCCTCAGTATTGACCTTCTGACAGCGCAGAGCTCCCTCAGTACTGACCCTCTGACAGTGCAGCACTTCCTCAGTACTGACCCTCTGACAATGCAGCACTCCCTCAGTACTGACCTTCGACAGTCCAGCACTCCCTCAGCACTGACCCTCTGACATTGCAGCACCCCCTCAGCACTGACTCTCGGACAGTGCAATACTCCCTCAGTACGGACCCTACGACAGTGCAGCACTCCCTTAGCACTGACCCTCTGACAATGCAGCACTCTCTCAGTACTGACCCTCTGACAGTGCAGCACTCCCTCAGTACTGACCCTACGACAGTGTAGTGCTGCCTCTCATTATGATCACTTTGCTGTTTGTGAGATCTCACTGTGTGAGCACTGAACTGGTGACATTTACTTCCACTCGTAAATACACTTATAAAATTAATTAAAGATGAATGAAGCCAGAAGCTGTTATATTGTAATTCCTGGATAGCTGTTCTATATTGATTTCCGACTGAATGATGAGTGGCTGTGTGGGGAGGCTGCATTCAGTGTACTGAGGCTTTGATTGATTTGCAGCTCCTCCAGTGGCAGGCTCCAAGCCAATCCCACAGCTCATCCAGCTCTGCTTCCCTTTCCTATCATTTCCTTCTTGAAGTAAAAGAAAAACTTTTCAATGGTTTGCAGGTAGCGGAGGTGAGGGAAAGAGAGATCTCTCACTTTCTTGCTGCTGCCCAACTCAACAAGGGGTTCACTGAATGAGATAGAGATCGAGAGAGAGAGAGAGAGAAAGAGACCAGCACACAAAGAACAGACAGACACAGGGAGAGCATGCACGTACATACGCACACTCAGACACACGGGGGAAGGGCAGATGCACACTCAGACACAGAGGCAGGGCAGACATAAACACAGACACAGGGAGAGTGAATACATGCACAAACAGACACGGGAAGAGCAGACACACACTCAGACATAAGGAGGACAGACACAGGGAGGACAGACAGGTTCAGGGAAGTAGACAGACACAGGGAGGGCAGACACATTCATACATTTACAGGGAAGTAGACAGACACAGGGAGGGCAGACATGTTCATACAGATACAGGGAAGTAGACAGACACAGGGAGGGCAGATACATACGTACAATTACACGGAGAGCAGACACATACACACAGATACAGGGAGAGTCATCAAACACAGAGAGGGCAGACACAGATATAGGGAGAGTAGTCAGACACAGGGAGGGCAGACACATACACACAAATATAGGGAGAGTCATCAAACACAGGGAGGGCAGACACAGATACAGGGAGAGTAGTCAGACACAGGGAGGGCAGACACAGATACAGGGAGAGTAGTCAGACACAGGGAGGGCAGACACATACACACAGATACAGGGAGAGTAGTCAGACACATACATACAGATACAGAAAAATAGACAGACAGACAGGAAGCTGCTGTCAGCTGCTCAGGGGACACTGTCGGCCGGAACGGTGTGAGTGGCTCCGCCCGGGAAGTAAATTAAGGACGGAGCGGGGAAGAGATTAAGGGACGGACTTCTCCCAGGAAGGAGCCAAAGGGAGTGAACCAGGTGAGAAAGAGTGGGAATGAAAATGAAAATGAGGATTGGGGGAGAATCAGGGGCTTGAGAAATAAAGTGAAAACTGGGAAGAAAGTGGGAATTGGTGATAAAGTGTAAATTGGATAAGAAACGGGGGATTGGGAGAGAAAGTGGGGATTTGGCTATGGGGATGAGAGTTAGACACTCCTGACCCTCCCTGGGGGGACAATTTTGTCTTTGGTTGACAAGCCAGTTGAGTTGGCCTGTGGTCTCCAGAGTCTTTCTGTGAACAGAGCAATCGGAAGGACATTCAAAAATTTCTTCACTTTCAATGGACATTTCTCCTTGATGGCTATAAATGTAAATCGTGTTGGAAATGGGGCAAAAGAAGCGGCAGTTTGGCTGACAGGCAAGCATCACTCGATTGGTTAATGTGTATTTTTTGCTTTTTGATTGGCTTGGAAGGCACAACTCAAGCGTGGATCTGTTGAAGCTGATCAGAGGCTGGAGATGTGACAAGTCATGTGATTGAACCTCCCTGAATAAATTTAATCATACTTAGCACCCCTAGTCCTGGGAATGTTTTATGGGGATAGTGTGAAGGGAGCTTTACTTTGAACCTAACCCATTGCTGTACCTGACCTGGGATTGTTTAATGGACATGATGTGGAGATGCCGGCATTGGAGTCGTTGAGCAGAGACTGATAGCCAAGTTCCGCACACATGAGGACGGTCTCAACAGGGATCCTGGGTTCATGTCGCACTATCTGTAACCCCCGTGACTTGCCTGGGTTTGCAAAACCTCACTTACTGTACTGTCTGGAGACAATACACATCTCTTTAACCTGTGCTTAGTGCTCCTTCCAGTCATATTGTTAGCCACTTTAAGACTTGAATAGCAGGTTAGGTGTAAAGATTTGCATTCTAATCAGTAATCTGTAAATTGTCTGTGCTGTTATATGCTCTATCTGAGGCCAGAACTCTCCATCCACCTGACGAAGAGGGAAACCTCAAAAGCTTGTGAGTTTCCTATCAAATAAACCGGTTGGACTTAAACCTGGTGTTGTCAGACTTCTTACATTGTTTAATGGAGAAAGTGTAGAGGATGCTTCACTCTATATCTGACTCTGTGCTGTACCTGACCTGGGATTGTTTGATGGGGACAGTGTAAGGGAGGTTACTCTGTATCTAACCCCATGCTGTACCTGTCCTGGGAATGATTGATGGGAACAGTGCGCAGTCAGAGGTTTACAACATAGAAATGGGCCCCTTCGGCCCAACTTGTCCATGCCATCTTTTTTTTAATCACTAAGCTACTCTGAATTGTTTGTGTTTGGTCCATATCCCCCTTACTCATGTTACCCATGTAAGTGTCTAAATGCTTCTTAAAAGACAAAATTGTACCCACCTCTATTACTACCTCTGGCAGTTTGTAACAGACATTCAATACCTTCTGTGTGAAAACATTGCCCCTTTGGACCTTTTTGTATCAAACTCCATGCTTTACCTTTCCTGGGAGTGTTTGATATCAGCAGCTTTACTCTGTGTCTCATTGCGTGCTGTATCTGTCCTGGGAGTATTTGATGGGGGCTGTGTTGAGGAGCTTTACTGTTTTTAACTCCATGTTGTGTGTGTCCTGGGAGTGTTTGATAGGCACGAGTAGAGGGAGCATCCAGTTTAATTGTTCTGAAAGAAATCAGAACAAAATGTTCATCATTTTAATGTTTTGTGCCATTAATGAAATATTTTGGTCATAGGTGTTTTGGTACCTGCTTTTGCCAGCCATCACATTTATTACTTTTGCAAATCACTTTGAATCTGTGCTCTCTCATTCTTGATCTTTTTACAAGTGGGAACAGTGAGTACGATCCTTTCAAACAAAGATGAGGAGGAATTTCTTCACAGTAAGAAGTCTCACAACACCAGGTTAACATCCAACAGATTTATAGATTTATTTGCTGGCACAAGCCACTGAATTTCTTCAGCTGGGGAGTGGTGAATCTGTGAAACTCTTTGCCGCACATGACTGTGAAGGTCAGGTTGTTGCATGTCTTTAAGACAAAGATAGATAGTTTCTTGATTATTAAGGGGTTCAGGGATTATGGGGAAAAGGCATGGGAATGGGAAAAATATCAACCATGATTGTATGGCGCAGCTGACTGGCTGAATTCCGTCTTATGGTCTTCTGGTCTCCCTGTCCACTCTATCCAGCCCCCGCGTGATTTGGAAAATTTCTGTCATCTGTTAGCTGCCATCTTTCCAAAGGGAATAGTCCCAACCTCTCCAAACTGTCCTCATAATTGAAGTTTCTCATTCCTGGAACCTCTCTTATTTTCTCTCCAGTGCGTTCACATCCTTGCTATCCTTGGAATTGGCAGGTTGACATTTATTTATGCCTCCTTCAGGCATTGCATTCCAGATTCCTGCTACTTCTGGGTGAAAACATCCTGACTTCTCTTTCATCTTTGGAGCAATTAACTGAAATTTGTGACTCCCTGCTTACTCCCCCCTCTGTTGAGAAAAAGGGTTCCTTTATGTCCACTTAAGCTTAGCCTTCATTATTTCATAAGGTTGAAGAAAGTCTACCCACGCTCTAGTCTGCTCTGTTTCTGAAGAAAACAGCCCCGTATTTTCCCCAGATCTGCAGTCTGGGCAGCATCCTCTGTAAACCTCTCTTCTACCCTCTCTTCAGTCTGACCACATCCTTCCTGTAACGTGGTGAGCAGAGCTGTGTGCGTTACGCTGACTGCGGACTGACTGATACCCCAATGTCCTTTTCTCTGTCTTACTCGGTATCCTACCACCTTGTCTTGCTTGCCTTTGGCGAATCTTTGAATCTCTACAGTGCAGAAGGAAGCCATTCGGCCCATTGAGACTGCACCAAAGTTCCAACAGAGCATCTTACCCAGGCCCACCCTCTGCCCTAACCCCATAACCCCCGGCATTTATGCCACTAATCCCTCTAATTTAAGGGCAATTTTTCATGGCCAATCCCCCTAACCTACACATTTTTGGACTGTGGGAGGAAATCAGAGCAATCGGAGAAAACCCACACTGGCAGGAGCAGAAAGCGCAAACTCCACACAAACAGTGACTCGAGTCTGGAATTGAGTCGAGGACCCTGGTGTTGTGAGGCAACAGTGCTAACCACTGTGCATTCCCTCCCATGTCTCACTACATTTCCAGCCACATCTGTTTCTCAAAAGCTTTTGCTGCCAATGGAGTGTACATGCAGTCACTGCATTGGTGACATGCCCTGGTGAAATGCTGTCGTGTTTATAGTGGGGCACACAATGTGTAGAAGGGTGTGTGCGCGCCCATGGCTGGCAGCAGGAGAAAGGAACGTTTTCGTCTTGCAAACAAAAATCTTTTCTTTGCCGGGTATCTGACTGCAGTCACACTGAAAGACATGCTGGTTAGGTACATTGGCCAAGCTAACGTTTCCCTCAGTGTACCTGAACAGGCACCGGAACGTAGCAACCAGGGGATTTTCACCCTTCATTGCAGTGTTAATATAAGCCTACTTATGAAACTAATAAACTTTAAACCTTAAACAAACTCTGTCTCATGATTCCCCGTCACAGTGAGTCAATGACTATAATGCCTCCATGTTTGCAAATCAACAATATTTGTTAACAAATCCTTCCCTCCCTTTTCAGCTAGTCATAATTGTTCCAGGCTGTAGGTTCCAGCAATGTCACGATTGGATTTTGGCTCGTACTGGGATAGGTGTCAGTGGCCATGTTGTGTGGGCAGGAGACTACAAACAAAATGTGTTGGAAAATGGCAGACAGTTGGGATGGGGATGAAAGAACATTAACAAAGGACGGCTGATACTCAGAGCAGAGAAACATAAAGCGATTCACTTTAGCATGAAAATTGCAGAAATGCTGCATAAAATTAGAGGGTACAGTTTGAAAAGGGCGAAAAGGACAGAAGGACCTGGGTGTGCATGAATCATTGAAGGTGGGAGGACTGTGGTTAATACAGCAGATAGTATCCTAGGCTATATTAATAGCATTGCAAAGTACAGATTCTCCTAAACCTTTAAAAAACACAGGTTCAGCCTCAGCTGGAGTGTTGTGTTCTGTTCTGAGGGTAGCAGTTTTCAACAGTTGTAAAGTGACCAGTCCCAGTAAGTGAAGACGGGCCTGTCACTATAACACTGGGATACAGTACTGGTGGTGAGAGCCCTATCGCTATAACACTGGGGTTCAGTACTAGTGGGGATGGGTCTGTCCCTGTATAACACTGGGATACTGTATTGTTGGGGACAGGTCTGTCACTATCAGACTGGTGGAGACAGGCCTATCATTGTTTAACAGTAGGATACAGTACTGGTGGTGAGAGCCCTGTCACTATAATACTGTGGTACAGTACTGTTGGGGACAGGTCTGTCACTGTATAACACTGGGATACAACACCAGTGGAGACGGGTCTGTTACTATATAGCATGGGGGTACAGTACTGGTAGTGAGAGCTCTATCACTGTAACACTGTGGTACGGTACTGGTGGATACAGGTCTGTCACTGTATAACACTGGGGTACAGTACTGGTGGGGATGCGTCTATCATTGTGTAACACTGGGACACAATACTAGTGGGCAGAGCTCTGTCACTATAATACTGGGATAAGTACTGGTGGGGATGGTCTGTCACTATAACACTGGGATACAGTAACGATGGTCTGTTGCTGTATCATACTGGGATACAGTAATGGTGAAAGGACTCATTATATAACATGGGTACAGTACTGATGGAGATAGGTTTGTCACTGTAATGCTGGGGTATAATACTGTAAACATGGATCTGTTACTGTATAACACTGGAGCACAGTACTGGTGGGGAGAGCTCTGATATTATAGCACTGGGATACAGTACTGATGGGGATGGGTCTGTCATTGTATAATACAGGATACAGTACGAGCAGGGAGAGCTCTGTCACTGGAACACTGGATACAGTACTGATGGGGACGGGTCTGTCATTTTCTAACACTGGGGTACAGTACTAGTGGGGAGAGCTCCGTCACTATAGTGCTGGGATACAGTACGGATGGGGACAGGTCAGTCACTTTATAACACTGGGATACAATACCAGTGGAGATGGGTCTGTCACTGTATAGCAATGAGTTACAGTACTGGTGGGGACAGGTCTGTCACTATCTAACACTGGGGTACAGGATTGGTGGGAATGGTCTGTCATTATAACACTGAGATAGAGTACCGGTGGGATGGGACTGTCACTGTATAATACTGGGATGCAGTAACGGTGGGGACGGGGCTGTCACTGTATAACACTGGGGTACAGTACTGGTGGGGTCAGGTCTGTCACTAATGTGGATACAATATTGTTGGGGACAGGTCCTCTGCTGTGACTAAATTGGTGTAATTGGATTTTGGAAAAGGATTTGATCAGGTACTGAATAAGAGATTACTTAATAAGATAAGAGCCCATGGTATTAGGGATAGTACATTAGCATGGATGGATTATTAGCTAAACAATAGAAGTCAGAGCTGTCACGAACAGGGAGCAGACATGCACCCCTGCCTGCCCCATGTGTGCGTGCCTATCCTATGTGTTGCACTGTATTGTGTGTGCGCGCTTGTGTTGCGGTGCATGTGTTGTGGGGTATGTCCATGTTTGTTGCAGTGTGTGTGTGTGCATCTAACAGGATTGGCCTCAGCCTTGAAAGTGTGCCACATGATTACACCCTAACCTGACCCATGGTTCCTTCTTCCCTGGGCAGACTGGCGGTTTGGATGCCAGAGAGCAGCAGGTGCCCATGGGAGCTGAACGATTCGAATGAACTGCCATGAAAGAGCTGGGGATGAGTGAGATGTAGGGGTGGGGGAGAAAATTTGCTGATGACACCAAGATTGGGGGAACGGCAAATTACGCGGAGGGCGTGGAGAGTCTGCAGAAGGATCTAGATAGGCTGGGCAAATGGGCCAGGAAATGGCAAATGGAATTTAATGTTGGCAAGTTTGAGGCAAAGGTCCACTTTGGTAGGAATAATGGTAGGAAGGATTATTACTTACGTGGCGAAAAACTGCAGCAGGCGACAGTGCAGAGGGACCTCGGGGTCCTTGTGCATGAGTCGCAAAAACCCAGCCTGCAGGTGCAGCAGGTGGTCAGGAAGGCTAATGGGATGCTGGCCTTCATAGCGAGGGGGATTGAATATAAAAGTAGGGAGGTCTTGCTGCAACTGTATAGGGCATTGGTGAGGCCGCAGCTGGAGTACTGTGTGCAGTTTTGGTCGCCGCACTTACGCAAGGATATTTTGGCCTTGGAGGGAGTGCAGAGGAGGTTTACTAGGCTGATACCGGAGTTGAGGGGGTTGAGCTATGAGGAGAGACTGAATAAACTAGGCTTGTACTCGTTAGAGTTTAGAAGAATGAGGGGAGATCTCATTGAGATGTATAAGACGATGAATGGGATGGATAGGATAGAGGTGGAGAGACTCTTCCCGCTCAGAAAGGACAGTAGGACTAGGGGTCACAGCCTCAAGATAAAGGGGAGGTGGTTTAGAACGGAGTTGAAGAGGAACTTCTTCACTCAAAGGGTGGTGAATCTCTGGAATTCTCTGCCCATTGAGATGGTGGAGGCTGCCTCGCTAAATATTTTTAAGACGTGGGTTGATGGGTTTTTGATAAGCGAGGGGATTAAGGGTTATGGGGAGAGGGCGGGAATGTGGAACTGAGCCATGACAGATCAGCCATGATCTTATTGAATGGCAGGGCAGGCTCGAAGGGCTAGATGGCCTACTCCTATGTACTCCTACTCCTATTTCCTATGTTCTTATGTTAACCCCAATCTGATCCTCACCACGTGACTGCAGCCTGCAGCATGTGGCTGAGTGGTTCACTGAGCCTATGATGTGGTAGAGGGCGTTGTGGGGCAGGAAGCCCCTCTTTTCAAAGTGAGAGGCTCGAAGGCCCTAAGCATTTCCCCAGCAGGACCTCAGTTCCCATTGAACAGGCAGTTGTTGTGGGGCGTGTGTTTGAGAGACTGTGGAGAAGTCGTTAAGGCAGACAGTGCAATTGTTATGCAGTTAGGAGGTTCGAGATCTCCAAGGATAGTGCTCAATTAAGGTCCCATTTGCAGACCAAGTGCTTGACGCACCATTACCACAAGACTCCCTGGGGGAGGGGATCAGTCAAGCCCTGAGTAATCGGCATGCCTCTCAGGCCAACAGCACTGGCTAAATGGGCTGGGTAAGAAGTCTCATAACACCAGGTTAAAGTCCAACAGGCTTATTTGGTAGCATCTCTTTATTTGACACATCTCTTTAACCTATGCTTAACCCTGTCTCCGTTCACATTGTCTGTAACTTTGAGACTTGACTACCTGTAAAGACTCGCATTCCAACCATTATCTTGTAAATTTAGTTTGTGTCTTTATATGCCCTGTTTGCGAACACAACTCCCACTCACCTGAAAAAGGGGCAGCGCTTTGAAAGCTGGTGGCTTTTACCACCAAATAAACCTGTTGGACTTTAACCTGATGTTGTGAGACTTCTTACTGTGCTTATCCCAGTCCAACACTGGCATCTCCACATCATAAATGTTACAGGTCTCTTGAGATGTGACAGTGAGCTGGTGCTGGAATTTATGTTTGAAGGGGGTTGAATCTGTCATGGGCAGTCATGCATTGGATTGACAGAAGGAGGATGGCAGAAGGTCAGTACAGAGAGAGCGCTGCTCTCTCAGAAGGTCAGTACTGAGGGAGTGCTGTGGTGTTGGAGGGGCACTACTGAGGTGGCGCCGCACTGTTTAAGGGTCAGTACTGAGGGAGCGCTGCAGTGTTGAAAGTGCAGTACTTAGGTAAGGAGATCAGAGCTGTACACAGTCACAGGCACGGCTTCACTTACATGGTGATGCATGAATGTGGCCTGTTTTGCTCAGTGCCCTACGTTGACTGCTGTGCCGTTCAGACCCAGCTCTCAGTGTGTGTGTGTTTCATGGTTAGATATGTTTAATGGGCCTGTTATCCTGGATCCCTTGAGTTCCTACCGGCATTCCCTCCTGAGCTGTGCAGGAATTGGGAATATGCCGGGCTGGGGACAATGCCATGTGGAGCACTTGCGCCCACACTCTTTTCAACACTCAACAGCCAGGCTCAGGAAAGTGAGAGCAAATGAAAGGAGATAGCAGTCTCTTGGCTATTTGTGCCCTGCCAGGAACTTCAATCTGAACCGGTTTCATCCACTACTAATTCCTCCCCACATTACTGCTCTTTTGACAGAACCTCCTGCCCTACCACCAGGGTGAAGGCCATTCAGCTCCTTGGCCAGTCAGTGAGATCACAGTTGCTGTTTTATCTTGACTCCACCAGGGCCTGATTTCTCAATTCCTTTTGCTTTTAAAAATCAATCAATCAATCACGGCCTGGAATATAGTCATCAACTGAATGTTCTCAGTCCCCTGAAGTAGAGAATTCCAAAGAATCACAACTTTCGGAGTAAAGTAATTTCTCTTTATCGCTGTCCAAGATGGCTGACTGCTTGTCCTGAGAATGTGTCCTCAGGTTTTGTCCACTTCAGCCGGCGCAGCAAAACCCTTCAGCTCTGACCCTCTCGAATCCTCCAAGTATCTGTTTCAAGCGATTGCATCTCATTCATCAAAATCGCAGAGAATAAAGCCTATTCCTCACAAAATTAGATTTTGGCGGGCCTCTGCCACAGCTTCAGGCTTTGTAGTTTGTGCTAGAATGTGCTTTCTTGGAGGGTGGTAAAGGCAGGTTGATTTGCATCCTTTAAAAAGTATCTGGATGACACTTGGCATGTGATAACCCTTCGAGGGCCGAAGGGCCTGTTTGTGCTGAAATGTTCTATGTTCTATAACACCCTGGGCCAAGTGTTGGCAGATGAAGTTAAGTGGTGTTTTTCGAGTGTTGATGTAGGCTGAGGAACGTCTTCTGCACTGTATGATTCTATGATTTACACTCTTTTGAGCAGTTATGGGCAATCTGCAGCCCGGGGTGGGGCCACATGCAGCCCATCTGGAGTTTGAGTACGGGTCATGAGATGTTAACGTTTGTCCACATGAAGGATTTGCCACATTCTTTCAAAGTTTTAAGTTTATTTATTAGTGTCACAAGGAGGCGTACATTAACACTGCAGTGAAGTTTGTGAAAATCCCCTAATTGTCACACTCCAGCACCTGTTTGGATACACTGAGGGAAAAGTTAGCATTCAGCTGATTTCTGTCTATGTAGCTTTTTTCATACTGGTATCACTGAAGTGATTTGCAAGTAAAGCAAGGGCAAGTGAAGTGAGATGCATGCTGATTCCTCACAACATTAACTGTGAGAACTGTGCTCTGTGTCCAAAGTCTAAATATTCATTTTGCTTTTACCATTTGAAATTGGTGGTAGCTCTATTAATATATGAATGATCAAGCAAGTATGACCAATCAAATTAAATTATAGAAACTAAGGGACATATCAGGAATGTAACCCCTTCAAGAGACATTGCATCAAACAAAACATCACAAAGGGAACTTAAAACATGAAATTGAAATGTGATTAACTGGTGATATAACATCCCAGTCCCTGCAGTGCTCAGTGGGCATGGCATGCACCTTGCATTTATTTAGTGCCCTCACTTGGCAAAGCGACAGGAGCATAACTGGGCAAAAGGTGAGGCTGTGTCACATCAGGAGATATTAGGGCAGGTGACCAAAAGCTTGGACTGAGAGAAGGATTTGAAGGAGCATCTTAAAGAGATTTGGAAGAGGGAAATAAATGTGTTATCTCCAAATTTGCAGATGATGCAAAGTTGAGTGGGAGGGTGATCTTTGAGGAGAATGCAGAGATGTGTCTGAATGAGATTGAGAGGCAGTACATTGGAGTGGTTTAGAAAGAAGTTCTGCACTCTGGAATCCCATGTAGCAGTTAAGCTTGTATGTCTGTGTCTCTGCTGGAAGAAATGGTGCCTTCATTAGGGCAGAAGTTGTCATTACAGTGTGACCTGTTTATATAGGTATTTTAGAATGGACTGTTGCCCACAAAGAAGTGGCATTTGGGGTTTGTTATACTTACCCAGACTTTCTGTGGGCCTTTGCACTGGGGTTTCCTGTCAGCCAGCCACCCATAAAAATGTGGCATCTGGGAGACCCCTCAGAACAGGACAGGCAATGTTTAAAAACCAGACTCGAGAATTATTACTGAGCAGTGCAAAATTTGTATCAGGAAGTGTTTGTTGGAGTATTTAGATCAACATCAAGCCTGGTATAAAAGTTGAAATGAAGAGAGAAAAAGATGGGATTGAGGTTGAAAAATATGTAAAACATTTGAATCTTTTACTGTTTTGAAATCAATTATAATTGAAATCAGATGGAATGAGGCTCTATGCTTGTTAACACTTCAACGTCAGAGAGGTTGCTTGGCAATATTTGAGACTAATCATGCTGTTAGATTGAGATGGGTGAGATCTCAGTCTCTTTGGTGAGTTTTTTGATTATCAGATATATCTGCAGCAACTTCCCAATGTCCCTTGTATTTTGAATGCTAAGTCTCTGGATACAATCCTAATATTGTGCAGATTCTGAAGTAGCATGGCAACTTGGACTGTACTCTTCCGATTTTTACTTTTCACCACGAAGGGGCGGATACTGGAAGCTGCTGCCTAATTTAGAATTGCAGAATTACATCGCCCAGAAATAAGTCATTTGTCCTTTCATGGCTGTGCTGGCTCTTTGAAGCAGCTATCCAATTCATCCCAGCTCTTTTCCCTGGATTAGTTTGCCTTTTGAACCATTGAATCAGTTTCCTTTTGAAAGTTGTTGAATCTACCACTACTGCCTTTTCAAACAATTAACTGCATTGCCTGAAAAACTTCTCCACATTCCCACACACACACATACCATGTTGTTTTTCCCTAATTATTTCAGATCTGCATCCCCTCTGGTTACTGGCCCTCCTGACACTGTAGTAGTTTCTCCATATTTGCTCTTTCAAAGCCAGTGGTGGACAACTTGCAGCCCAGCGTGGGGTCGCAGACAGCCCAGCACAGGACCGCAGGCGGCCAAGAGGACATTTTCTTGACTGTTGTCCATGTGCAGAGTTGTCACGTTCTGCTGATTTCCACCTACATCATTTCATTCTTATCAGTGCAGCAGGGTGGAACGCTGGCACAGTGGTTAGCACTGCTACCTCAGTGCCAGGGACCTGGGTTTGATACCTGGCTTGGGTCACTGTGTGGAGTCTGCACATTCTCCCCATGTCTTTGACTGCAACACTATATTCTGCACTTCCTCATTTCCTTCTCTATGAACCTTATGCTTTACATAGCGAACAAGAAACAATACTTTTCATTGTATGTGTGATAATAATAAATCAAAATCTGTGTTGGTTTCCTCCAGGTGTTCCAATTTCCTCACACCGTCCAAAGGACATGCTAGTTAGGTGCATTGGCCACGCTAAATTCTTTTTCTGTGTATCCGAACAGGGGATTTTCATAGTAACTTCATTGCAGTGTTAATGTAAGCCTACTTGTAACACTAATAAAAAAATAAACAAGACAAGTGATTTGCACATAAAGCAAGGGCAAGTGAAATGAGGCATGTGATGATTGCTCACAACATTGACTGAGAGCTGTGTCCAAAGTATAAATATTTCTATTGTTTTTGCCCTTTGAAGTTGATAGCACTTCTGTTAATATTTGAATGATTAAGCATTTTCTGTAGCTCGTTCTGAAATATTCAGCGTGTATTAAATGTATTTAATCTTATTTGTGGGGTCTTGGTTAGTGAACAAACCCGATTTCAATCATGCAGCCCACTAAGAAGGAGGGCCACTTGTGCAACCTAATCACTGATTGAAACCCTATTGCATTTTCAGCACCTCTGCCAAATTTTCCCTGTGACCTTCTCTACTCCAAGGAGAACAATCCCAGCTTTTTGAGTCTCTTCCACACAAAGTCCCTTGCCCCGGAACTATTTTGGTTAATCTCCCTTGCGTCACTCTCCCCAAGACCGTGCATCCTCCCCAAATGTACGCTGGGGGACGAATGTGAACTTGGAGAACAGCTTGCCTCACCTTTGTTTCTTCTTGTGAAACTGACACCATTGCAAAATGTGGGGCTGGAACTTATCAGGAGGACATTAGTAGAGACATTTATTGATGTCAGTGGAAACCTCGAGCAATGAGCTTGGTGGCCGTTTTAACAGCCGCCAACCCTTGGATTGGGTAAAATGGAAGTTGTTGTCCACTCAACTTGTTGGGTTCCTCGAGCATGGGCTGATGAATCCCATAATTTCCAGGCAGCCACAGGGAAGAAATGACCAGGATCAGCTCTCCTGAAAGAGGCCAGCCCCTATCCCAGCCCAGAAGCTACTCAGTGTTCTATTTTGGATGCTCCAAGATCATGGATCCTTCAGAATGCAATTCTGCCCATTGTACTGATGCTGGATCTTTGAAAAATCTGTTCGATTAGTTCCCCTATGCCTCCTCCCACCCTGCCTTCCTTTTCCTCCATTAGACTGCACTAGGAATACTGTGTGCAAGTTTTGGTGTCCTTACCTCAGAAGGATATTATCGCCACAGAGGGAATGCAATGAATGTTCATCAGACTTGCTCTGGGGATGGTTGGTCTGTCTTACAAAGAGATATTGGGCCTCTCGTCTCTAGTGTTTCAAAGAATGAGAGGTGATCCCACTGGAACATACAAAATGCTCAAAGGAATAGAATTATAGAATCCCTACAGTGCATAAGCAGGCCATTCTGTCCATCCAGCGTGCACTGACCCACAATCTCGCCCAAGCCCTATTCCCATAACCCCCCCTTATTTACCCTACTAATCCCCTGACACTAGGGTCAATTTAGCATAGCCAATCAACCTAACCCCCACATCTTTGGACTGTGAGAGGAAACCGGAGCACCTAGGGGAAACCTATGCTGATACTGGAAGAATGTGCAGACTCCACACAGACTTCCCTGTCCACGCAGACCCGAGGCTCGATATGAGCCTTGGTCCCTGGCGTTGTGACGCAGCAGTGCTAATCACTGTACCACCGTGTCACCCCATGGGAGTTGTCAGGGTAGATGTAGGCATGATGTCTGGGGAGTCTAGAACCAGAAGCATAATTTCAAAACAAGGGAGAAGCTAGTGGAGCCAAGGTGAGGAGAAATGGGGTTCTATAACGAGGGGACCTCCAGTGATGCACACTCAGAGGAGTGAATGTCACTTCGTATCCGAAATGGGCAAAAGCCCCAAACAGCAGAAGCAGGGAGAAAGCCATCCGTGAGACGGGCAGCAAACTTGAGAGTGCGGATTCAAGGTGATTTGCTGAGAGCAGCAATGGTGTTGTGGGGGAGAAGCTTCAAGATGTGGAGTTCAACCCCAGGGTACGGTGACGGGAAGGTTCACTTGAGGCTATCAAGTAGGAATTGGATAAAGACATGGAATGGAGGTTTTAAAAGAAAAGTGCAGGGAGTGGAGGGGAATGGGATGAGCTGAAGTACTCTTGCAGCGAGCCAGTATAGATATGTTGGGCCTAATGGCCTCCTTCAGTGTTGTAACTGTTCTCTGATCTCCCCCTCTGGTTCCTTTCCCAATCTCTTCAATCTGTGTTCCCTTCCATTTACCCATCCTCTAGCCACTGGAAGCACTTCCTCCTCATTAACTCTATCCAAGCTCCCCTCGTAAATTTAAAAACCTCGATTCAATCCATCCCTAAACCCTCTCTGCTCTGAGGAGAACAATCCCCTCCCCCGGAGTCCAGAGTCAGACATAATCCTCTCGCTGGGACGTGCACTATTTTTAAAAGCATTTGTATGACTTTCTAGTTTTTTTTTCTGTTCTGGTGCCTCTATTTACGAAGTCCTGGATGCCATTTGCCATTTTAACAGCCTTCTCCACCTCTGTACTGCCACCCTCGGAGCTTTGCGTAAGTGACTCTTGGGGTGTCTCGGTTCCTGCATCCACATAAATTGCACCATTCTTAGTCACAGTTGGACGTCGTGCTTTGAGGGGATAAGAACTAAGTTTAAACATGCAGCGTTACAGTTGGCCGGGGCTGCTGTTTCTCACGCTGACGCCTCCTCATTTCCAGTGTCCCTTGACATTAAACCTCTGTCTTCAGTTCAGCCTGCCTGTGACTGGTGAGCAGCGTTATCTCTCCAACATGCATTGCTCTCTGCATTCCACTGCCCTGCTGTCCACTCTCCCCAAGTCAGTTCGCAGAGCCAAGCAATGCTGAGACATTCTCACGTACATCATTGGCTTGCTTTAATCCTGTGAATCTTAACTCCATCCTGTACCTGCTCTGGGAGTGTTTGATGGGGACAATGCCGAGGGAGCTTTACTCTGTATCTAACCCCGTGCTGTACTTGTCCTGGGAGTGTTTGATGGGGACAGTGTCGAGGGAGCTTTACTCTGTATCTAACCCCGTGCTGTACTTGTCCTGGGAGTGTTTGATGGGGACAGTGTAGAGGGAGCGTTAGTGACTGGAGGCGGTTACAATAATAGTGAGGGTTGTTGGGGCTGGAGGAGGTTACAGAGATAGTGAGGGTTGTTGGGGCTGAAGGAAGTTATAGAGATAGTGAGGGTTGCAGGGACTTCAGTAGGTTACAGAGAAAGGGAGGGTTGTAGGGGCTGGAGGAGGTTACAGAGATGGGGAGTGCTGGTGGGGCTGGAGGAGGTTACAGAGATGGAGAAGGCAGGATCTGGAGGGATATGAAAATGAGAATAATAAGACTGAGGCGTCGCTGGGCAGTCTGAAAATAGACAGTCTATTTAAAGGAGCTTCTCAGTTTTTTATTGTGTCATTTCCGCCTCTATTTGTTATGTGGGAAAAGTGCAACATGCAGCCGTGCTGCGAATACCTGGAGCAGGGGGCTCACAGCTCACCCGAGCAGGGTGACGAGTTCAGAATGGAATCTGAAACAGCTCTTTCCCAGGGCCCAGTCCAGATCTGGGTGGCTTTGAGCCTCACACAAGCTGGTCAGGGCTCGGTTACAAACCTCTCCATCTCTCCTGGGTTAATGAGTGGGGTGGCTAGGGGAGCAGGGCTGGAGAGTCTTTCCATCTTGCACGGAGGCAGTTCTGTGCCCCCTCCATAGTCAGCAAGCCCCCTCGATGTGTCTCACTGAACTGTGCTGCATAGGCTGTACTCACATTGGGATGGAAGGGCTGCGGGGTCCCTACACCAGAGAAGCTGCAGATTGGAAGCTGGTTTTTGTTGCTACAAACCAGTGGGCAGCAACAATTCTTTCTCCCCCGTCTCCCCTCCCCTCTCCCCCCACCCCTCTCCCCCCCACCCCTCTCCCCCCACCCCTCTCCCCTCACCCCTCTCCCCCCACCCGTCTCCCCTCTCCCCCCTCCCGTCTCCCCCTCCCCTCCTACCCCCCGTCTCCCCCTCCCCTCCTACCCCCCGTCTCCCCCTCCCCTCCTACCCCCCGTCTCCCCTCCCCCCCCACCCGTCTCCCCTCCCCTCCTACCCGGCTGATCTTCCGAACTCCCATTCCCCCCGACCCGACCCCCACCCCCGCGACCGATCTTCCCTGCCCCCCCGGGTGAGATGGCCGGGGGGGGGCGCTGAGCCGGATGGACGGGGGGAACCGGGTGAGACAGACAAGGGGGGGAGGTGGTGGGGGTGAGACAGAGGGATGGGGTGTAGCGGGATAGATGGGGGTAATGGTGGGCGAGAAGAATAGGAGTGAAGAGAGCGAAGGTGAGACAGGAGAGAGTGTTTACCAATTAAAGGTATTGGGGCTTGTGGGGACAGAGTGTGAAAATGCCATTGATGTGGAAGGTCATCGCCGGGCTGGATAGAGTTCGAGGGGCCGATTGGCCTGTGGTGGGGAAATTCGGAGAGCTCTCCTTACAGCTGAATGAAGCTGTGCAGGATGAGACAGGCCTGGGAATTCCTTCCGTTCCCCCTCCCCCAGGCCCTGAGCAACAGCTCCGCCAGCTGCTGGTTTGGGCTGTGTCGGAGCTGCACAGAAATCCAGCTGCACAGGCTCAGAGTGTGGTGTAGGGTGGGGGGGGAGCCAGCAAACGGGGGCGGAGTGTTGTCTGAAAACACTGCCCGTGAGGACTGTACCAAGGGGGAGGGAGGGCGAGACAGGATCGAACCGTGAAGGAGAGAGGAGAGGAGGAGGCAGTCGGAGAGAGAGGGTGGCTGGAACATCAGGCTTAGGACGGGCACCATGCGGCCGGCGTGTTAGTGCCGGGGAGGCGGGTGCAGTGCCACTGGCTGGGCTCCCCCTTTGCCCTCCCTTCCTGTCAACTCCAGACAGCTCACCCCCCCCCTCCCCCCTACCCCCTCCTTCATGCCGGAATCTCAACATCAACCTCCTGCTTCCTGGCATGCAGAGGAACTTACAAAGGTAGGAGCCGGGACGGGGTAGGAAAACAATCCAGGAGCCTTTTCGAGGGAGGGATGGTGGGGGGAGAAGGGGAAGGGGGCTGTTTAATTTTATTGATCAAGGGAGTGTGTGGGAATGCGGGGGGGTGGGTGGTGTTGCGGTGTGGTGGGTGATGGGGGTGCTGTACACGAGAAAGAAAGAGAGAAAGGCAAGTAGGTTTGGTAGGAAGTTGATCTGAGTGCCAGTACCTGATGGGGCAGGGAGGAGGGAGGGAAGGAGGGGGGGGGGGGGCGGTGGAGGTCTGTTCTGCCTCTCCGCAGCCACAGAAGGCAGCTCAGGAATTTGCAGGGAGCTCTGCGACGCTCTTAGACAAACAGCAGCTGGCCCAACAGAGGGGAAAAGTTGTTTCTACTGTATGTGTGTGTGTGTGTATGTATGGGTGGTGGAGTGGAGTGGGGGGGGGGGGGGAGGAGGAGTTTGCAGCCCAAATAAAGTCAGTTCAAAAAATGGAGAATTTTCAAAGGCCACCCCGTGGGGAGGGGTGGGGGCCGTAACTGCAGCAAAGTCCACACAGTCTCAAAAGCAAACTTGAAACCCCCCCCCCTCAGAGAAAGGAAAAGTACTGAAGTGGGACGGGAGCGGGGTTGAGGGGAAGGGGGGGGGGAAGGCTTTTGTTTTTGTCAGCTGGGGTGGGGGGGGGGGGAATTGAGCCAGCACTCGTGAGGGAGGCTGGGGGGAGAGGCAGGTAGGAGAGAGTGAAGGAGGGGAAGAGGCAGACAGGGGAGAGAAAGGGAGGGAGGCACTCTGGGTAGGGGAGAGGAAATGAGCAAGGCTGAGATGAGGGAGGGAGGCTGGAAGAGAGAGGTAGGGGAGAAGGAGCATGTGAGGCTGAGAAGAGGAAGGGAGGGGGGCTGGGAAGAGGCAGGTTGGGGAGGAGGAGGGAGGCTCGGAAGAGGTAGGTTGGAGAGGGGGGCTGGGAAGAGGCAATAGAAATGAGGGGGGCTAGGAATGAGGCAGGTAGGATGAGGGAGTGGGGGCTGGGAAGAAGCAGATTGGGGAGGAGGAGGGAGGCTGGAAGAGGCAGTAGGTGGGAGGCTGGGAAGAGATTGACAGATTTGACTGATCAGCATCCCCTGAGTATTTGCTGCGGCGCTCACTGATGGCCACTCATAGAATTTTCAGTTACAGCAAGAGGCAATTGTGCTCAGGGAATCTTCAACTGATGAAAGTCCCCAATTATCACCACCAAAGGCAATGATTGAGTCTCTGCTCCCCCCCCCCCCCCCCACTCCTCACACCGCCCATCTCCCCTGCACCAAACCTAACAACAAGAACCAAAAGCGACCTGCATTTCTGCAGCACTGTATTACCACTTCAGGGGAACATCCTCCCCGGTGCCTCTGCCAGTCATACAGAGCATTTGGAATGCAGGAAAAACAGAGTCGCTTGTTGGCGCACAAGCAAGATCCACAAAACCGCAAGGCCACCATGCATGATATGATGCTGCTCAAGGCCTCAATGCGGACCCAGGAATTTGTAATATGTGAAAATGCTTCTGAACCATCTGGGATTCAGTCGGGCTGGGAGTGGTGGAAAAAAAACCAAATCGCCCTGTATATTGCCAGGCCGAAAGGGTTTGACTTATTTGGGTCTCTGTTGGTTTTGTGACTGTTGTTCTTCTGCCTGGGATGCTCTGTGATATCGCCCTGGGGCTCTCATGGTGTGTTAGATCATCCTTTGCATTGTGTTCATTCTTTCTTGTGTCCGTCTCCCCTGCCTTTCACACTTCAGTATTGAAAATGTGATTGCTGGCAGGCAGTTTTGACTATGGGTAGAATCAGGGGATGAGTCTATCTTCACCCCTTTCTTAAATATGCGATTGGTGTGAGGATTGATTGCAGGCATCCTGGCCGATATTTTTGTTTCACCCTCCCCCACCCAACACACCTGTTTCCCTATTAAGCCCAGTAAAAAGTCTGATTTAAGTCCAAACCGATTTATTTGATAGTAAATTCACTAGCTTTCGAGGTTACCCTCTTCGTCAGGTGAATGGAGAGCTCTAAACTCTCCATTCACCTGACGAAGAGGGGTAACCTCGAAAGCTAGTGAATTTACTATCAAATAAATCGGTTGGACCTGAAACCTGGTGTTGGTCAGACATTTTTACTGTGTTTACTCCAGTCCAACGCCGGCATATCCACATCATCCCTATTAAGCCCACAGGCACAGATTGTATTATGCCACATGTGCTAAGCTAAGCCACTGGACATACTGTCCCAGAGACCTGAAGTGTTCCGTGTGGCTCAGAATCTTTTTCATGTTTCCTACCAGACAGTGATGGGTTGCAGATCGCTGACCCTCTGGCAGTGTGGCGCTCCTTTCAGCGCTGACCCTCTGGCAATGCGGCGCTCCCTCAGCGCTAGCAGTTAGAATATTGGGCTCAGCTGTCTGGAGTAGGCTCAAGTGCATGACTTCATGACTCCAAGGCCGGAGCTAGCACCTGTCCAATGGTCCAAGAGGGGGAAATGATGATGATTTATCTCGTGGTCGAACTATTAGTCTTTGTGACAGTAATGCATCGTGTGTGTAATGCAGTACTGTTCCCAGTTTGTCACACTTTGCTGGTGATTGGGTCCTGTCTCGTGTGACCGGACCGTCCTCCACCTGTGGCAGGAGCAGGCAGGTTTGGAGAGTGGGGCAGTGTTGTGTGTGATGGGGCGTGGGGAATAGCAGGCAGCCCGCTCAGGTTAGCCCAAATCAGCCGCTGAGAACACAAGCTCAATTGTGTGGACATTGTTGGGGACTGGCATGGTGTCCCTGCCAGTTCTGGGCACACCTGGCATCGGGAGTAGAAAGCCTGGCCCCATTGCGTCTGCTCGATTGCCTGTGTTTTGTAAACAACGAAATCCAAGCAAACACCCCCAAGCTCCACGTCCCTACATTGTCCTTCTCCAGTGTTGTGTGTAGATCAAGTTGGCTTCGGTCCCTGTTGCCCAACCCCACCCCGTTGTTCTGAGCGCTGTTGATCTCTAGTTTCTTTTCTTGGGGGTTTTCGGTAACTTTTCTTGAATTGCAGTGCTGCACTGTCAGAAGGTCAGCACCAATGCAGTGCTGCACTGCCAGAGGATCACCGACCTGCATCCCATCACTGCGTAGTAGGAAAACAGGAAAAGATTCTGAGCCATTTTGTAGTTTAGTTTGCAGTTTTGTTGAAATGTCCGTAGAATTTGAAGTGCAGTGGTGTCTGATGGGTCAGTGAGGCCAGTGGATTGAGTGGGTCTGAGAGGCTGACTGTCTCTGTGTGAGAAAGGCAATGGCTTTCGTCTTAACACAGGACACTGGTGAACCCACAGCCTGTCCACATATCTGCCCTCCCCCATTTTCTGGCCTCTTGAGCAATCTTCAGTTTAACCTCTCTGCTGTTGGCTGCCATGTCGTAAGCTGCCCAGGCCCTGAGCACAGTTAATTCCTTCTCTTATCTCCAGCCTGTGTCTATCCTGCTTTCAGATGCTCCTTAAAACAACGTCCTGGACTAAATTTGGTCACCTGTCCTCTGCTTACATGGCTCAGTGTTGATAGTTGTTTCTAAGAAGGACCTTGGGATATTTTGCAATGAAAATGCAATTATGTTGATGGAAGTTGCTATCATACACCAGGTACATATGTGTGAGGAAGTTGGCTTCTAAATGATTTCTCTAACCGTTGTAAACTTTTCATCCCTGTTCTGAGGATATGAACAACTCATTCGGGCTCTTAATGCATGTGTTGTCCTTTTGGGTCAGGTCTCATTGCCCCACAGTTGAAAGACTGGTGGAGAGTAGGAGGTAATGAAGGGATGTGTGGAATAGAATGGACTTACCAGATTCAGATATAGTATGTCTGTATTTGCATGTGCGTGTCAATGCATGCATGTCTGTGTGCGTGTGTATGCATCTGTGTGCAACGCGCCTGGGCCTGTGTGTTTGTGACCTGAACTGCACACTCTCCTCGTCCAGAGGAAGTTTACTGGATTGGGGTGGATTGTTTGATGAGAAAAGGTTGGAGAGGCTGGGCTTGTTTCCATAGGAGTTTAAAAGAGTGAGGGGTAATTTGGTTGAAGAGTATAAGATCCTGAATGGTTTTGACAAGGTGGACGTGGAAAGGATGTTTCCTTTTGTGGTTGAGTCCAAATCTGGGGTGGGGTGACAGTGTTTTTAAAATGAGAGGTTGGTCTTATAGGACGGAGGTGAGGACAGTTTTTCTGAGAGTGTGTGACTTTGGAACACTGTGTCTCAGAAGACGGTCAAGGGCAAGGTCAACTGAGTATTTTCTAGGCAGAGGTAGATAGATTCTCATTATTAATTGTGAGTGACTATTGGATTCCTGATCTGTGACATGGACCCCTCCCAGGAATTGCTTTGTTGTAAACAAGCCAATGCCCATGTCAGTTGGGCACAGCTGTGATGCACCTTGCTGTCGAATAGCTGTCCAACTCATTTTTAACTTTTGACCCATTTGGTTGTGGGCGAGTTGCAAACATGGGGGGTGAGACTGGGTTGAAAGGCAGGAAGGAGAATGGCTGGTTATTAATCAGCACTGCCCTCGCTTGTTTTCCTGCTGGGCCCTGCTTTTGGGTAGTAGCCCAGAATACTGAGTGAGTTGACTGGTCCCAGACAGCAAGGCACAGCGGTATCATGGTCTGCTGACTCGAGGCTTACTTCACAAAATGCTTTTTCCTGCTGAGATACAGTGATAAGCTTGTAATTAGTGTCGAGGTTGTGGGGAGTGACCGAAGATAAAGAGAGAGGTCAGAGAGGGGGAGGCAGAGAGTGGAACAGCAGGGGAGAGAGATGCAGAGAGTGGGGAGGCAGGGAAGGTGGCAAGATGCAAGGGGTGGGGGGGGAGGGAGGTAAAGGTGCAAGGGGAGAGGGGGGGAGGGAGGAAGGTGCAGGGAGAGGGAGGGAGGGAGGTAAATGGTGCAGGGGAGAGGGAGGGAGGGAGGTAAGGTGCAGGGAGAGGGAGGGAGGTAAAGGTGCAGGAGGGAGGGAGGTAAAGGTGCAGGGGAGAGGGAGAAGTAGAGGGAGGACAGAGCGGGCAGGGAGAGAGGGAGAAGTAGAGGGAGGACAGAGGTGCAGGGGAGAGGGGAGAAGTAGAGGGAGGACAGAGAGGCGCAGGGGAGGGGGAGAAGTAGAGGGAGGACAGAGAGGCGCAGGGCGAGAGGGAGAAGTAGAGGGAGGACAGAGAGGCGCAGGGGAGAGGGGAGAAGTAGAGGGAGGCAGAGAGGCAGCAGGGGAGAGGGAGAAGTAGAGGGAGGACAGAGACGCAGGGGAGAGGGGAGAAGTAGAGGGAGGACAGAGAGGCGCAGGGGAGAGGGGAGAAGTAGAGGGAGGACAGAGAGGTGCAGGGAGAGAGAGGGGAAGTAGAGGGAGGACAGAGAGGCGCAGGGGAGGGGGAGAAGTAGAGGGAGGACAGAGAGGCGCAGGGAGAGGGAGAAGTAGAGGGAGGACAGAGAGGCGGCAGGGAGAGGGAGAAGTAGAGGGAGGGCAGAGAGGCGCAGGGGAGAGGGAGAAGTAGAGGGAGGACAGAGACGCAGGGGAGAGGGAGAAAGTAGAGGGAGGACAGAGAGGCGCAGGGGAGAGGGAGTAGAGGAGAGGAGGACAGAGAGGTGCAGGGAGAGGGAGAAGTAGAGGGAGGACAGAGAGGCGCAGGGGAGGGGGAGAAAGTAGAGGGAGGGACAGAGACGCAGGGGTGAGGGGGAGAAGTAGACGGAGACAGAGAGGCGCAGGGAGAGGAGAGGAGAAGTAGAGGGAGGACAGAGAGGCGCAGGGGAGAGGGAGGGAGAAGTAGAGGGAGGACAGAGGCGCAGGGGAGAGGGAGAAGTAGAGGGAGGACAGAGGCGCAGGGGAGGGGGAGAAGTAGAGGGAGGACAAAGACACGGGAGAGGGAGTAGTAGAGGGAGGACAGAGAGGCGCAGGGGTAGGGAGAGGGAGAAGAGTAGAGGGAGAACAGAGGCGCAGGGGAGGGGGAGAAGTAGAGGGAGGACAGAGACACGGGAGAGGGGAGCAGTAGAGGGAGGACAGAGAGGCGCAGGGGAGAGGGAGAAGTAGAGGGAGGACAGAGAGGCGCAGGGGAGGGGGAGAAGTAGAGGGAGGACAGAGAGGCGCAGGGGAGGGGGAGAAGTAGAGGGAGGACAGAGAGGTGCCGGGGAGAGGGAGAAGTAGAGGGAGGACAGAGAGAGGCGCAGGGAGAGAGGGAGAAGTAGAGGGAGGACAGAGAGGCGGCAGGGAGAGGGAGAAGTAGAGGGAGGACAGAGAGGTGCAGGGGAGAGGGAGAATTAGAGGGAGGACAGAGAGGCGCAGGGGAGGGGGAGAAGTAGAGGGAGGACAGAGAGGCGCAGGGGAGGGGGAGAAGTAGAGGGAGGTTCAGAGAGGCACAGGGGAGAGGGGGAGAAGTAGAGGGAGGACAGAGAGGCGCAGGGGAGAGGAGAAGTAGGAGGGAGGACAGAGAGGCGCAGGGGAGAGGGAGAAGTAGAGGAGGAGGACAGAGAGGTTGCAGGGGAGAGGGAGAATTAGAGGGAGGACAGAGAGGCGCAGGGGAGAGGGAGAAGTAGAGGTGAGAACAGAGGCGCAGGGGAGGGGAGAAGTAGAGGGAGGACAGAGACACACGGGAGAGGGAGCAGTAGAGGGAGGACCAGAGAGGCGCAGGGGAGAGGAGAAGTAGAGGGAGGACAGAGAGGCGCAGGGGAGGGGGAGAAGTAGAGGGAGGACAGAGAGGCGCAGGGGAGGGGGAGAAGTAGAGGGAGGACAGAGAGGTGCCGGGGAGAGGGAGAAGTAGAGGGAGGACAGAGAGGCGCAGGTGGTGTGAAGAGGGAAGAGACGCAGAAGGAAGGGGGATGTCAGAGGAGGAATCGGAGGTATGCATTGCCAGAGAGAGATTGCATGGGGGAAGAGTGCGACCCAGATGGAAACAGAGACACCAAGTGGGAGAATCACATGGCGAAGTGAGCGAAATATTGGGGGTGAGACGGGGTGGGGGGGAGGGAAGCACGAGATAGAGAATGGCAGACAAAAACAGGGTTGTGTAGATGTTGCTGAAACTCTCCAGTTGTGTTTGAGTTTTGTGTATACAGAGTGCTGCAGATTGAAGGAAATTCCAAAGGCCCACTTCCTGCGAATTTCCACCGAATAGATAGCTAGTAACATGGAAAGCCCGATGAACGGGGCAGTGACTCTGTGGGTGGGAATTGGCTGGACAAAGTGAAAACAGGAGTTTGTGGCAAACAGTTTGTTCTTCAGATTGGAGGGGAGTGTAGAGTTCCCCTGAGATCTCTGATGTGTACACAGTGAGGCACGTGAGAACCGATAGACTTTGGGAGGGGAGAATGTGGACAGACAATATAAACTCAGTGGTACAATTCCAGAAAGGGACTGGGGGTTATGATGGTGCAATTTAGATATAGAGAGATTTGGGGGAGGAGTTACGTAAATCATTGAAACTGGGTGTGTAAGTACACAAGTCATTGAAGCTAACAGGACCCTGTGGAAAAACCCCTCATTATTCATTCCAACCAAAATAAAACGGATTACAGAAAAAACAAACATCAAAGCGGGAACCTCGATTTGATTAATCAGGGCACAGATACAACATGGAAATGATGATAAACTTTTATAAAGCTCCCAGTTAGGCCTCAGCTAAAGGCTCTTTCTCTCTCTTTCTCCCACTTTAAGAAGGAGGTCAAGGGGAAGCCAGTGGGTGGAGATTTCCCTAGCATGCTCCCAGAGATGAGGAAGTTCAAAGGATGTGGTGAGACTGGGTGCACAGTGGCACACTGGTTAGCACTGCTGCCTCACAATGGCACAGTATTAGCACTGCTGCCTCACAGTACCAGAGACCTGGGTTCAATTCCGGCCTTGGGAGACTGCACGGAGTTTGCACTTTCTCCCCATGTCTGTGTGGGTTTCTCCTACGGTCCGAAGATGTGCAGGTTTAGATTGGCCACGGTAAGAGCGTGGGATATGGGGGGAGGGAGGAACGGAGAGACTGGGTAAGATGCTCTTTCGCAGAGATAGTGGATGGCTTCCTTTGGCACGTGATTCTAATGCTGGAATTGTTCTATTTGGAACAAAGGTTTGGGGGGGGGGGGGGGGGAGTGTGATTTAATCAAGTTATTCAAGGTCATGGAAGGTTTTGGATGGAATGAATAAGGAGAAAGTGGCAGGAGGGCCACAGATTGAAGAGAATCAGTAAAGCCCAGAAGGGGAGGTTTGGAGATGAAGACACAATGTGTTTCTGCAGTGCGTTGTTGTGATCTGGGATGAGTTGCCTAAAAGTGTGCTGGAAGCAATAAATTTGGGAGGGAATTGGACAAATGCCTGAAGAGAGGGATGATGCAGGTTTGTGAGGAAAGAGCAGGGATGAACGGGATAGAGGTGTCAAAGATAGGCCGATCGGCCTTCTCTTACACTGTATCATAGAACATAGAACACTACAGCACAAACAGGCCCTTCGGCCCACGAGTTGCGCCGAATCCACGATCTTGTTGCCACCTTGTCCATTAACGAAACAACTTGCATTACTGTAGTGCCTTTTCATGTTGCAGACATCCTGAGGCTCATGCAAGGTGGGCAAACAATCGAGCTGTACATTAAATCCAGTTTCTAAATGCTTGGTCAAAAGCATTGGCTTTAGGCAGCACCTGAAGGATGACGACCACGAGGTTTGGGGAGGGAATCCCAAGGTTTTGCGGACAACAGAGCTGAAGGTATATCTGGCAGTGTATGAATGACAAAACGGGGGATGCTTCGGAGAAAGATTGTTGGAGCAAAGAGACCTCAGCATGTTGGGGGGTGAGGGGGGAGGTGGCATGACATGGTGCCAGTGGGCGAGGCCATGTGGAGGGAGTGGAGAGCAGGGAGGAGAATTTTAAAGGAGCTAGTGCCAGGTCAGTGAACTCAGGGCAATGGTGTGAGCAGGGCTTGGTGCACATAAGGAGGCCAATTGGATGACCTCAAGTTTACAGAAAAGAGAGTGGGATTGGCTGGCCAGGCATATTTTAGAAGCATCAATCCAGAGGTAGCAAAGAACTCACGTGAGAAGGCCCTGGTGAATAAATTTCAAAAAGCAAGCTCAGCAGGTCATTGGGAAGGCAAGTGGAATTTGGCCTTCATTTCAAAGGGAATGGAATATAAAATAGTAAAGTCTTGCTCAAACTATACAAGGTTCGACCACACCTAGAATACTGTGAACAGTTCTGGTCTCCTTATCTAAAGAAAGACATACTGGTATTGGAGGCAGCCTAGAGAAGTTCTATTAGGCTGACCCTTGGTATGGAGGGATTTTCTTATGAGAGAGATTGAGTAGGTTGGGCCTGTATTCATTAGAGTTTAGAAGAATGAGAGGCAACCTTATTGAAACATCTAGGGTTCTGGGGGATTTGACATGCTGGAAGGTTGTTTTCCCCTTGTGGGAGAGTCTAGGACCAGAGGGCATAATCTCAGAGTAAGGAGCCACCCGTTTAAGACAGAGATGAGGAGGAATTTCTCTCCCGAAGGTAGTGAATCTGTGGAATTCTTTACTGCAGAGGGCTGTAGAGGCTGGGTCATTAAATATGTTCAAGGCTGAGGTGGACAGATTTTTAATCAGTCACGGAATCAAAGGGGTAAGGCAGGAAAGTGGAGTTGAGGATTATCAAATCCAATCAGTCATGATCTCATTGAATGACAGAGCAGGCGCTGACAGAATGGCTGACTTCTGCATCTATCCTTGCCAAGTCATTTAAGAACTTTGAAAGTTTCAGTGAGATCATTGCTCATTCTTCTAAACTTCAGAGAATGCAGGCCCAGTCTCCTCAAATGCTCTCTTCAGACAGTCCTGCTATCCTGCTGAACCTCTTGCTGCATTCCCTCCATGGCACATACATCCTTCCTCAGGTGAGGGGACCAAAACTGTGCACAGTGCTCCAGGTGTGGGCTCACCGGGATTCTATACAATTGAATCAAGCACCTTTACTCCTGTACTGACATCCTCTTACGAAGAAGGCCAACATACCATTCGCCTTCCTAATTGCTTGCTGCAATCTACTTGTTAGCTTTCAGCAATTTATGAACAAGGACATGCAGGTTCCTTTGGACAGCAGCGAACCAATCTCGTACTGTTGAAAAGATACTCTGCACACAGACCATCCTCTTGAGGACGTTACCCTGTACATACCCCATGATCAAAAATCAAAACGCTGGAACATCCAAAGATTTACAGTTTTCAGGCATGGCCTGCCTAGGTATCCCCACACCACCAGCCTGCTAAGCAGTGTGTCCTGTTGGGTGTCTTATCAGTCTCTCTTGCCTCGGAAGACGCTCACCCGAGTCAGCTGTTAGTTCAACAAGCAGCAGTTTATTCAATACGATCTTCATAAAGTGGAAAGCTCGCATGGAACGATCTATAAAAGATGATTCTGAAATGTACAGTTTTCATCAGTTATTTATACCCCCTTCGTGATACTTCGTCACTAACTTGCAAAGTTCTTGTACGTCTAATTCAGTACGTCTGCAGTTACAGATGAATTTGCAAAACAGTCGGGAAATGACCTGACCTTTAAACTGTGTCAGTGAATCATGACCTTTGCTTTATCTATTCTGGCGATTCACTCTTTGTCTAGTCACACTCTCGTTTTGGCCTCACCCTGAATTCTGAGTTTCACCGACAGGTTACGTTCCTTCCTGCATCTGACTCTAGTGGGTTTTCATTTTTAAATTGCAACCATTTTTCAAACTTCCATTGGCGATTGAGTCAAACCTGCCGCGGCAACATTCGGGGTCAGGTGGTTCAAGCAAAGGAACACCTGGAGTCATTGAACAACAGGCCCTTGGGCCCAACCAGTCCGTAACCGACCATGCTGCCCTCCCAGCTAGTCCCAATTGCTCATGTTTGGCCCATATCCCTCTAATCCTTCCCATCCATAAACTCATCCAAATGCTTTTTAAATGTTGCTATTGAACCTGCCCCAATTGCTTTCTTGGGCAACTCATTCCATATGCACACCACTCTGTGTGTGAAGAAGTTGCCCCTCAGGCCCCTTTTAAATCTTTCCCTTCTCGCCTTAAACCTATGCCCTCTAGTTTTCAATTCCCCTTCCCTGGGGAAAAGATGATGTGCGTTCATCCTATCTATGCCCCTCACGATTTCACACCATCAGGTTTTCAGTGCTGTGTAGATCCATGGGGGGCTGGGATGCCTTATTGATGCTCTTAATCACATTTTGATTTGATGTTTCACTGATGATTTGCTCTTTTTGGCACACAGACCCTCTTTAAGGGGCTGCCCTTTTAATTTCTCCTCTATTAATTCAATTTGTTCTAATTGGTGAATTGATTTGTCACAAATTAGGGTAATCCCAGCTTGCACCACTTCACAACCCCGAGGCCAATATTTGAACTGGAACAGATCTTGCTGATGAACCTCTGCATGTATGTGCTACTCTGATGCTATTCCAAACAAACATTTCCCATTTAGGAAGATCTCTGGGATGTCCACATTTTAAAACCACCCACCTTCCAGCCCATCCTTCACCGACGCCAATCGAAGCTTTTTTCCAACTGCCAAGAGATTCATGCTTCCAAAAGTCCAAAGCAGTGTAGAGAGTGCAGCAGTGAAGGTAATAGCGGAATCAGGAAAGCACGGAGAGGGTTTCAAAAGTGTTGGCAAATAAAATCGAGGAAAAACCCAAAGGCATTTTATAAAAACGTGAGGAAAGAGAAGATGACGAAGGAGGAAAGAATAAGGGCGATGAGAGACCCAAGGAGGTGCGTGGAGATGAAAGGCATGGGTTTGGTCCTGAACGAATACTTTGCCTCTGTCTTCATCAGTGAGGGAGGATGGCACAGATGTGACGGGCCAGAGGGCCACCTCCTGCGATTTAAATTTTTGACATTCCCCCATGGGTGTGTGGTTACCGTGCTGACAAGGCCTTGGGCCTACTTGTCAGGGGCTCTTTTGCAGTGTATAGTAGCAATCCTGGGATAAGTCAATCTTATTTTCTCCAGTGTTTAATGGCAGATAAAGCATAAGGGTGGGAGAATTGGGCAGGGAAGATGAAGGGAGTGTGTGCGATCATGCTGACTTGGAGGGAATTGTGGAGCAATCTTTTAGCTGTAATGGCATATCTTGTCACATCCCCAAGACATCATTACCAAGTCTCAGTCTTTGCTTACAAAACTGTGAGGTCAGTTCAAAACTCAACGACTCCTTGTGAAGTACATCCTGGTAATGTGAGGCCACCAGTTCATCAGTTTTTTATGGATGACTTGGGAGTCATTTAACAGGATTCTGGTATTCCCAACCCCATTCCCAGGGTTTTCAGCAGGCTGGTTTGGGTCAAAAGCCCATTTGTTGCATTCCCAATCTGGCAAGCTCTAGTGTAGACATGTCCGACCAAGTCTTCCGTAACTTACATACAGTTGGATCAGCTTTTCAATGAATTGTGGTTCACACACCTAAAAGGCGGAATGAACTGTAGCCTGCATGGGCGTCTTTTTCAGCAGACCCTCTCCATGTCCTTGATGCCAAAGTATGCCCCCCAAATAAGCATGCCCTGCACCCATCTTTACTCAGAGGGCAGTAAGGGCGTGGAATGCCCTGCCTGCAGCAGTTGTGGAATGACCAACTTTAAGGATGTTCAAATGGTCAATGGATAGGCATATGGATAACATTAGAATAGCTTAGGTTAAAGGGCCATTAGATTGGTTCCACTGGTTGATGCAACATCGAGGGCCGAGGGGCCTGTACTGCACTGTAATGTTCTATATTCTATCTCTATACCATAGAAATGTTTGAGGCATGCCTCCTAGTTTGCCTTCCTCCCCTACTGGGATCTTTGTTTTTAACTTCTTCCTGTCCCCTCCCTCTCTTTTTATCCTCTCCCTCTCTAGCTTCTCCCAAGCTTTCTGTGCCTATTCTTGACTTTTCGCCCTTCTGCGCAGGCTCAGGGGCCTTTGTCTTCAGCTCCAAGTCCCGTTGGCTTTGCATGTTGGAGGACTTCAAGAGGTCTCTGCCGCCCTCTGAGATTTTGTGGAGTTGGAAATTGTCTCCTTGCCCTGGTACGGTTGCCAATCTCACTCTGACCTGGCAAATGGGAGAGATTAATCAGCAGACTGTGGACCCGACAGTGTCGCCTGAATGGTGCATGGCCTCACACAGGCCAAATTATTAACCAAAGGTTGCAGAGAGGCCGGCCTTGTAATCCCTGGGGTCGAGAGATTAAGGGGTGATGTAATTGGAGTATTTAAAATGATTAAGTGATTTGATGGAATAGATAGAGAAAAAGTATTTCCTCTGGTGGGAGTGGTGAGGGTGGGGGTGGTGAGGGAGTGTAGAACAAGAGGGTAGAGCCTTAAAATGAAAGCCATGCTGTTTGTGGGTGCTGAAGAAGCACTTCTCACACAAAATAAATCTGGAACTGTCTCCCCTCCCCCGATCTCCACAAAAACCTTTCGAGCTGGGGGTGGGGGGGGGGGGGGACGGGGGGGGGCGTGGTTTTAATTGAATATTTCAAAACTGGGGTTGATAAATCATTGTCAGGTTTAAGGAATGTGCATTTACCAAGGTAGGGCATTAGATGGAGATCAGCCACATTCTAACCAAATGATGGAACAGACAAAGAACTAAGAAAATTGCAGCATAGGAACATGCCGTTCGGCCCTCCAAACCTGCACCAACCACGCTGCCCGACTTAACTAAAACCACCTACCCTTCCGGGGACCATATCCCTCTATTCCCATCCTATTTATGTATTTGTCAATACGCCCCTTAAAAGTCATTACCGTATCCGCTTCCACTACCTCTCATGGCAACAAGTTCCAGGCACCCACTACTCTCTGTGTAAAGAGTCTGCTTCGCACATCTCCTTTAAACCTTGCCCCTCACACCTTAAACCTGTGTCCCTAGTAATTGAACTTGGACTCGAGAGGGGCAGAATGGCCTCCTGCTGTTCCTACCTTCTGATGTGGTGAGGGGTTGGAGGATGGTGTGTGAGCAAGGGACAGGACCTTGGAAGAGGTGGATGTGAGTGTTAAAATTGAGTTAGGGTAGCACAGCAGTTAGTACTGCTGTCTCACAACACCAGGGACCCCAGTTCGATTCCCAGCTGAGGTCATTGTTTGTCTCCCCATGTCTGCATAGGCTTCCTCCGGGTGCCCCAGTTTCCTCCCACATTCTGAAAGATGTGCTAGTGAGGTGTACTGACCCAAACAGGCGCCAGCCTGTGGCGACGAGGGGAATTTCACAGTTACTTCATTGCAGTGTGAATGTGAGCCTGACTCGTGACTAATAAATAAACTTTTACTTTAGGTGTTCGGGTCTGTTAGCCAATGCCATACAATAAGATAATTTTTACAAAAGAAAAGGATTTGTGTTTATACAGTGCCTTGCACAGCTTCCGGACAACAGGAAGTTGTTTAGGTCCAATGAGGTACTGCTGTGTCATGGCAAAGTCAAAACAAGGCAACCAATGTGTGCACAGGAAGCCCTCTCAAACAGCAATGTCATTGTAATCCCAACTGTTTTTCTTGGTCATATTAATTGAGTGATAAATATTAGCCCTGTAACACTGGGGAGAACTTGGCAGCTCTCCTTGCAACCGTAGCTATGGGGTCTTTTCAATTCGCTTAAGCGGTTTAGCATCCCATCTGAAAGCTGCTACCTCTGACAGTGCAGCACTCCCCCAGTGCTGGCCAACTGACAGTGCAGCACTCCCCCAGTGCTGGCCAACTGACAGTGCAGCACTCCCCCAGTGCTGGCCAACTGACAGTGCAGCACTCCCCCAGTGCTGGCCAACTGACAGTGCAGCACTCCCCCAGTGCTGGCCAACTGACAGTGCAGCACTCCCCCAGTGCTGGCCAACTGACAGTGCAGCACTCCCCCAGTGCTGGCCAACTGACAGTGCAGCACTCCCCCAGTGCTGGCCAACTGACAGTGCAGCACTCCCCCAGTGCTGGCCAACTGACAGTGCAGCACTCCCCCAGTGCTGGCCAACTGACAGTGCAGCACTCCCCCAGTGCTGGCCAACTGACAGTGCAGCACTCCCCCAGTGCTGGCCAACTGACAGTGCAGCACTCCCCCAGTGCTGGCCAACTGACAGTGCAGCACTCCCCCAGTGCTGGCCAACTGACAGTGCAGCACTCCCCCAGTGCTGGCCAACTGACAGTGCAGGTTAGAGACCCAATTGTCTAGAACAATTCCTGAAATCGCTATCCTCTTACCCATGGCAGGAATGAATCCCAGAGAGCCAGGACCGGCAGCAAAGGGAAGAAAACCATCCATCACCATTATGCTTTTCCATCTGGTGTGGTTGTATAATAAGAACATAAGAAATAGAAGCAGGAGTAGGCCATCTAGCCCTTCGAGCCTGCCCCGCCATTCAATAAGATCATGGCTGATCTGTCGTGGCTCAGTTCCACTTTCCCGCCCTCTCCCCATAACCCTTAATCCCTTCTCTTATCAAAAACCCATCAACCCGTTTCTTAAAAATATTTAGCGAGGCAGCCTCCACCACTTCAACGGGCAGAGAATTCCAGAGATTCACCACCCTTTGAGTGAAGAAGTTCCTCCTCAACTCCGTTCTAAACCGCCCCCCCTTTTATCTTGAGGCTGTGCCCCCTAGTCCTACTGTCTTTTTTGAGCGGGAAGAGTCTCTCCACCTCTATCCTATCCATCCCATTCATCATCTTATACGTCTCAATGAGATCTCCCCTCATTCTTCTAAACTCTAACGAATACAAGCCCAGTTTATTCAGTCTCTCCTCATAGCTCAATCCCCTCAACTCTGGTATCAGCCTAGTAAACCTCCTCTGCACTCCCTCCAAGGCCAAAATATCTTTGCGCAGGTGCGGCGCCCAAAACTGCATACAGTACTCCAGCTGCGGCCTCACCAATGCCCTATACAGCTGCAGCAAGACCTCCCTACTTTTATATTCAATCCCCCTCACTATGAAGGCCAGCATCCCATTTGCCTTCCTGACCACCTGCTGCACCTGCAAGCTGGGTTTTTGCGACTCATGGACAAGGACCCCGAGGTCCCTCTGCACCGTCGCCTGCTGCAGTTTTTCGCCCCGTAAGTAATAGTCCTTCCTACCATTCTTCCTACCAAAGTACGAGGACATAGGTTTAAGGTGCTGGGGAGCAAGTACAGAGGAGATGTCAGGGGTGAGTTTTTCACTCAGAGGGTGGTGAGTGAGTGGAATTGGCTGCTGTCGATGGTGGTAGAGGCGAACTCGCTGGGGTCTTTTAAAAGACTTCTGGATGAGTAAATGGGATTGGGAGTTACAGATAGTTCTATGGCCTGGTAGGTATGGATATGATCGGCACAACTTGTGGGCCGAAGGGCCTGTTTGTGCTGTAGTGTTCTATGTAAAGTGGACCACCTCATACTTGCCAACATTAAATTCCATTTGCCATTTCCTGGCCCATTCGCCCAGCCTATCTAGATCCTTCTGCAGACTCTCCACACCTCCGCACAATATGCCGTTCCCCCAATCTTGGTGTCATCAGCAAATTGCGACACCCTACACTCGGTTCCCTCCTCCAGATCATCTATATAAATGGTAAATAGCTGAGGCCCCAGCACCGACCCCTGGGGCACTCCACTAGTCACCATCCGCCAATCCGAATAGCACCTGTTGACCCCCGCTCTCTCCTATTTGACAACCAATCCTCTATCCACACTAACACCCTACCCCCAACTCCATGTCCCTCGACCTTCTGCAATAACCTCTTGTGAGGTACTTTGTCAAATGCTTTCTGAAAATCTAGAAAGACCACATCCACCGGCTCTCCTCTATCCATCGCCCTAGACACATCTTCATAGAACTCCAGTAAATTTGTCAGACACGACTTCCCTTTAATGAAACCGTGCTGCATCTGCTCTATCAAGCAATTCCCTTCAAGATGCCTCGCAATTTCCTCCTTAATGACGGATTCTAACATTTTACCTACCACAGACGTTAAACTAACTGGCTTATAATTCCCCGCCGACGTTAAACTAACTGGCTTATAATTCCCCGCCTTTTGCCTGGCACCCTTCTTAAACAACGGCGTAACATTAGCCGTTTTCCAATCATCCGGCACTTCCCCGGAATCCAGCGACGTCTGGAAAATAACCACCAAGGCATCCACTATCACCTCCGCCATTTCTTTCAGAACCCTCGGATGCATTCCATCCGGTCCTGGGGACTTGTCCACAATCAGCCCCTCCAGTCTGTCGAGCACCGCCTCTCTAGTAACAGTAATGTCATTAAGACCCTCCAGTCCTACCACCTTTCCATCGCTAACACCCGGCAAATTATTCACGTCCTCCTCCGTGAAGACAGAAACAAAAAAGTTATTCAATACCTTAGCCATATCCCCATCCCCTACCACTAGGTCCCCTTTCTCATCCTCTAAAGGACCAACATTCACCCTAGCCAGCCTCTTCCTTTTTATATATTTATAAAAACTCTTGCTATCCTTTTTTATATTAAGCGCTAGCCCAGCTTCATAGTTTCTCCTACCCTTCTTTATAAACTTCTTTGTCAATCTTTGTTGACATTTAAACCTCTCCCAATCCTCTTCTCACCCACTACTCTTAGCTACTCTAAATTCCTCCGCTTTTAGTTTAACACTTTCCTTCACCTCCTTCATTATCCACGGCTTATTACCTCTCCTCCTACAGTCCTTTTTGACCATCGGAATAAATTTCTGCTGAGCACCAAGAAAGATCTCCTTAAAGATCCTCCACTGCTCCTTAACAGACCCTCCCTCCAACGCGTTCCCCCAGTCCACATTCGCCAATTCTTCTCTCATCCTATCGTACTCCCCTCTATTCAAACAAAGGACGTGTGTCCGGGAACCCACTTTCTTCTCCTCCATCTGCACCAGAAACTCCACCATACAATGATCACTCTCCCCAAGAGGATCCTTCAGTGCTGACCCTCTGACAGCGCAGCGCTCCCTCAGCACTGTTCTGAACCTCGCATCTCCTGAACACTTAGTGAGTCCGAAACACATCAGAATCATCCCCATTCCCTATCCAACATAAATTCTACCCTAATTCTACCCGCCTCATTACATAGCACCAGATCCAAGATAGCTCGCTCCCTCGTCGGCTCCAACACACAGTTCCAGGAAACTATAATGATCAAGTGCTAGATGCCTCTCTCCCTCAACCAGGGGCTAAAGGTGCCTGATTGAAATCCTTACCCTCCCTCCTCACCAGTCCCTGGTGCAGTGTGGAACAGTGAAATAATGACTATTTTAATTATTCATTTCATATGCCTTGCCCTTCCTGGTTCTGTCAAAACAGGTGTTGACAGCTTGCTTTCGACCCTGGCCAGACCTGGCACAGTCAAAGACCAGCTGAGAGAACTGACCCATCGATGGGGAGATAATGGAGAAGGCGGAAGGGATGTTATGTCATGGAGAATGTGGATTTATTTTTGTTGTGATTTTCTGATATGCTTGTGCTATCTGCCAGGCCCTCAATGCGATCCTTGTTTCAGGATTTGAATAATATGGGTTTGAGGGTACAATTGACCTCTGTATTTAAGCTCACACCCTCCCTCCCCAACCCTTTCATTATCAGACTGTGCAGAGAAGCAGATATTTTAATAAACATTTTGTTTTGCATGCCTCACCCCTCCTACTTTTGCTAGTCTCTTGTGTTTGTGCGTGCCTGTTTAGACACATCCCAGTGGCACCCCATTAGTCTGCAACCTTCCTCACAGGGCTCTGTTCAAGTCCAGCTGCTGTTACTGTGTACTTGACCATCACCTTGCCACAGATTGGTTGGCGGAGGAGTCTGGTGTCTGTGTCCGGGGAGGGGGGTGAGTTGGCAGTGTGGCACACCCCATTGCAATGTTGACGAGATGGTGGGTGGGCAGGGGTTATTTGGCAATGGGGCATGGTGGGGTGTGTTTTGAGAATGTGTGTGTCCCATGTGCCCTGAGGGTAGGGGGGAGGGGTTCCCGTGTGTTATGAGAGAGGTCTCTGTGATTTTTTGAGAGGATTTTGTTTCTCCCACTCCTGCCATGTGTATTATGAAGGATCCCATGTGTTACTGGGAGGATCTTTTCTTAATGCCTGGTATTGAAGGTAGGGTCAGGAAGAGGGTGTACCACTATGTTCAATGGGATCCCAGATCAGTTTGGGAGGTGGGATCGCCACATTTTTGAGGGAGGGCTTGTTTTGAGGATCACGGTGTGTTTGGATAGGGGATTCTGGTGTTTTATGTTGGATAGGGAATGGGGATGATTCTGATGTGTTTCGGACTCACTAAGTGTTCAGGAGATGCGAGGTTCAGAACAGTGCTGAGGGAGCGCTGCGCTGTCAGAGGGTCAGCACTGAGGGAGCGCTGCGCTGTCAGAGGGTCAGCACTGAGGGAGCGCTGCGCTGTCAGAGGGTCAGCACTGAGGGAGCGCTGCGCTGTCAGAGGGTCAGCACTGAGGGAGCGCTGACCAGTCCATTGAGACATTAAACTAATGCCTTGCTTGCCCTCGTAAATGATGGTAAAAGACTCCACCATTGGATGAAGAGCAGAGTATCCCCAATGTCCTGGGCCAATATTGATGTTTTAATAAAATCATTCAATGGATTGTGGGATACATGTTCAGAATGCTGTACATGGACGCTTGCTGTGCCCAAATTAGCTGCTGCTTTCTGGATTTGAAAAGTGACCACACTTCAGAATTGCTTAATTGGCAGTCTGCCCTGTAGTCATGAATAGCCCTGCACAAATACATGTCTCCTCCTTCTAAATAGTCAATAATAGGCTGACAAACATGTTTAATTGGTATTTTCTGTGTATTGTCTGTCCTTTGTATTTGTGTGTTTACTATGAGATAGTGCATGTGTGTGTATATACATGAGTGTCCGTTTGTTTGTCTCTCTCTATAAAGACATATTAGTGTGTGTATTGATGTGTTGCTGTGTATTTTCTGTGTCGTGTGTGTATATATCTGTGTATATACATGCATATATTTGTATATGTGCATGTTTACACATGTATTAGTATATATTTATATGGTGTGTATATATATATATACTTGTGTATACTAGTGTGTATCATATTTGTACGCGCTTGTGTGTATGTGTGTACTGGTGTGTGTGCACTTATGATTGTGTGTAAGCATCTGTTCATGTTCATACATGTGTGTGCATGTTAGTGTCTGTTTATAATTGTGTGTGTGCCTGACATGTGTTTTTGTGTCTGGTTGTACAGTACAAGACAAGAGTGTGCAGTGAGAGTGGAGCCTAGCTAGGGAGCCGTCCTTTATAGCCCCCTGTGTGTAATTGTCTCCGACTCTGTCTCAGTGCTCACCTTTGTGTAAGAAATCTGTGTGTGTGTGTCTCCTGCGAGTACAGTGAGCACAGTGTGGGCGCTAGCTGCTCCAATAGGTGGGACTGGCTCAGGAGATTCCAGTGGGTTTTTTAACGTTTTACTGAGCACTGATGTCATACTTTCCTTGGCCTGGTAGACTGTCCTCAACAACTCCAGTGAACACTGCCTCCTTTCATTATACCCTCTTTCCAACCTCCTATCCACTCCTGCACTGCAGAAAAGAAAACCTTTGTCACTTCAGAGTTGTTGGGGTGGGCGGGGGGTGATGGTATTAGAGGGAGGGTACACCTTTAGCAATTGAGTCAGCATCTCTGATCTCTCGCACTGATCCCTGAACAGCTGCCGGCAACTGTGGATGTGTGTGTTGGAGGGGGGGGATTGTGGAGTGTATGGACTTGGAAGAAAAGGGAAGAGAGGTGAGGCAGACAGGACACGTGGTGCGCTGGAGATGAGAGTGACTTGTCCTGGGGAATCACTTGCAATGGGGTCACCTTTTTTGTTTTGAGGCCAGGAATGAGTGGAGCGTCTAATCTCGGTGGGAGACGATGAGAGGTGGTGAAGTGACCCCCCCTCTCCCTCTTCATGTGGTCGGCAGGAGGGTGAGTGGGTGGGTGGGGGGGGGGGAGTTTTATAAGGGTGAGGTACGTCTGCATGACAAACAGGAGGCAGGATTGTATCCCTGCCAAACTTTGACAGTGAGCCGGCGAGAGATCTTTATCCGGGTGTACTGTAGTTTAGTTGGTGGACTGACTCCTGTTCTTAACTGTTTTTTGCCCAAAAAATGAAAGTTTGGATGAAACCAGCGATGAATTACTGGGTGAGTGATTGGACTCAGTATCTGGCCAATGCTGGAGCTTTGTTTTTCTTTTGGTACAGCCTGATTTGCTTTTGAGTGGCCCGCTCCCCAGTGGCTGAGCCTTGCGCGGCCCGCTGCCCCAGTGGCTGAGCTTTGCGCGGCCCGCTCCCCCAGTGGCTGAGCCTTGCGCGGCCCGCTGCCCCAGTGGCTGAGCTTTGCGCGGTCCGCTCCCCCAGTGGCTGAGCCTTGTGCGGCCCGCTGCCCCAGTGGCTGAGCTTTGCGCGGCCCGCTGCCCCAGTGGCTGAGCTTTGCTCGGCCCGCTCCCCCAGTGGCTGAGCTTTGCGCGGCCTGCTGCCCCAGTGGCTGAGCTTTGCGCGGCCCGCTGCCCCAGTGGCTGAGCCTTGCGCGGCCCGCTGCCCCAGTGGCTGAGCTTTGCGCGGCCCGCTCCCCCAGTGGCTGAGCCTTGCGCGGCCCGCTCCCCCAGTGGCTGAGCCTTGCGCGGCCCGCTCCCCCAGTGGCTGAGCCTTGCGCGGCCCGCTCCCCCAGTGGCTGAGCTTTGCGCGGCCCGCTCCCCCAGTGGCTGAGCTTTGCGCGGCCCGCTCCCCCAGTGGCTGAGCTTTGCGCGGCCCGCTCCCCCAGTGGCTGAGCTTTGCGCGGCCCGCTCCCCCAGTGGCTGAGCCTTGCGCGGCCCGCTCCCCCAGTGGCTGAGCCTTGCGTGGCCCGCTGCCCCAGTGGCTGAGCCTTGCGCGGCCCGCTCCCCCAGTGGCTGAGCCTTGCGCGGCCCGCTCCCCCAGTGGCTGAGCCTTGCGCGGCCCGCTCCCCCAGTGGCTGAGCCTTGCGCGGCCCGCTCCCCCAGTGGCTGAGCCTTGCGCGGCCCGCTCCCCCAGTGGCTGAGCCTTGCGCGGCCCGCTCCCCCAGTGGCTGAGCTTTGCGCGGCCCGCTCCCCCAGTGGCTGAGCTTTGCGCGGCCCGCCCCCCCAGTGGCTGAGCTTTGCGCGGCCCGCTCCCCCAGTGGCTGAGCCTTGCGCGGCCCGCTCCCCCAGTGGCTGAGCCTTGTGCGGCCGCTCCCCCAGTGGCTGAGCCTTGCGCGGCCCGCTCCCCCAGTGGCTGAGCTTTGCGCGGCCCGCTCCCCCTTCCATTGACGTTGGTGGGAGCTTCCTGTGTGCTTATCAATGCCACATTCCCCACATTGCAGGGGTTGAATGGCCTTTTGAAGCTGGATGATTGACTAAACCACAACGTCCTCATTTGTCCTTATCTTTCTTGTCACATCAGCTTCACAGGTTCCTCATTTCAGAGAAAATGTGAACAGGGAATAGATTTTAGTGTGATACCAAACTGATGAAGAAATGTCACAATAGATTACTGAGGGCAGGCTGCCAAACACACTGCATCTCTTACTCTCTCTCCCTTCCTTCTTGCACCTGCGCAAGGATATTTTGGCCCTGGAGGGAGTGCAGAGGAGATTTACTCGGCTGATACCGGAGTTGAGGGGATTGAGCTATGAGGAGAGGCTGAATAAACTAGGCTTGTACTCGTTAGAGTTTAGAAGAATGAGGGGAGATCTCATTGAGACGTATAAGATGATGAATGAGATGGATAGGATAGAGGTGGAGAGACTCTTCCCGCTCAAAAAAGACAGTAGGACTAGGGGGCACAGCCTCAAGATAAAGGGGGGGCGGTTTAGAACAGAGTTGAGGAGGAACTTCTTCACTCAAAGGGTGGTGAATCTCTGGAATTCTCTGCCCGTTGAAGTGGTGGAGGCTGCCTCGCTAAATATTTTTAAGAAACGGGTTGATGGGTTTTTGATAAGAGAAGGGATTAAGGGTTATGGGGAGAGGGCAGGAAGGTGGAGCTGAGTCACGACAGATCAGCCATGATCTTATTGAATGGCGGGGCAGGCTCGAAGGGCCAGATGGCCTACTCCTGCTCCTATTTCTTATGTTCTTATGTTCACTATCTCTCTTTCTCCCTTTCTGTCGGTCCCTCCCTGCTTGCTCTCTTCTCTACTCTCCTCTCTCTCTGTCTGTCTCTCTCTCTCTCTCTCCCCTCCCCGCCTCCCCACCCCCGTGTCCAAGAATGTGCGGGCGAGGGTGATTGGCCATGGGAAATGTGTAGGGTTATGGGAATAGGGCTTGGATGAGATGTTCTGTTGGAGACTTGGTATAGACCTGATGATCTGAATGGCTGCCTCCTGCATTGCAGGAATCCTGTGAACCTGAGTCCCTGGTACTGTGTGGCAGCAGTGTCAGCCACTATGCTACCCTCTGCTGCCCCTCTTCTCCTGGAATTACTGCAGTTGGTGTGGTGAAGAGGGTGTAAGCTTTAAGGTGTGAACCCAGTGGTGCTCATCATTTGTCGTGGTCAGTATGGTGGGGCTTTAGAGGTGTTGCTCTGGCCTTGGGGCTGGGAGATGCTGCTGAAGTAAGCTCGACGAACAACACAACATGTCTTCCTGTAGATTTGACTTCCTGCAGCTCCTGTGGTGGAGTGGGAGGATATTACAAAGGTGATTGAGTACAACTTGCAGCCAGTTGACTGTGGGCCTCATTTACCTGTGGTTCTCATGTGCGCCTTGTGGTTATGAGCTTGTGCCAAAACCACCCTTCAGCTAAATGCTGCCTCGCACCTCGCCCAGTTCTCTTTGAATAAAACCCTATACATTGCTGCATCTGGAATATATCAGAAAAAATACTCTGCTGTGTTTATACTTCCTGTCTGCAAAAAGCTCACTTCCTGTTGTCACCTTGCAAGACCGTTCTCAATTCCTGAGCCCCCGTTACTAAGGGCAGCTGGCTCTGTCAACTTAGAGTGTGACGGAGGCCATTCAGTCCCTTGAGCCTGCTGCACAGGAACAGAAGGAGGCCATTTAGCCCCTCAAGCTGATTGCGCAATGACAGTCAGAGGCCAGTCAGCCTCACAGACCTGTTATACAGGAACAGGAGGAGGCCATTCAGCCTTTGAGCCTGTCACATTGGAACATGAGCAGTCCCATTTAGCCCCTTCAAACCAATTCATAGGAACAGGAGGAAGCCATTCACTTCCTCAAGCCAGTTATAGACAAACAGGCCATTCAGCCCCTCAAGTTGGTTTCAGAGGAACAACAGGAGGCCCATTCACTCCCTCGCGGCTGTCACACACGATCTAGCTTAATGACAGAATAGGAGGAGGCCATTCAGCCCATCTAATGCTTTGCCATTCAGCTAGGCCATGGCTGATCTGTATCTTCACTTCATTTACCCTCCTTAGTTTGCTTGTCCTGAACACCATTACCTCCCCTCTAAAAAGCTACCAGTCTCACTTTTGACATTTCCAACTCGCACCTCAGCCTCATCAGCATTTTTTTATAGGTAGGGGTGGTGTGGAAAGTTTGAGATTTCCACTGTCCTTTCGCAGGAAGCAGCCTGATCTTGTATTTAAACCTGCCGGAGGAAATGATTCCTTGCTCACTTCTCTGTCAAATCCTTGAATGGTCTTATGCATCTCAGTTGGATCATCCCTTAATCTTGTGGACTGAAAGAACATGGAAACCTGTCTGCACCACCAATTTAACTACTTCGGCCCTGGTGCCATTCTGGTTAACTGCCTACTGCAGTTGTACCAACTTGCGTCATCACATTGATGCTGGGCCTCAGGCGGCACGGTGACACAATGGTTAGCACTGCTGCCTCACGGCGCCAGGGTCCCTGGTTTGATTATGGCCTTGGGGCACTGTCTGTGCGGAATTTGCACATTCTCCCCTTGTCTGTGTGGGTTTCCTCCAGTTTCCGCCCATAGAAAAAAGATGCACAGATTAGGTGGATTAGCTGTGCTAAGTTACCTCTTGGTGTGCAACAAATTGAGTTTGATGAATTAGCCATGGAAAACAGGTTACGGTGATCAAGTGTGGGATGGGGCCTGGGCAGATTGTGGTCAGTACAGATTCGGGCCGAATAGCTTCCTTTTGCACTGTGGGGATCCCACGTAGGGATTCTCCGAGTTCCATCGCCAGTATCTTGGAGGGTGGCGGGGGGGTGGGGCACCAAGATTCCACCCCAGCCCCCAGATTGTTTAGAATCTACAGTGCAGAAAGAGGCCGTTTGATTCATCGAATCTGCACCAGTAACAATCCCACCAGGCCCTATCTCCGTAACCTGACATATTTACCCCCCAATCCCTCGACACTAAGAGGCAACTTATCATGGCCAATCCACCTAGCCCACACATCTTTGGAGCCCAAATTTCCAGCAGTTTCCTTATTTAACTGCGGGGGAGAAAATCATTCGTGTTCTCCCAGCCTCAGGACTGAGGAAGTGCCGCACTGCTTTTTGCATGTAATATTTAAAACCCCCCGCCTCCATGCTCTTCCTGGCCTGTCAGTTCAATGTACGAATGTACATACGTCCAAACTAGGAGCAGGAGTAGACCACTAGGCCCCTCAAGTCTGTTCTGCCATTCAATAAGATCATGGCTGATCTGATTGTAACCTCAACCCCACATTTCTACCTAATCCCCGATAATCTGCTGCCCTGTTCTCCCCCCATAGAAACTGGAAGCAAGAGGAGGCCATTCAGCTCTTTGAGCCTGCACTGCCATTCATTTTGATCATGGTTGATCATCAAATTCAGTATCCTGATTTCCGCGCACCCCATCCCTTGATCCCTTTAGCCCCAACAGCTACATGCATAGAAATATAGGAATGAGAGTGTGAAATTGAAGTGAGTTGGTGGGGGGAGGGTGATAGACTGGATGCCAGTGTGGGTCAGCATGGGAGGGTGACGTGAGTAGGGAATGATGTGGGTGAGAGCCTGCAATTCTGAAGGAACTGCCATTGATTAACTTGTGAGTTATGAGCATTGCTGGTTACACCAGCAGTTATTGCCCATCCCTAACTGCCCCTTGAGAAGGTGGTGGTGAGCCCCCTTCTTGAACTGCTGCAGTTTTTTAGGTGTAGATATGCCCATAGAGCTGTTAGGGAGGGAGTTCCAGAATTTTTGACCCAGCGACAGTGAAGGAACGACCGATATATTTCCAAGTCAGGATGGTGATCAGCTTGGAGGAGGACCTCCAGATGATGGTGTTCCCAGGTACCTGCTGCACTTGTCCTTTTAGATGGTAGCGGTGGTGGGTTTAAGAGGTGCTGCCTAAGGACCCTTGATAAGTTGCTGCGGTGCATTTTGTAGAGAGGACATACTGTGTGTCAGTGGTGCATATTGTGAAAGTTGAGGGTGGTGGATAGGATAGCAATCAAGCGGGGCTGCTTTGTCCTGGATGGTGTTGAGCTTCTTGAGTTTTGAGGTGAAGAGAAATTTCTTTCCCCAGGAGGTGGTGAATGTGTGGAATTCACTACCACAGAAAGTAGTTGAGGCCAAAATGTTATCTGAGTTCAAGGAGAAATTAGATATAGTTATTGGACAAAAGGGATCAAGGGATATGGGGGGAAGGGGATCAGGATATTGAATTCAATGAACAGCCATAATCAAAATGAATGATGGAGTATGCTCGAAGGGCTGAATGGCCTACTCCTGCTCCTAGTTTATCAGAGCTGCACTTATCCAGGCAAGGGGAGTGCATTCCATCACACTCTTGTGTGCCTTATAGATAATGGACAGGCTTTTGGAAGTAGGGAGGAGTCATTCACTGCAGTGTTCTCAGGATAGGGGGATGGGGAATTCTTGTTTGGGGCTTTTGGTGAAGGTGTAGGTGTTAGACGGCTATGATGGATTTTTGGTGCATCCTGAGGTGATAAAGGCAGTATGGCAGTATTTAAATCTACGTATTTTGTTATTGGGAAATTCAGGATGTTCAGGACTCAGTGAGCTGTAGGGATATTGAAAACCCTTTCACCAGCCTGCATTGGCATGGCCAGGCATTGCCTCGCCACCACTACCACCTCTCTCTCTCTCTCTTCTGTCCTCCTCCTCGTCCTCCCCCTCCTCGGGGTGGCAGCAGCTGTTTGTGTGCTTGCTGCCTTGCCTGCCTGCTGACAGCCCTGGGCCTGTATATATCTTGCTGGCCGCGCTGTAGCCATCATGCCAACCCCTCTGCCTGCCGTGCCCAGCCAGGCAGGAAATGGGCAACTTTCTTCCGAAATTGATTCTGTGCAAGAAATATCAGCTTGATGTGTGAGAGAGAGAGAACCTCCCAGTGACTGCCTTTCCGTCTGGGGATTTCTCTCAGTGAAAGTACCTCTGCCTTTCTCCCACTTTCAGTATTAACATGTAACACATATCTCTCTCCTCCCTCCTTATTTCTGTCACTTTATCTCTCTATTTATCCTCTATCTCTTTCTGCCAGCCCCCCAGCCCCCCTCCCCCCCCTTCAGCCTCAGCCTCTTCCCCCTCCTGCACCACCCCTGTCCCGTTCCACCCCTGTCCCACTCCACCCTCCCTCCCGTTCCATCCCCACTCCTGCTCCCCTTTGGGACAGGTCTGTCACTGTAACATTGGGCTACAGTAATAGGTGGGGACAAGTCTGTCAAAGTGTAACACTGGAGTACAGTACTGGCAGGAATGGGTCTGTCTCTGTGTAACACTGGGGTACAGTACTAGTGGGGATGGGTCTGTCACTGTATAACATTGGGGTACAGTACTGGTAGGGACACATCTCTCATTGCATAACACTGGAGCAAAGTACAGGTAGGTGCAGCATCTAGGAGTATTCCGTATTTGGGAAGGACAGTCAAAATGGGAAAGGCATTGGAGTTACATTACTGGTTAAAGAGGAAATTATCCATGTTAAGGGAGGATGTTAACTTGAACAATGTGGAATCTATAAGGGTAGAGCTAAGAAACACCAAAGAGCAAAGAACATTATTAGAGTTTGTATATAAACACCCAACTGCAGGAAGGTGAATGGGATGCTGGCCTTCATAGCGAGGGGGATTGAATATAAAAGTAGGGAGGTCTTGCAACTATACAGGGCACTGGTGAGGCCACAGCTGGAGTACTGTGTGCAGTTTTGGGCGCCGCACTTACGCAAGGATATTTTGGTCTTGGAGGGAGTGCAGAGGAGGTTTACTAGGCTGATACCGGAGTTGAGGGGGTTGAACTATGAGGAGAGGCTGAATAAACTAGGCTTGTACTCGTTAGAATTTAGAAGAATGAGGGGAGATCTCATTGAGACGTATAAGATGATGAATGGGATGGATAGGATAGAGGTGGAGAGGCTCTTCCCGCTCAGAAAGGACAGTAGGACTAGAGGGCACAGCCTCAAGATAAAGGGGGGGCAGTTTAGAACGGAGTTGAGGAGGAACTTCTTCACTCAAAGGGTGGTGAATCTCTGGAATTCTCTGCCAGTTGAAGTGGTGGAGGCTGCCTCGCTAAATATATTTAAGATGCGGGTGGATAGGTTTTTGATAGGCAAGGGGATTAAGGGTTATGGGGAGAGGGTGGGAAAGTGGAACTGAGCCACGACAGATCAGCCATGATCTTATTGAATGGCGGGGTAGGCTCGAAGGGCTAGATGGCCTACTCCTGCTTCTGTTTCTTATGTTCTTATGTTGGAAATGATATTGTCCAGGAAATTAGAGGTGCATGTGATAAAGAAACATCTGTAATTCTAGGTGATCTTAAGCAGCATACAAATTGGATAAATAAATGAGGCGCAATACTTTAGAGGAAAAATTCCTGGAATGTATAAGGGATAATATCTTGGACCAATACACTGAGGAGCCAACTCGAGAGCAGGCCATTCTAGACTGGGTATTGTGTAATAAGAAAGGAATAATTGGCAATTGAGTTGTGCGAGATCCCTTGGGAATGAGCGACCATAACATGATAGAATTCTTCATCAAGATGGAGATTGACGTATTTGACTCTGAGACTAGTGTCCTGCAGGTTTATGATGGTATGAGGCACGAGTTGGCTATGATAGATAGGGAAACATTACTGGACAGGCTATGGCAAGTATTCAAAGGAGCGCTTGGGTGAACTGCAACTATTGCTTATTCCTGTCTGACGCAAAAGTAAAATTGGCCGAGAAACAGCAGACCTGAGGATTGTAAGCAATTTAGAATTCAGCAAAGGAGGACCAAGGGACTGCTGAAGAAGGGGAAAAAACATGGGAGAAAGCTTGCAGGAACATAAAAACTGGCTGTAAAAGTTTTTGTAGGTATATGAGGAGAAAAACATTGGTGAAAACATTTCTTCCCGCACTCAAAGATGTGCGGGTTAGGTTAAAATGCAAAGGTCAGGTGTCTAGCAGGATAGATACATGGGGTTCTGGGGATAGGGCCTGCCTGGGTGGGATTGTTGTTGGTGCTGGCTTGATGGCCTCCTTCTGCACTGTAAGATTTCTATGAGTCTATGAAATGCAAGTCCCTTTGCAGTCAGAAGCAGGGAATATATAATTGGGAAGGAAAATATGACCAAGCAACTGAATACATACATTGGTTCTGCCTTCACAGAGGAGGACACAAATAAGATGCCAGAAATATTGGGGAGCACAGGGTTTGTGAGAGGGAGGAACTGAAGGAGAGCAGAATGAGTAGAGAAAAGATGTTGGGAGAAACTGATGGGATTGAAGGCCAAATACCCACTACCTGATAATCTACATCCTGGAATACTTAAGGAAGTGGCCTGAGAATTAGTGGATGCTTTGGCGGTCACCTTCCAAGATTCACTGACTCTGGAATAGTCCCTGCAGATTGGAGGGCAACTAATGTCACCCTACTATTTCCTAAAAAGGAAGCTTGAGAGAGCATAGGGAATTATAGACCAGTCATCCTGGCATCATTAGTGAGGAAAATTATGAAATCCTTGATCAAAGATTTTGTAGCAAAGCACTTGGGAAAACAGTGGCAGAATTGGACAGAAACAGCATGGATTATGACCAGTCGAGTTGATGAGGGGAAGCCAGTGGATGTGGCTTATATGGGTTTTCGGAAGGCTTTCAACAAAGTCCCCACACAAGATGCAAGTGTATAAAATTAAAGCGCAGGGGATTGGGGGAAGAGTTTTGAGATGGATAGAAAACTGATTGGCAGACAGGAAACAAAGAAGAGCCATAAATAAGTCTTTTTCCAAATGGCAAGCAGTAACTAGTGGGGTGCTGCAGGGATCAGCACTGGAACCCCAGCTATTCACGATAAACATTAGTGATTTAGATGAGGGAACACAATGTAAAATCTCCAAATTTGCAGATGACACAACACTGGTTGGGGAGTGAGCTGTGAGGAGGATGCAAAGATGCTTCAGCATGATTTGGACAAGTTGAGTAAGAACATAAGAACATAAGAAATAGGAGCAGTAGGCCATCTAGCCCTTCGAGCCTGCCCCGCCATTCAATAAGATCATGGCTGATCTGTCGTGGCTCAGTTCCACCTTAACGCTTAATCCCCTCTCTTATCAAGAACCCATCAACCCGCGTCTTAAAAATATTTAGCAAGGCAGCCTCCACCACTTCAACGGGCAGAGAATTCCAGAGATTCACCACCCTTTGAGTGAAGAAGTTCCTCCTCAACTCCGTTCTAAACCGCCTCCCCTTTATCTTGAGGCTGTGCCCCCTAGTCCTACTGTCTTTTTTGAGCGGGAAGAGTCTCTCCACCTCTATCCTATCCATCCCATTCATCATCTTATACGTCTCAATGAGATCTCCCCTCATTCTTCTAAACTCTAACGCGTACAAGCCTAGTTTATTCAGCCTCTCCTCATAGCTCAATCCCCTCAACTCCAGTATCAGCCTAGTAAACCTCCTCTGCACTCCCTCCAGGGCCAAAATATCCTTGCGCAGGTGCAGCGCCCAAAACTGCACACAGTACTCCAGCTGCGGCCTCACCAATGCCTTATACAGCTGCAGCAAGACCTCCCTACTTTTATATTCAATCCCCCTCGCTATGAAGGCCAGCATCCCATTCACCTTCCTGACCACCTGCTGCACCTGCAAGCTGGGTTTTTGCGACTCATGCACAAGGACCCCGAGGTCCCTCTGCACTGTCGCCTGCTGCAGTTTTTCGCCACGTAAGTAATAGTCCTTCCTACCATTCCTCCTACCAAAGTGGACCACCTCACACTTGCCAACATTAAATTCCATTTGCCATTTCCTGGCCCATTCGCCCAGCCTATCTAGATCCTTCTGCAGACTCTCCACACCCTCCGCACAATTTGCCTTTCCCCCAATCTTGGTGTCATCAGCAAATTGCGACACCCTGCACTCGGTTCCCTCCTCCAGATCATCTATATAAATGGTAAATAGCTGAGGCCCCAGCACCGACCATGATGGCAGATGCAGGATAATATGGATAAATGTGAGGTTATCCACTATGGTGGCAAAAATGGGAAGGCAGATTACTAACTGACTGGCTATAAATTAGGAGGAAATGTGCAACATGACTTGCATGTCCTCGGACACAAGTCACTGAAGGTAAGCACGCAAGTGCAGCAGGCAGTAAAGGCAAATGGTTTGTTGGCCTTCACAGCAAGAGGATTCAAGTACACAAGCAGGGATGTCTTGCTGCACTTCCATAGCGCCTTGGTGAGGCCACACCGGGCATATTATGTTTTGGTCTCCTTATCTAAGGAAAGATTTTCTTGTTCTAGAGAGAGTGCAGAGAACGTTTTACCAGACATTTCTGGGATGGCAGGACTGACGTATGAGGAGAGATTGAACTGATTAGGATTGTATTTACTGGAATTCAGTAGAATGAGGGGGAATTCTTTTAGAAATGTATAAAGTTCTAACAGCACTGGACAGGAAGATACAGGTAAGATGCAGGTTCCCAATGGTGGGGGTGTCCAGAACCAGGAGTCACTGTCTGAGGATGCAGGATAGAACGTTTAGGATAGAGATCAGGAGATATTTCTTCAGCCGCTGTGTGGATGCAAGAGTCATGTGATAAATTCTGGGCCGAATCCTGACTGCCTTCCAGGGTGGGCAAAGGATTCTGAATTTTCTCGGAGCTGGGCCTTTGACGGCCAAACTCCTCAGCTCTGGAATTTCGTCCCTGAACCTTGTCAACTCACTTTCTTCTCTGTTTGTCCCTCTTTCCTTGAACTTCTGAGCAGATGTGTGCAGTGATTTTGTGTCAGATGTGTCTGCTACTCTCTGCTCGAGCTATTTTACTAAGTTAAAGCACAATGGAAATACAGGTTGTCACATTCCAGAGAATATAAACCTCACTTCTGTGAACTCCTCTCACTGTCTCGCACTTAGAACTCTGGCAATGTTCTACCAAAAATGAAGATAAGAACCTTTAATTTGTACCCCCCAGTGTGCCAGGTGTTGTTCAGTGCAACAGCATAGAGATTAATCTTTAATCCCTGACAAACAAAAGCGAAATGTAGGCAACTCTGGGCTGAATTTTCCAGGCATGATTCACAGCTCCAGCTAAAGGGGTTTTAACCCGCCAAAGATTGACTTAGATCTGTTCCACAGCTTGTCCACTAAGGTCAAGAAAATACCCCCACCCCCTTTCCTCCCACCACAATCCCTTGGCAAAGTGACCTGTGATGTGGGTTTGCCGGCGTTGGACTGGCGTAAACACAGTAAAAAGTCTGACAACACTAGGTTTTAGTTGGTTGGACTAAATCGGTTGGACTAAAACCTGGTGTTGTCAGACTTTTTAAAGTGACCTGTGTCCAGCCTGATACTCACTTTACCAGTCCGAGATGATCCTGTGACCCACACAGTCTGCCAGTTGGTATTGGCCAGTTGGTATTGTGTGTTCACTACATGTAAAGGGACTTGTCCCACAGCGAGGTCCGTAGCTGCGTGTTTATCCTTGAAATTGTATACAGACCTAAATAGATACGGGATCTTAGAGGAACGTTTGCTTTGTAAGTGCATTCTTGGGGTACTTCCCAAATGTGTCACTGGGAAACCTGGAAGTTATGGGCCTTTGTTTCTGCTCACTCATCCAAGTGCCTGGAGAAAAGCAGTTAGGTAAGATTGGAAAAAGCAGGGGGGGTAAAAAACAGATGGCGTAAAAGAAGCCCACTGGAAGGAAAAGTGTGAGGTTATCCACTTTGGCAGGAATAATAGTAGGAGGGATTACTATTTAAAGGGCGAAAAGCTGCAGCATGCTACAGTGCAGAGGGACCTGGGGGTCCTTGTGCATGAGTCGCAAAAACCCAGTCTGCAGGTGCAGCAGGTGATCAGGAAGGCAAATGGGATGCTGGCCTTTACAGCAAGGGGGATAGAATATAAAAGCAGGGAGGTCTTGCTGCAACTGTACAGGGCACTGGTGAGGCCGCAGCTGGAGTACTGTGTGCAGTTTTGGTCGCCGCACTTATGCAAGGATATTTTGGCCTTGGAGGGAGTGCAGAAGAGGTTCACTAGGCTGATACTGGAGATGAGCGGATTGGACTATGAAGAGAGGCTGAATAGACTGGGTCTGGACTCGTTGGAGTTTAGAAGGATGAGGGGGATCTTATAGAGACCTATAAGATAATGAAGGGGATGGATAGGGTGGAGGTGGAGAGATTCTTCCCGCTCAGAAAGGACAGTAGGACTAGAGGGCACAGCTTCAAGATAAGGGGGGAGCAGTTTAGAATGGAGTTGAGGAGGAACTTCTTCACTCAAAGGGTGGTGAATCTCTGGAATTCTCTGCCTGTTGAAGTGGTGGAGGCTACCTTGCTAAATATATTTAAGACACAGGTAGATAGGTTTTTGGTAGGCAAGGGAATTAAGGGTTATGGGGAGAAAGCGGGAAAGTGGAACTGATCCACTTCAGATCAGCCATGATCTTATTGAATGGCGGAGCAGGCTCGAAGGGCTAGATGGCCTACTCCTGCTCCTATTTCTTATGCTCTTATGCTTATGCTCTTAACCCTACCCTGCATTCAGAAAGTCCAGTGAAACCTACTCTGAACATACCAGGACGCTTTTCAGTAAACCCATCCCTCACTCATGGGGGATACTGTGCTGTAAATATTGACACTGTACACACGTATACTGTGTATTAAACCCTTACACTGAATACACAGGGATACTGTGTATTAAACCCTTACATTTGATGCACAGGAATACTGTGTATTAAACCCTTACGCTGAATACACATAGTTACTGTGTATAAAACCCTTACACTGAATACACAGGAATACTGTGTATTAAACCCTTACACTGAATACACAGCGATACTGTGTATTAAACCCTTAGACTGAATACACAGAGATAGGGTCATAAGATCATAGCGGTTTACAGCATAGAAACAGGCCCGTCGGCCCAACTTGTCCATGATGCTTTTTGTTTTAAATCCCTAAACTAGTCCTAATTGCCCATATTTGGCCCATATCCCTCTATACCCATCTTATCCACGTAACTGAATGCTTTTTAAAAGATAAAATTGTACCCATCTCTACTACTACCTCTGGCAGCTTGTTCCAGACACTCACCACTCCCTGAAAACAATTGCCCCTCTGGACACTTTTGTATCTCTCCATTCTCACCATAAACCTATGCCCTCTAGTTTTAGATTCCCTACCGTTGGGAAAAGATATTGATTATCTAGCTGATCTGTGCCCCTCAGCATTTTATAGACCTCCAGAAGGGCTACTCCAGAGAAAAAAGTTCCAGTCTATCCAATCTCTCCTTATAACTGAATCCATCACGTCCCGGTTGCATCCTATTAAATCTTTTCTGCTATCTTTGGTTTAATAATATTCTTTCTACAGTAGGGTAACCAAAACTGTACAGTGTTCAAAGTGTGACCTTACCAATGTCTTGTACAACTTCAACAAGATGTTCCAACTCCTGTATTCAATGTTCTGACCGATGAAACCAAGCATGCCGAATGCCTTCTTTACCATTCTGTGCACCTGTGTCTCCTCTTTCAAGGAGCTATGAACTTGTTCTGTAACTCTCCACAGTGTCCTACCATTAACTGAGTAAGTCATGCCCTTGTTCAGTCTACCAAAATGCATCACTTTGCATTTATCTAAATTAAACTCCATCTGCCATTTGTCAGCCTACTGGCCCAATTGATCAAGATCCTGTTGAATTGGAGAAACTTTCTTCACTGTCCACCATGCCACCAATCTTGGTGTCATCTGCAAACTTAAATACTGTGTGTTAAACCCTTATACTGAAAACACAGATATTGTGTTAAACCCCTTACACTAAATACATAGGACTGGTGTGTATTAAACCCTGGCACTGAATACACAGATACTGTGTATTAAACCCTTACACTGAATATACATAGATACTGTGTTTTAAACCCTTATACTATACAGGGATTCTGTGTTAAATCCTTACACTGAATACACAGGAAATCCATTACACTGAATACACAGGCCAGTGTGGTAATGTTGGTCAATGTGTATGTATGTGTGTGTGCGCGCATGTGAGATACTGGAAGATGTTGCTAGTAGTGTGTATGAGATACTGGAGGATGTTGCTAGTTCTGTGTGAGAGGTTCGGGATGATACTGTTCAGTGTGTACATTCATGAAGAACATTTTCTCATCCTACAGTCTGTGCAGTCATAGCCATGTGTAAACCTGCTTGTTGATACTGATCAGTGCACTGCTGCTCCTACTGTACCTTGTGAGGGTATGCAGGGCTGTTTAATGCAACACTAAACCTTTCCAAATTCAAGTTACGCCCACGTCCTCTGATGAATCTGCATTCATCTGAAGTTTCACACAGACCTATATCTGCAGGGATCGCGTCAATAATTGAGAGTCTTGGTCTTTCTCACGACTTGGTTGAATGCACAGGGTGAACTGTCATGTGGTTGTGCCTTGTTGGATGTTTGAATAGGGGGGACCCGGGCTTTCACAGGCAGGCAGCATTGGTGCTCTCCGGTAGTCTGAACTGGGATGGAAGCAGCCACTTCCTTTGACTCACATTGTCAGCGTTCTGCGTCGTCTTCAACACAGGCGCAGGAAGTGGTTCATCTGTGTCTCACGGCTCTTTTGATCTCTCTCTTCTGCAGGCTCGTCACCCAGAGTCGAGTGCACAGCGCGGGAGAACCGGCACAGACCCCTCGCTCAGGGGCGCCCAGTGGCCATCTGCAACCATGGACCTGGATGACGGCCACGATGTGGTGAGTACTGAGACCCTGCCGACAGGTCAGAGGTCGCGAGAGTAGTCATGAAGAACTGGGGCTGGAGTAGGCCCTTCAGCCCTTCGCAATCTGCTTTGCCCTTTGCCAAGATTGTAGCTGACTTACCTTGACAGCACCTTCCTACCACCACCCCCCCATACAGTTCCCTCAAGTGCCTGAGACTCTCTTTCCCTGTGTTCTCCATGACTGCCCTCCTTGATGGAAGACTGCAAAGACTCACAGCCTTATGAGTGAAGAAAGTTTCTCCTCATCTCGGTCAGGAACAATTTGACTCCTTATCCCGGAGCTGTGACCCCAGACTCTAAACTGTGCAGCCAGCAAGAAGTACGTTGTCAGCAGCGACTCTTTCAAGGTTGCTAAGAATTTTACATTTCAGTTAGATCACCTCTCAATCTTCTAGGGCTTAGTCTACTCAAACCTCCCCTTACAGGATCATCCCTCGCCCCAGGAACCAATCTGGTGAACTTTCATTGTGCTGTCTCTCTTGGGCAAGTAGGTCTTCCCTTGGCATTTTGAGTCCCAAATGGCCGCACTCACTGTCTTGGATGACTGTGTCTCTAGTAACACTCAAAATGGGCAGGCTAGGTTGGTGAGTGGGCTGCATGAGTGGTCCTCCTTTGTGGGCCGCGAAGATTGAAATCAGGCTTGTTGTCTAAATGTGATCCCACAAATAAGATTAAATACATTTAAAACACACTGAATATTTCATAATGAGTTGCAGAAAAAGCTTAATTGTTCAAATATTTACAGAATGGGCGGCATGGTAGCGCAGTGGTTAGGACCTGGGTTTGATTCCTGGCTTGGGTCACTCTCTGTGTGGAGTTTGCATGTTCTCCCCATGTCTGCATGGGTTTCCTCCAGGTGCTCTGGTTTCCTCCCACAGTCCAAAGATGTGCGGGTTAGGTTGATTGGCCATGCTTAAATTGCCCCTTAGTGTCCTGAGATGTGTAGGTTAGAGAAATTAGCAGATAAATATGTAGGGATGTAGGGATATGGGGAGAGGGCCTGGATGGGATAGGGCCTGGATGGGATAGGGCCTGGATGGGATTGTGGCCGGTGCACACTTGATGGGTCAAACGGCCTCTGTCTGCACTGTAGGATTTCGAGGAGAACTGCGACCAACTTCAAAAGGTGAAAACGATAGAACTGTTTAGAGTTCGGACACGGGGGAGCGCATGGCTTTCACAGTCCATATTCTGAGCAATCAGCACACACCTCATTCCACTTGCCCTCGCTTTACCTGCAAATCGCTCCAATCTAACCCATAGGAAAAAAATTGACGTGACAGAGATCAGTGGAATGTGGCAATCCTGCGCATGGCAATGGTCAACAGACTGTCTCGGGGGCTACACTCACAACACATTCTTGTGATCCCCAGCCTGCAAGTTGCCCAGTTTCAGAAGCTTGACATTGTCCAGGACAAAACAGCTCTGCTTGTTCGGTGCCCCGTCCACCCCCTTAGACATCCACTCCCTCCACCACTGCTGACTCCAAGTGGCAGCCTGGTGCACTATCCACAAGATGCTCCACAGGACCACGAAGGCTCCTTCAACCGGACCCCTGTCCGTCACCACCCAGAAAGCTGGGGGCACTACCCAGCTGCAGGTTTGCCCACCTAGTCACATGCCACCCTGTCAGATACTGGCTGTTTCTTTCCCCTGTGGGACTGCAGTCAGTCAAGGGTGTGTCATCGTTTTGGACAAGACCAAATGGTGTGGGTAGGGGGAGTAATAAATGAAGTGACTCTGCCGTCAGGGATATAGTTCCAAGATTATGAAGAATGGCCTTTTGATGCCAATTCAGGCGTAGCTTGGCAGAGAGCTGGTGAATGGGTGCTGTTCCCGTGTGTCCTCTGCATGCTCAAGATCGTGGCATTGAGAGGAGCAGCCTTTTCGCCTGGCTACAACGACTTCCTCCTTTGAGGAGGATTCAGAAGGTGAACAGAGAGATTTTCAGCAGAGTGAGTGAGTGAGGAAGGAAGACCATGGGAAGGGGATTCCATCCCAGAGGGCCTTGGATGAGCTGATTAGGAATGTTGCGTTTGAACGCTCAGTGAGCTCATTGTCGAAGGACCAAAGATTTGCGATTAAAACAGAAAATTCAGGAAATAGCAGCAAGCCAGACAGCAGCTGTGGAGCAAGAGGTGTTATGAACGGGAGGTCCTGATGAAGGCCATTTTTGGTTTAGTCTCAAATCCTTGGTCCTTCGACAATGAGCTCATTGAGCGTTCAAACGCAACATTCCCAACCAGCTCATCCAAGGCCCTCTGGGATGGAATCCCCTTCCCAGGGTCTTTCCTCACTCACTCACTCTGCTGAAAATCTCTCTGTTCACCTTCTGGATCCTCCTCAAAGGACAAAGTCGTTGTAGCCAAGCGAAAAGGCTGCTCCTTTCATTGCCACGATCTTGAGCATGCAGCAGAAACATTCACGCAATTACTCTCCCCACGGACGCTGACCAACCTGCTGAGTATTTCGAGGTTTCATTTCAGACTCCAGCACCCGCCTCAGGCCTGGATTTTCAGCTCATTGTTGAGACAGGGCAGGAGTGGATGAGTAGATGGATTGTGACGCACAGAATCTGGCAACTGAAACAATACGACATAACCTTTGAAAGGGAAGTGGGGAAATCTTTGCCAAGGAAGATCCAAGGGGATGTGAGAGGATGATGGAAGGAGGTGTCTCAGGGAGCTGCCAGAGCTGTAGTGGGTGGAATGGCAGTCCTGAGGGTTGGTGGAATCATACATCCTTCATAACAACAGGGAATGTTTGAAAACCTCCACTTGTCTGGCTTCCATATTTCAACATGTCACCCTCCCTCCACACTCTCCTTCCCTCCCACTGTCCTGCTCTCTCTCCCTCCCCCGGTCTCCTTCCCTCCCACCCTCCTGCGCTCCACTTCCAACCACGTTGCCGCTTTCCCTCCTACCCACCCATCCTCATATTCTCCCCCTTGCACCTTCCCCGCTCTCTCCCCCCCTTCCCTCCCTGTTCTTCCCTCCCCCCCTCCCCCTTCCCTCCCTGTTCTTCCCTCCCCCCCTCCCCCTTCCCTCCCACCCTCCCCCTTCCCTCCCACCCTCCCCCTTCCCTCCCCCCCTCCCCCTTCCCTCCCCCCCTCCCCCTTCCCTCCCCCCCTCCCCCTTCCCCCCCTTCCCTCCCCCCTCCCCCTTCCCTCCCCCCCTCCCCCTTCCCTCCCCCCCTCCCCCTTCCCTCCCCCCCTCCCCCTTCCCTCCCCCCCTCCCCCTTCCCTCCCCCCTCCCCCTTCCCTCCCCCTCCCCCTTCCCTCCCCCCCTCCCCCTTCCCTCCCCCCCCTCCCCCTTCCCTCCCCCCCCTTCCCCCCCTTCCCCCCCCCTTTCCTCCCCCTTTCCTCCCCCGTTCCCTCCCCCCTTTCCTCCCCCGTTCCCTCCCCCCCTTCCCTCCCCCCCTTCCCTCCCCCCCTTCCCTCCCCCCCTTCCCTCCCCCCCTTCCCTCCCCCCCTTCCCTCCCCCCCTTCCCTCCCCCCCTTCCCTCCCCCCCTTCCCTCCCCCCCTTCCCTCCCCCCCTTCCCTCCCCCCCTTCCCTCCCCCCCTTCCCTCCCCCCCTTCCCTCCCCCCCTTCCCTCCCCCCCTTCCCTCCCCCCCTTCCCTCCCCCCCTTCCCTCCCCCCCTTCCCTCCCCCCCTTCCCTCCCCCCCTTCCCTCCCCCCCTTCCCTCCCCCCCTTCCCTCCCCCCTTCCCTCCCCCCCCTTCCCTCCCCCCCCTTCCCTCCCCCCCCTTCCCTCCCCCCCCTTCCCTCCCCCCCCTTCCCTCCCCCCCTTCCCTCCCCCCCCTTCCCTCCCCCCCCTTCCCTCCCCCCCCTTCCCTCCCCCCCCTTCCCTCCCCCCCCTTCCCTCCCCCCCCTTCCCTCCCCCCTTTTCTCCCTTTTTCCTGGCCTCAGTATTGTGTGATGAGTTAAACAGTGAAATTTGCTTGTCTGACTGACTGACATGTGTTCAGCTCAAGTTATTTTGGGCAACAGCCTACATGGGGCCCTTTATTGTTCAGCCTGGCTTCATTTGACTAAACAAATGTGCCCCCTTTGCATACTGATTCTTTCTCCTCTTGTTTCAGCGCTTGCCATTTGGAAAGTCTCAGGGATCCAACAATCCCGCCATGCTCATCATTGGGGCCGAGGATGAAGAGTTTGAGAATGACATCGATCCGGTAGGTTGCTAATGAGAAGTGGAGGGGAAATCAGGCGATCTCGTCCATGAGCCGAGATGTTCGCAGTGTCTTTTAGTGGGTAGCAGGTCCTGTTCAGAATCCTGCTCCTGAGACTTCAGCCCCAAATCTATACCCTTGCCCCCTATGCCAGCTCTGAGCAGTGCCCTCCTTTGAATAAGACATTAAGACCATAAGATATTGTAATAGAATTGGGCCACTCAGCCTGTTGAGTCTGCTCTGCGATTCAATCATGGCTGATATGTTTCTCAATTCTATTCTCCAATTTCCCTGTAACCTTTATCCCCTTACCAATCAAGAACCTATCTATCTCTCTCTTGCATACAGTCAATGACTTGGCCTCCACAGCCTTCTGTGGCAATGAATTCCATTGATTCACCACCCTGTGGCTGAAGACATTACTTCTCATCTCAGTTTTAAAGGGATGTCCCTTTACTCTGCGGCTGTGCCCTCAGGTTCTCGTCTTTCCTACTGCAGCCTTCCCACATGCACTTTATTGTGGGAGGTCAGAAAGGAAATTGTGGGTCCCCTAGCCGAGATATTTGAATCATCGATAGTGATGGGTGAGGTGCCTGAAGATTGGAGGATGGTAAATGTTGTGCCTTTGTTTAAAAAGAGCTGCAGTGAAAAGCCTGGGAACTACAGGCCAGTGAGCCTCACATCTGTGGTGGGTAAGTTATCGGAAGGTATTTTGAGAGACAGGATTTACAGGCATTTAGAGACACTAGGATTGATTAAGGGCAGTCAGCATGGCTTTGTGAGTGGAAAATCATGTCTCACAAATTTGATTGAGTTTTTCGAAGGGGTAACCAAGAAGGTAGATGAAGGCCGTGCAGTTAATGTTGTCTACATGGACTTTAGCAAGGCCTTTGACAAGGTACCACATGGTAGGTTATTATATAAGGTTAAATCTCACTGGTTCCAGGGTGTGGTAGCTAAATGGATACAAAATTGGCTTGATGACAGAAGCCAGAGGGTGGTTTTAGATGGTTGTTTTTCAAACTGGAGACCTGTGAACAACCTTGTATCTCAGGGATCGGTACTGGTCCACTGTTACTTGTCATTTATATTGATGATTTGGATGACAATATAGGAGGCATGGTTAGTAAGTTTGCAGATGACATCAAGATTGGTGGCATTGTGGACAGTAAAGAAAGAAGGAATTTTCAGGCGGTGATTGGATAGGCACATGGAGTACGCCAGAATGATAGGGAGTGGGATACCTTGACCTTGAGTTCGGACATAGCTCGGCACAACATCGAGTGCTGAAGGGCCTGTACTGTGCTGTACTGTTCTGTGTTCTAAAGTTATCTCCAGTTACAGCGGGACCTTGATCAATTGGGCCAGTTGACGAATGGCAGATGGAGTTTAATTTAGATAAACACAAAATGATGCATTTTGGTAGACTGAACCAGGCAGGACTTACTCAGTTAGTGGTAGGGTGTTGGGGAGAGTTACAGAATAAAGAGATCTAGGGGTACAGGTTCATAGCTCATTGAAAGTGGAGTCACAGGTGCACAAAGTGGTGAAGAAGGCATTCAGCATACTTATTTTCATTGGTCAGAACATTGAATACAGGAGTTGGGACGTGTTGTTGAAGTTGTACAAGACATTGGTAAGGCCACACTTGGAATACTGTGTACAGTCCTGGTCACCCTATTATAGAAAAGATATAATTTAACTAGAAAGAGTGCAGAAGAGATTTACTAGGATGCTACCGGGACCTGATGGTTTGAATTATAAGGAGATGCTGGATAGACTGGAACTTTTTTCTCTGGAGCGTAGAAGGCTGAAGGGTGACCTTATAGAGGTCTACAAAATAATGAGGGGCATAGATCAGCTAAATAGTCAATATCTTTTCCCAAAGGTAGGGGAGTCTAAAACTAGAGGGCATAGGTTTAAGCTGAGGGGAAAGATACAAAAGTATCCAGAGGGACAAGTTTCACATAGAGGGTAGTGAGTGTCTGGAACAAGCTGCCAGCAGTAATAGAGGCGGGTACAATTTTGTCTTTTAAAAGTGTTTAGACAGTTACGTAGGTGAGATGGGTGTAGAAGGATTTGGGCCAAATGTGGGCAATTGGGACTCGCTTAGGAATTTAAACAAAAAGGGCAGTATTGTCAAGTTGGGCCTAAGGGTCTGTTTCCATGCTGTAAAATTCTATGACTCTATCTCGGCCTCTCAGTATTCTTTACGTTTCAATGAGATTTCCCACCCCCCCCATCCTTTTAAACTCCATTCTTCTAAACTCCATCGAGTACAGACTCAGGATGTTCAAATGCTCCTCATTCCTGGGATCATTCTTGTGAACCTCATCTGGACCCCCTCCAAGGCCAGCACATCCTTTCTTACATACAGGGCCCAAAATTGCTCTTAATATTCCAAACGTGGTCTAACCAGAGGCTTATAAAACTTCAGCAGCACATTGAGGAAGATCAATATTAGAGAAATGGTGCTGAAAAAGGTAATGGATTGAAGGTGGATAAATCCTCGGGGCTTGATAATCTACATTGTAGAGCACTTCAGGAAGTGGCTGTAGAAATAGTGGATGCATTGGTGGCCATCTTCCAGGATTCTGTATAGACTCTGGAACAACCCCTACAGATTGGAGGGTAGCGAATGTTACTCCAATATTCAAAAAGAGAGGTAGAGAGAAAACAGGGACTTATAGACTAGGAAGCTTGACATTGGTAGTGGGGAAAATTCTTGAATCCATTATCAAGGATTTTATAGCAGAGCATTTAGAAAGCAGTTGCACGATCAGACAGAGACAGCATGGATTTATGAAGGGAAATCATGCTTGATAAATCTGTTGAAATTCTTTGAAGATATAACTGATATAGTTGACAAGGGGAACCAGTCAATGTGATATATATGGACTTTCAGGAAGCGTTTGACAAAGTCCCACACAAGAGATTATTGTGCAAGATTAAAGCGTATGGGATTGGAGGGAGTGTATTAAGGTGATAGAAAACTGATTGGCAGAGAGAAAACAAAGAGTTGGAATTAAAGGGTGCTTTTCGAATTGGCAGGCAATAACTGGGTGCCACAGGGACCGGTGCCAGGACTGCAGCTGTTCACAATATATATTAATGATTTGGATGAAGGAAGTGTAGCATCTCAAAGTTTGCAGATGACACCAAGTTGGGTGGGAGGATTATCTGTGACGAGGATGCGGAGATCCACAATGATCTAGACAGGTTGGGTGAGTGGGCTAATCAGTGGCAAATGAGTATAATTTGGATAAGTGTGAGGTTATTCATTTTGGAAGCAAAAACAGAAAGACAGATTATTACCTGAATGGCTGTAAATTGGGAGAGGGGAGTGTGCAGCAGGACCTGGGTGTCCTTGTGCACCTGTCACTGAAGATAAGCATGCAGGTGTAGCAGGCGGTAAAGAAGGCAAATGGTATGTTAGCCTACATTGCGAGAGTTTTTAAGTACAGGAACAGGGACGTGTTGTTCCAATTATGCAGGGCCTTGGTGAAGCCACACCTAGAGTATTGTGTGCAGTTTTGGTCCCCTTTTCTGAGGAAGGATGTTCTTGCTCTTGAGGGAGTGCAGCGAAGGTTTACCAGGCTGATTCTGGAGATGGCAGGACTGATGTATGAGGAGAGATTAACTAGATTGGGATTGTTTTCACTGAAGTTAGATAGATGCAGGGAGAGACTTATAAAATTCTAACAGGTCTAGACAGGATAGATGCAGGGAAGATGTTCCCGATGGTGGGGTCACATTCTTATGATTCAGGGTAGACCATTTAGGACAGAATTGAGGAGGCATTTCTTCAACCAAAGGGTGGTGAGCCTTTAGACTTCATTACCACGGGAAGTAATTGATGCCAAAACATTGAATGCATTCAAGAGGCGACTGGATATAGCACTTGGGGCAAATGGGATCAAAGGTTGTGGGAGAAAGCAGGATTAGGTATTGAGTTGGATGATCATTCATGATTATAATAAATGGTGGAGCAGGCTTGAAGGGCCAAATAGCCTTCTCCTGCTCCTATCTTCTATGTTTATCCCTGCTTTTGTATTCTAGTCCCCTCGAAGTTAATGCTAACATTGCATTTGTCTTCCTAAGTCCCAACTCAACCTGCAAGTTAAACTTAAGGGAATCCTGAACTAAGACTCCCAAGTTCTTATGAGCTTCTGATTTCTGAATTCTCTCCCCATTTAGAAAATAGTCTATGACTTTATTTTTTCTACCAAACTACGCAACCTCACACTTCCCATTATTAAACTGAGGCTCTTGCTGCACCCAGGGCCGCTATCCGGAGAGGAACCAGAGGAATTCTCTTCAGTGTCTGACAACCAATATTGATGGAACCATGGAACCCCAGAATAATTGTAGCACAGGAGGCAGCCTGTGCCATTGTCTCTGCGCTGGCTCGCTGCAAGATCAACCCTCCCCTACATTCTCCCTGTAACCCTGCAATTTTATCCTCTTCAGACAATGATCTGGATCCCTTTTGAAAACCTTGATTGAATCAGCCACACTCTCTCAGGCAGTGCGTTTCAGATCCTAATCGCTCACTGTGTGAAGTGTTTCTCCTCATATATCTCCATTGTTTCTTTTGCCAAGCGCCTTCTATCTGTGCCCACTCATTCTCAACCCTTCCCACCCATGGGAACACAGTTTCCCTCTGCCTACTCTCTATCCTGTATGGTTTTGAATACATGATGTGGGTATGCCGGCGTTGGACAGGCGTAAACACAGTAAAAAGTCTGACAACACCAGGTTTTAGTCCAACCTATTTATTTGATAATATACTTACAAGCTTTCGGGGTTAGCCCCTTCGTCAGATGAATGGAGAGTTCTGGCCTCAGACAGAGCATATAAAGCACAGACAGTTTAGAGATTACTGATTAGAATGCGAATCCTTACACCGAACCTGCTGTTCAAGACCTGAAGTGGCTGATAATGTGAGTGGAAGGAGCACTGATCACAGTTTAAAGAGATGTGTATTGTCTCCAGACAGTACAGTGAGTGAGGTTTTGCAAACCCAGGCAAGTCACGGGGGTTACAGATAGTGCGACATGAACCCAAGATCCCTGTTGAGACCATCCTCGTGTGCGGAACTTGGCTGTCAGTCTCTGTTCAGCGACTCTGCGCTGTCGTGTGTCGTGAAGGCCACCTTGGAGAATGCTTACCCGAAGGTCAGAGGCTGAATGCCCGTGACCACTGAAGTGTTCGCCAACAGGAAGGGAACAGTCTTGCCTGGTGACTGTCGAGCGATGTTCATTCATCCGTTGTCGTAGCGTCTGCATGGTCTCCCCAATGTACCATGCTTCGGGACATCCTTTCTTGCAACGTATCAGGTAGACAATGTTGGCCGAGTTGCAAGAGTATTTACCATGTACCTGGTGGATGGTATTCTCACGTGTGATGATGGTATCCATGTCGATGATCCGGCATGTCTTGCAGAGGTTGCTGTGGCAGGGTTGTGTGGTATTGTGGTCACTGTTCTCCTGAAGGCTGGGTAGTTTGCTGCGAACAATGGTCTGTTTGAGGTTGCGTGGTTGTCTGAAAGCAAGAAGTAGGGGTGTGGGGATAGCCCTGGCGAGATGTTCGTCTTCATCAATGATATGTTGAAGACTCCGGAGAAGATGTCGTAGCTTCTCCGCTCCAGGGAAGTACTGGACGACGAAGGGTACTCTATCCACTGTGTCCTGTGTTTGCCTTCTGAGGAGATCGGTGCGGTTTTTCGCTGTGGCGCATCGGAATTACCGATCTATGAGTTGAGCACCATATCCTGTTCTTATGAGGGCATCTTTCAGGGTCTGGAGGTGTCTGTCACGATCCTCCTCATCTGAGCAAATCCTGTGTATACGGAGGGCTTGTCCATAGGGAATGGCTTCTTTAACATGTTTAGGGTGGAAACTGGAGAAGTGGAGCATTGTGAGATTGTCTGTGGGCTTGCGGTACAGTGAGGTGCTGAGGTGACCGTCCTTAATGGAGATGTGTGTGTCCAAGAATGCAACTGATTCTGGGGAATAGTCCATGGTGAGTCTGATGGTGGGGTGGAATTTGTTGATATCATCATATAGTTGTTTCAGTGATTGTTCACCATGAGGCCAAAGGAAGAAAATAAGAACATAAGAACATAAGAAATAGGAGCAGGAGTAGGCCATCTGGCCCTTCGAGCCTGCCCCGCCATTCAATAAGATCATGGCTGATCTGTCGTGACTCAGCTCCACCTTCCCGCCCTCTCCCCATAACCCTTAATCCCTTCTCTTATCAAAAACCCATCAACCCGTTTCTTAAAAATATTTAGCGAGGCAGCCTCCACCACTTCAACGGGCAGAGAATTCCAGAGATTCACCACCCTTTGAGTGAAGAAGTTCCTCCTCAACTCTGTTCTAAACCGCCCCCCCCTTTATCTTGAGGCTGTGCCCCCTAGTCCTACTGTCTTTTTTGAGCAGGAACAGTCTCTCCACCTCTATCCTATCCATCCCATTCATCATCTTATACGTCTCAATGAGATCTCCCCTCATTCTTCTAAACTCTAACGAGTACAAGCCTAGTTTATTCAGCCTCTCCTCATAGCTCAATCCCCTCAACTCCGGTATCAGCCGAGTAAACCTCCTCTGCACTCCCTCCAGGGCCAAAACATCCTTGTGCAGGTGCGGCGCTCAAAACTGCACACAGTACTCCAGCTGCGGCCTCACCAATGCCCTATACAGCTGCAGCAAGACCTCCCTACTTTTATATTCATCGATGTATCTAGTGTACAGCATCGGTGTATCTAGTGTACAGCATCGGTTGAAGATTCTGTGCAGTGAAGAAGTCTTGTTCGAACCTGTGCATGAAGATGTTGGCATATTGAGGTGCAAATTTGGTCCCCATGGCTGTTCCATGTGTCTGGATGAAAAACTGGTTGTTGAAGGTGAAGACATTATGGTCCAGGATAAAGCTGATGAGTTGTAAAATTGCATCTGGAAACTGGCAGTTGTCAGCATTGAGTACTGAGGCAGTCGCAGCAATGCCATCATTGTGGGGGATGTTGGTGTAGAGCGCTGAGACATCCATTGTGACGAGGAGTGTCCCTGGTTCAACTGCTCCGTGTGTGCTGAGTTTCAGTAGGAAGTCCGTAGTGTCGCGACAAAAGCTGGGGGTTCTTTGTACAATGGGTTTCAGGATGCCCTCGACGTAGCCGGAGAGGTTCTCACACAGAGTTCCATTCCCGATACGATGGGACGGCCAGGTGTGTTTGCCTTGTGTATCTTTGGGAGGCAGTAGAGGTCTCCAATGCGGGGAGTACGTGGAATGAGAGCACGGAGGGTGCTCTGAAGGTCCGGATCAAAGGTCTTGATCAGATTGTTGACTTGACGAGTGTATTCTTTGGTCGGATCTGTGGGTAATTGTCTGTAGTGTTCCTCATTGTTTAGTTGTCGGTATACTTCTTTACAGTAATCCGTTCTGTTCAGTATGACGATGGCCCCTCCTTTGTCTGCTGGTTTGATGACAATGTTGCGGCTTGTCTTGAGAGCGTGGATGGCGTTGCGTTGTGCTTGGGTAATGTTCGGGGCTGTCTTGTGAGTGCGGCTGATGAATCTGGTGTTAACGCACCTCCTGATGGTTTGGGCATACAAGTCCAGTCGAGGGCAGCGGCCTTCCGGAGGAGTCCAATTGGATTCCTTCCTCTTAGGCTGTTGCACTGCGGATCTCTCTGTCGGCTGTTCTGGTTCATCAGTTGTCTCATTGTGTTCGCTGTTGGCCTCTTGGGGTTTGTGGAAAAACTCCCGCAGCCTCATTCGCCTGATGAATTCCTCTGTGTCTGCTGCGAGACTGATGGGGTCCATTTTTGGTGGTGGGGCAGAAATTGAGCCCTTGGCTGATTAGGTGTAAGGATTCGCATTCTAATCAGTAATCTCTAAACTGTCTGTGCTTTATATGCTCTGTCTGAGGCCAGAACTCTTCATTCACCTGACGAAGGGGCTAACCCCGAAAGCTTGTCAGTATATTATCAAATGAATAGGTTGGACTAAAACCTGGTGTTGTCAGACTTTTTACTGGTTTTGAATACAACCATAGATCCCTATAAGTGCTGAAGGAGGCCATTCAACCCATCAGGTATCCAGTGACTATCTGAAAGAACATCTTACCCAGACCATGCCCTCCATCCTATCCGCGCAACCCCACGCATTTACTCTGCTAATTCACTTAACCTACTAAGAGAGACTAAGATGCGATGTGGCATGGCCAAGCCACTTAACCTACACATTTTGGGATGTTGGAGGAAACTGGAGCATTTGGAGGAAACCCACGCAGTCACAGGGAGAACATGCAAACTCCACACAGCCTGCCACCCAAGGCTGGAATTGAACCTGAGTCCCTGGCGCTGTGAGGGAGCAGTGTCAACCACTTCCATTAGATCTGCTGTCAACCTTCTCTTCTCTGAGGAGAACTGTCCCAATAACGTAATGGCATTGTCACTGAATTGGTAGTCCTGAGAGCTAGGGTAATTCTCTGGGGATCAGGGTTCGATTCTCACCATGGGAACAGCACCACCTGGAATTTCTTCTCAAGTCACTCACTATCCTGACTTGGGAATATATTGCTGTTTCTTCCCTATTGCTGGGTCAAAATCCTGGAACTCCCATCCTGACAGCACTGTGGGTGTACCTACACAACAGGAACTGCAGAGGCCAGAAACTCCACTCATCTGATGAAGGGGCAAACCCTGAAAGCTTGTGGGTTTACTATCAAATAAACCTGTTGGACTTTAACCTGGCATTGTGAGATTTCTTACGAGATTGCAGAAGGCAGCTCACCATCAGCAGTTCAAGGAGCAATTAGGGACAGGCACTACATCCTGGCCTAGCCAGTGACACCCACGTCCAAATCAGGAAATTAATTTAAGAAAAGGCAACTGTACCTCAGAATATTTTCCAAAAATTAGCCCTATACCCGGTTTGGACTGAATAGCTTGCTCGGGCAATCCCCTTTTTAAACAATATTTAGCAGTGCTCAGGCAACACAACTGTTGCTGGTGACTTTTGGAAAATCTTGGGATACAATTTATCTGTGCCTAGATATTCAGATTCTTTCAAACATGCAAAACCCTGCAATGTTCCTCCCTCACTATATTTATCCCGTATAAGATTTTTCAGACTCCTACTTATCTGCAGTGCATCGTTTCCCCTCCCCCAGTTCTGTGATTATGGGCACGAAGCATTCATTCAGAGCTGTGTCCATGCCTTCCGTCTCCATGCAAGGGGAGCTAGTGGTGCCTTAACATGAGAACATAAGACATAGGAGCAGGAGTAGGCCATCTAGCCCCTCGAGCCTGCCCCTCCATTCAATAAGATCATGGCTGATCTCAAGTGAATCAGTTCCACTTACCCGCCTGCTCCCCATAACCCTTAATTCCCTTATCGATCAGAAATCTATCTACCTGTGACTTAAACATATTCAACAAGGTAGACTCCACCACGTCAATGGGCAGAGAATTCCAGAGATTCACTACCCCCTGAGAGAAGAAGTTCCTTCTCAACACTGTTCTAAGTTGACCCCCCCTTATTTTGAGGCTGTGTCCTCTAGTTCTTGTTTCCTTTCTAAGTGGAAAGAATCTCTCTGCCTCTACCCTGTCTGGCCCCTTCATTATCTTATATGTCTCTATAAGATCACCCCTCAGTCTTCTAAACTCCAAGGAGTACAGGCTCAATCTCTCCTCATAATTTAATCCTCTCATCTCCAGTATCAGCTTGGTGAACCTTCTCTGTACTCCCTCCAAGGCCAACATATCTTTTCGCTGTCTTGACTGGACTAATAATGTAGAGTTCCAGGTTTGCATCCCACCCAGGGCAAATGGTGAAATTTGAATTCAGTCTAATGATGGTCATTAAACCATTGTTGCGAAAGAAACATCCAGTTCACTGATGCCCTTCAGAGAAGGAAATCTACAGACCTTACCTACTCTGGCCTTCATCTGACTCCAGATTCACAGCAGTGTGGTCAACTCTTATTTAACTGTTCTCTCTTAAATAGATTAGACTATCCTTTGTACTTTAGACTCCTCTTGTACTCTTTCTTTAGAAAACACGTTTGGACTTTCTTCGATTTTGCCTGTCGATGTTTCTCAGGCCTTCTCTTTGTTAACTTTCCGAACTAACATTTTAGTTTTGCCTGTATGTTTCTGTGCTCCCTCCTAAGGCTTCCAGTCATATTGAGTGTGTGTGACACGAGCTCCCCTTGTCCTAACCCATTGGCTTCTTGACATCTGAAGGGCCCTAGATTTGTGAATCACACCCCTTTTTCCCCTTTGTGGGAAGGTGCTTGTGCTGAAACTCTCAGGACCACATCCTTCCCACTGCTTTGACATATTGATCTTCAAGTCGTTGCTTCCAATCCCGTCTTGTCCCTCTCCTGAACCATATCTGGTTGCGGTGGCATTCTGTTCCTTCATGAAGGTGACCCTTTCTCGCATGGTGTCGTCCCTGCTGTCTCATTTGGACGTCCCTATGGAACCCAATGGCAGTGCTGCATTGCTTTGCTCAGTTCAGGCAAGGCAGAATTGTCTGGTATTTTTGAACTTTTTTTTGTTGCATGCTCCCTCTATTAGAACCATAGAATCTCTGTGGGGCAGAAAGAGATCATGATGTGGGAATGCCGGCGTTGGACTGGCGTAAACACAGTAAAAAGTCTGATAACACCAGGTTTAAGTCCAACTGATTTATTTGATAATACTCACAAGCTTTCAAGGGGACTGCCTCTTCGTCACCTGATGAAGAGGCAGTCCCCTCGAAAGCTTGTGAGTATTATCAAATACATCGGTTGGACTTAAATCTGGTGTTGTCAGACTTTTTATGGCAGAAAGAGGCCAACCATTCCATTGAGTCTGCACTGATACTCCGAAAGAACATCTTACCCATGGTCATGCCTCTACCCACCATCTCCATAACCCCATGCGTTTACTGTGACCAATTTACCTAAACTGCTTGGACAGTGGGAGGAAACTGGAGCACCCGGAGGAAACCCATGCAGACACAGGGAGAATATGCAAATTCCACACAGACAGTGACCTGAGGCTAGAATTGAACCTGGGTCCTTAGTGCTGTGAGGCAGCAATGCTAATCATTGTATTCTTTTCTGTTCGAAGAGAATGAGGCCATTCCTTGAGATTGCTCTCAGGGTAGCTCTTTCTCTCCCAGTCAGTAGTGCGCCTGCCACGTTTCTTCAAGGATGCCTTCAAAATTCCTTGAACCTCGATGTCTGCTTATCCTGCAGGCAGTTTATAAGTTTAACTTGTGACATGACCTGCCCTTGAGAACTTTGTCCTTAGTCATACGTACTACATACCCAATCCATCTGGTGCAAAATGGTGAATGATTTGATTCCAGCTCCTACACCCCTTCCTATCTCTGTAACCTCCTCCAGCCCCTACAACCATCCTGATCTCTGTAACCTCCTCCAGCCTCCACAACCCTCCCTATCTCTGTAACATCTCCAGTCACTACAACCCTCCCTATCTCTATAACCTCCTCCAGCCCCTACAACCCTCTATATTGTGTAACCTCCTATTTCCTACAGTCCTCTTATTTTATCTGTGGGGGACCAGTCTACTTGATCTGCCCTCTTATTGCCCCTCTGTGTAGACTAAGCATGTCCAACCTGTCCCCTGGCTGTACATTTTCTTCCTGGTCCCTCATTCTGACTTTCAGGTCATACAGTAAGCATTCGTTGAATCACAGAAACATAGAATTCCTACAGGGCAGAAGGAGGCCATTCAGCCCATCAAGCCTGCACCAACAACAATTCCACCGAGGCCCTTTCCCCGTAACCCACTATACTTATTCTGTTAATCCCCTGACAGTAAAGCATCAATTTAGCCTGATCAATCCACCTAACCCACACACCTTTCAACTGTGGGAGGAAACCCACACAGACACGGGGAGAACCTGAAAACTCCACACAGGCAGTCACCTGAGGCTGGAATTGGACCCAGTTCCCTGGGGCTGTGAGGCAGCAGTGTTAACTACTGTGCCATCCACTGAGTCCCTGAATGATCAAGAGTCTTGTCAAGAAGCCCCCTTGAAATGCTGCAGTGCAGTCTGGGGAGATAGAGGCCCCTTTAGCGCGGAAGTGTCGGCTCCTCCCTCACCAATGCTTTTCTATCTTTCAGACCGTTGATGATAACTGCAGCCACTTCCAGTGCATTGACCTACTGAAGGATCGACCAACCTGCCTCATTGTTTTCCTCCATCATGTCATCCTGCAGTTTGATGCAGCATATGTGGTGAGTGCGACATCTGCTTATCTTCTGACAAAGGAAATACCCCTCCCCCTCCCTTGTATCACTGGTTTGCAGCCATGCCCCACGCCCAGTGCCACTTACTGCACACAGGAGCCAGAAATCTGGGGTGTATTGCATTGATGGAGGTGCCATCCTGCCCAAGTGATGAGAAAGCAAGGTCACATCTACCTCCTCAGACGGATATTAAAGACTTTACTGTTACAAGCTGACTATTAGAAGAAGGGCAAGAGTTCTTCCCTGGGCAATATTTGCCCTTGAACCTACCAGTTGGCAGCAAATGGTCTGGAGATTAATACCGTTGCTGATTGTGTGTCCTTGCTGTGTCCAGTTGCTGCCAGATGACTGGCAGGGCAGCAGTGATGGTGGTGAATCTTGGAGGGATGTTATTTAGTGGAGACTTTCTCTCATTTAAGGTAATTAATTGGGAGAGGCTATTTGAAGGAAACCCTATCTTTGGGTGGAGGATTAGATGGGGACTGAGTTTTGGCTGGGGTATTTGGTGGGCAGTGTGCCTCAGGAGGTGGGGAGTGGTGGTGGTGAGGGTTATACAATGGAGAGAAAGCTCAGGGAGTATTGATGGGGAATGTATCATGGAGTCCTTGATGTGGTTTGTGTTTCCGGGAATATTTGAATGGGAATGTGTCGGGGGGGGTATTTGAATGGGAATGTGTCGGGGGGGGGTATTTGAATAGGAATGTGTCGGGGGGGGTATTTGAATGGGAATGTGTCAGGGGGTATTTGAATGGGAATGTGTCGGGGGGGGTATGTGAATGGGAATGTGTCCGGGGGGGTATTTGAATGGGAATGTGTCGGGGGGGGGTATTTGAATGGGAATGTGTCGGGGGGGGTATTTGAATGGGAATGTGTCGGGGGGGGTATTTGAATGGGAATGTCTCGGGGGGGGTATTTGAATGGGAATGTCTCGGGGGGGGTATTTGAATGGGAATGTCTCGGGGGGGTATTTGAATGGGAATGTCTCGGGGGGGTATTTGAATGGGAATGTCTCGGGGGGTATTTGAATGGGTATGTCTCGGGGGGGTATTTGAATGGGAATGTCTCGGGGGGTGTATTTGAATGGGGAACGTGTCTCGGGGGGGTATTTAAATGGGGAACGTGTCTCGGGGGAGGTATTTAAATGGGGAACGTGTCTCGGGGGGGTATTTAGATGGGGAGCGTGTCTCGGGGGTGTATTTGTTGGGGAACGTGTCTCGGGGGGGGTATTTGATGGGGAATGTGTGATAATATGATTGAGACTTGGTACCCTGGGTCCTAGACTTCAGCCTGTCTCACTATTTTTACAGCTGTGTTATCTACACGGAGAGTTATTTAAAGGAGCTAATCTGAAAGATACTCGCAGGCTGTTTGTGGATTACTTCCATACCTTCCTGGACAGAGCTGCGGTAAGTTTGCTTTCAAAATCTTTCAACTCACTACCCATCCTGCGAAGCATGATCACCTCTCCCCATTTTGCATTACCACATTGTCCGTTTTCTGTGGTTCATTGAGCAACCTTTATTCTGTATCTGATCCCATGCTGTACCTGTCCTGGGAGTGTTTGATGGGCATGATGTGAAGATGCTGGTGTTGGACTGGGGTAAACACAGTAAGAAGTCTGACAACACTAGATTAAAGTCCAACAGGTTTTTTTGGTAGCAAAAGCTAATAGCTTTCGGGCCTCTGACCCTTCCTCAGGTGAGTGGAGAGACTTTAACCTGGTGTTGTGAGACTTCTTAAATGTTTACTCTGTATGTAACCTTGTGCTGTATCTGCAAGTTTGATGAGAGTAGCAATCTGAAATTATTTTGGAGAGCTCCAACTGAGAGCTGGTAGATCATCAATGGACCAAATGTCCTCTTCATGCAGGTGCTCCACTTTCCTCCCATAGTTTGAAAGACATGTTGGTTAGGATGCATTGGTCATGCTAAATTTTCCCTTAGTGCACCTGAACAAGCACTGAAATGTGTCCACTAGGGAATTTTCACTAACTTCAGTGTAGTGTTAATTTAGGTGTACTTGTGACGATAATAAATAAACCTAAACATAAGATACAGAGAGCTGTGGTGGCCAGCCGCCAGCTGTTGGCAACCTAAGTCGGTTCACCTCCTGGCTGCCCTTTCGGGAGTGGCTTGTGCGTGAACATTAACCCAGGAGTCTCACTTTGTGAAGCTTTGGCACTGGTTAGTAGAACATGGAGCTCTCAGTCATGTTCTTACAGCTGGAGTGCAGATGCTGCCCCTCCCCACCCAGAGAGAGAGAGAGAGAGACACACACACACACACACACACACACACACACACACACACACACACACACACACACACACACACACACACACACACACACACACACACCCCCCCCTCCCCCCCCCATCTCCTAGGCACCCTTTGACACTGTGTCCTTTGATTTTGTTTCAGCTCCTCAAAGTGCCGCTACCACTGGAAATCTCTTTTGAACTGGGTAAGTGTGTTCGTCACAGAGTGAGAAGGTTTCTAACACTGGTTAGAGCTCAGCTGGAACATTGTGTACAGTTCTGGAAGCTACACTATAAGAAGGATGTGAATGCATTGGAGAGATTGAAGATGATGTTGCGAGATCGGTTCCTGGGATGAGAAACTTAATAAGAAGATAGATTGGAGAGGTTAGGACTGTTCTCCTTGGAACCAAGAAGGCTGAGAGGAGATTCAGTAGAGGTGCTCAAAATCATGAGGGGGCTGGATAGAGCAGGCAGGGAGAGCAGGAAGAATTGAGAACAATAGGGCACAGATTTAAAGTGAGTCACCAAAGAAGCAAATGTGATGTGAGAAAACTCTTTGGGTCTGGAATGCATGCCCTGGAAGTGTGGTGGAGGCAGGTTCATAAGAACATAACATAAGAAATAGGAGCAGGAGTGGGTCATCTAGCCCATTGAGCCTGCCCCGCCATTCAATAAGGTCATGGCTGATCTAAAGCGGATCAATTCCACTTATCCGCCTGCTCCCCTTAACCCTTAATTCCCTTATCGATCAGAAATCTATCTACCCCTGACTTAAACATATTTAACGAGGTAGCCTCCACCATGTCAATGGGCAGAGAATTCCAGAGATTCACCACCCTCTGAGAGAAGAAGTACCTCCTCAACTCTGTTCTAAACTGACCCCCGCTTATTTTGAGGCTGTGCCTCTAGTTCTGGTTTCCTTTCTAAGTGGAAAGAATCTCTCTACCTCTATCCTATCTAGCCCCTTCATTATCTTATATGTCTCTCTAAGATCTCCCCTCAGCCTTCTAAACTCCAACGAGTACAGGCCCGATCTACTCAAACTCTTCTTATAAGCTAACCCCCTCATCTCTGGTTTCAGCTTGGTGAACCATCTCTGCACTCCCTCCAGGGCCAGTATACCCTTTCGCAAATAAGGGGGCCAAAATTGTGCACAGTACGCTAGTTGCGGCCTCACCAGTGCCTTGTACAGTTGCAACAAGACCTCCCTGCTTTTATATTCTATCCCCCTCGCTATAAAGGCCAACATTCCATTCACCTTCTTGATCACCTGCTACACCTGTAGACTGAGTTTTTGCGATTCATGCACAAGAACCCCCTGGTCCCTGTGCACAGTAGTATGTTGTAATTTTTTACCATTTAAATGATCTATTTTACTATTATTTCTTCCAAAGTGGATAACCTCACTTTTGCCAACGTTATACTCCATCTGCCAGATCCTCGCCCACTCAATCGGCCTATCCAAATCTCTCTGCAGACTTCCCGCATCCTCCACGCAATTTGTTTTCCTGCTCATCTTCGTGTCATCAGCAAACTTTGTTACCCGACACTCAATCCCCTCCTCCAGATCGTCTATGTATATGGTGAACAGTTGAGGCCCCAGCACCAATCCGTACGGCACGCCACTAGTCACCAACTGCCAACCAGAAAAGTACCCATTTATTCCAACTCTCTGCTTCCTGTTAGATAGCCAATCCTCAATCCACGCTAACACTTTGCCCCCAGCTCCATGTACCCTAATCTTCTGCAGCAACCTTTTGTGAGGCACGTTATCGAACGTTCAATCAAGACATTCAAGGGCATTAGATGATTATTTGAATAGAAGCAATATGCAGGGGCCCAGGGAAAAGGCAGGAGAATGGCATTAAGTCACGATGTTCGCTTGGAGAGCTGGAACAGAAGTTTCTTCAGAAGGAACTCTTCAAATGCAGACAATAAAAATATAACAAAGCTTACTCCAACTTATAAATCAAAGAAACTTCATTACTTCAAACTTGGGACCTTGCCCTGAGCTATTCCAAATCCCCACAGTTCCCAACAGGTTCTTATTTATAGTGAGTCAGCCAGTCAGTTGGCCATCACATTCTGTGGTTTTCTGGGTCTGCTGACCTTTGTAGCTTGTTACCATTAGTCACATATGGTGACCAATGCCAAGTTGTCACCGGTTACATTCTAACAACAAACACGGTGAACCGAATGGCCTCTTCCTTCTCCATAACAATTACGTAGCTGTGCAGCCTGTGTGGGGCGTAGACTGGCTACTGGCAGCATGCAGAGGAAGTGCCCATATGGTCGGGCAAAAGGAAGAACTCGATGGGCATTGACCTATGTCCATATGGCCTGGGAATATTTTCTCATTAGTGATGGGCTGGAACTGTGGGAGGGACCAGAGAACCAGAAGTCTAGGTAGGGGTTCATCTGCTGAGATCTCAGAAGCCTGGCAGAAGATTGTTATGATCGTTGGGTTGGGGTGGGGGGACATTGTTGAATAGCAAATGGGGAGGTAACTGATAGTCATCCAGAGCTCTGCTTATACCCCCCCCCCACCCCCCACCCCCCCCTTCGAGTCTACACTGACTCTCTGAAAGAACATTCCCTCCCAGGCCCTCCCCTCCGTCCTATCCCTGTAACCCTGCGCATCCACCATGGCCAGCCCAGCTTACCTTACACACCTTTTGGACTGTGGGAGGAAACCGGAACACCCGGAGGAAATCCACACAGACGTGGGGAGAACATGCAGACTCCGCACAGACAGTGACCCAAGGTCAGAATTGAAGCCAGGTGCTGTGAGGCAGCAGTGCTAATCACTGTGCCGCTCCAACGGAGATGTGGTGAAGACCCACCGGAACTGAAGGGGTTAAATTACAAGGTCAGGTTGCAGAGACTCGGCTTGTTCTTGTCTCCCATTTCGAAGATCAAGGGGAGATCTAATGGTGGTGTTTAAGATGGTTAAAAGAGACGATGGGGTCATTCAAGAGAAAGAGTTTCCTCATTTGGTTATGAGAGTCCAGGGAGATGAGAGTGGCTTACAGAGTCCAGAGCGATAATCCAGAACCTGTGAAGTTTGAGCCAGGCTGTTGGAACTGGTGTGGATTCTGGGTTCAAGTCTGCGACCAGTAAAGTACTGATGGGTCAGGAGAATATGGAGCAAGCATCAGGTAAAAGGAATTAAGATGCAGGCCAACCACAATCTTATCGAATGATTGGCAGACTGAATGGTCTCCTGCACCTATGTAATAGGCTTGAGAGACTGAATGACACCCTGTTCCTGTGTAACAGGCTCAAGAGGGGCTTAATGGCCTCCTGTTGCCGTGTAACAGGCTGGAGAAGAGACTGAATGCCCTCGCTCTGTGTTTTTGTAAATCTGCATTGTCCTGATCAGGATGTGTGTGTTTGTGTTAAAGATCGGTGCCGGCCTGATATGGTTTGTGAAGAAGGTGTGAAGAACATTGTGAAAGGCATGCAGAAATCTCTGACTCGGGAGATATACGGCCAGCTGGAAGATTTCAGGTAAAAACTCCTCCCTCATGAAAGGCCATTAGTCTATCGCTGATGGACACTCATAGAAATACAAAAAATAGGAGCAGGAGAAGGCCATTTGGCTCTTCGAGCCAGATCCACCTTTCATTATGATCATGGCTGATCATCCAAATCAGTATCCTGATCCTGCCTCTCCCACTCCGCCATGTCCTTTGATCCCCTTCTCCCCAAGTGCTATATTTATCTGCTTCTTGAAAACAAACAATGTTTTGGCCCCAGCTGCTTTCTGATAATCAAATCCACAAGCTGACCACTGTCTGAAGAAATTTCTCCTCATTTCTGTTCTTAATGGTCTACTCTGTATCTTCAGATTGTGGCCCTTGGTTCCAGATAACCCACCGCCGGGAACATCTATCCTGTCTAGTCCTGCTAGAGCTTTCTAAATTTCTGAGATTCCCCCCCTCATTTTTCTAAACTTCATCAAATAGAATCGCAACCAACTCAATTTCTCCTCACACATCAGTCCTGCCATCCCAAGAATCAATCTGGTAAACCTTCTCTGCACTCCCACCAGAGCAAAAGACTCCTTCCATGGATAAGACCAAAATTCCATACAGTATTCCAGCTGTGGCCTCACCAAGGTCCTGTATAACTGCAGCAAGACATCCCTGCTCCTCTTCTTGAATCCTCTTGCTATGAAGGCCAACATACCATTGGCCTTTAATGCCTTCTGCACCTGCATGCTTGCCTTCAGTGACTGGTGTACGAGGATACCCAGGTCTTGTTGCTCATTCCCCGCACCCGTTTGTGGCCATTCAGATAGTTACTGGCCTTCCCGTTTTTGCTACCAAAATGAATAACCTCACATTTATCCACATTATAGTGCATTTGCCTCAACCTGTCCAAATCACACTGCTGACCGTTCCACCCAGCTTATGTCATCTGCAAATGTGGGGATACTATTTTGAGTTCTCTCATCTACATCATTAATGAAGATAGTGAATAGCTGGGGTTTCAGCACAGATCCCTGAGGCACCCCCAGCAGCCGCTGACTGCCGTCTGGAAGTCTCTTAACATCAGGTTAAGTCCAACAAGTTTATTTGGTAGCACAAACTTTTGGAATGCTGCCCCTTGATCAGGTGACTCACCCACTTGATGAAGGGGCAGTGCTGCAAAAGCTCTGTTGGACTTTAACCTGGTGTTGTGAGACTTCTTACTGTGCCTACCCCAGCACAAACATCTCCACATCATGCCACTTGTAAAAACTCAGGTTTATTCCTAATTTTTGTTTCCCGTCTGCCAATCAGTTTTTTATCCATCTCAATACACAGCCCTCAATCCCACACGCTTTAATTTTAACACGCCTTCTGAAAGTCCAAATAAACCACTCCAACTGGCTCCCCTCATCAGCTTTACCAGTTACATCTCAAAAATTTCCACTAGACTTTGCCAAGCATGATTTCCCTTTCATAAATCCATACTGTGTCTGATTCTGCAACCAGTCTTCAAGTGCTTTGCTACAAAATCTTTGATAATAGAACATAGAACAGTACAGCACAGTACAGGCCCTTCGGCCCTCAATGTTGTGCTGAGCTATGTCCAAACCCAAATCAATCTCTCTCCCTATCATTCTGGTGTGTTCCATGTGCCTACCCAGTAATCGCATGAAAGTTCCTAAAGTGTCCAACTCCAGCAGGCAGTGTATTCCACACCCCAGCCACTCTGAATAAAAAATCTACCTCGGACATCCCTCCTATATCACCCACCATGAACCTTGATAGTTATGCCCCCTAGTAACAGCTACATCCACCTGAGGAAATAGTCTCTGAATGTCCACTCTATCTATCCCCCTCATCATCTTATAAACCTCTATTAAATCACCTTTCATCCTCCTCCATTTTAAAGAGAAAAGCCTCAGCTCACTCAACCCTTCCTCATAAGACCTACTCTCCAAACAAGGCAGCATCCTGGTAAATCTCCTCTGCACTCTGTCCAATGTTTTCACATCCTTCTTCTAGTGAGGTGACTAGAACCGCACACAGTGTTCCAAATGTGGTCTCACCAAGGTCCTGCATAGTTGCAGCATAACCCCACGACTCTTAAACTCAAACCCCCTGTTAATAAATGCTAACACACTATAAGCCTTCTTCATGCCTCTATCCACTTGAGTGGCAACCTTCAGAGATCTGTGGACATAAACCCCAAGATCTCTCTGTTCCTCCACATTCTTCAGAACCCTACTGTTGACCCTGTAATCTGCATTCAAGTTTGTCCTACCAGAATGAATCACCTCGCCCTTATCAGTGTTTAACTCCATCTGCCACTTTTTGGCCCTGCTCTGCATCCTGTCAATGTCTCTTTGCAGCCTACAAGAGCCCTCCACCTCATCCACTACTCCATCAATCTTGGTGTCATCAGCAAATTTACTAACTCACCCTTCAGCCCCTGTTCCAAGTCATTGATAAAAATCACAAATAGCAGAGGACCCAGCACTGATCCCTGTGGTACACCGCTGCTAACTGGCCTCCAGTCTGAAAATTTTCCCTCAACCACCACCTTCTGCCTTCCATGAGACAGCCAGTTACTTATCCAATCGGCCAAATTTCCTTCTATCCCACACTTCCTTACTTTCTTCATGAGCCTACTATGGGGAACCTTATCAAATGCCTTACTAAAATCCATGTATACAGCATCAATGCTCTACCTTTAACTACACACTAATTACCTCCTTAAAGAATTTAGTCAAATTTGTGAGGCAAGACTTACCCCTCACGAACAGGGTAGTTATCATGGGCGACTTTAACTTTCCAAATATTGATTGGAACCTTTATAGGTTGAATAGTTCGGATGGGACACTTTTTGTACAATGTGTGCTGGAGGATTTCCTGACACACTATAAAGTGTGTCTGTACCGGATTAAGCTGCATCTTTTCAAATGGTCATAAACCCTATCCCTCCGGACTTTTTCCATTAACTTACTGACCACCGAAATAAGATTAACTGGCCTATAATTACCAGGGTCATTCCTGTTTCCTTTTTTTGAAGAGAGGAACAACATTCACCACCCTCCAGTCTTCTGGCACAATCCCTGTGGACACTGGAGCTAAAGGCTCCGTAATCTCATCCCTTATCTCCCAAAGTATCCTAGGATATATCCCATCTGGTCCAGGGGACTTATCAACCCTCAGGTTTTCAAAATTTCAAATACATCTTCCCTCAGAACATTTACCTCCTCCATCTTATCAGCCTGTATCACACATACATCCTCAAAAACATGACCCTTCTCCTTAGCGAACATTGAAGAAAAGTATTCATTCTACGCCTCACCTATCTCTTCTGACTCCATGCACAAGTTCCCACCACTATCCTTGACTGGCCCTAACCTCATCCTGGTGATTCTTTTATTTCTCACATCAGAGTAAAAAGCCTTGGGGCTTTCCTTGATCCAATCTGCCAAGGACTTCTCATGCCCTCTCCTGGCTCTCCTAAGCCCTTTTTTTAAACTCATTCCTAGCTACCTTGTAATCCTCAAGCGACCCAACTGAACCCTGTTTTCTCATTCTTACATACGCTTCCTTTTTCCTCTTGACAGGACGTTCAACCTCCTTTGTGAACCATGGTTCCCTCACTCGGCCATTTCCTCCCTGCCTGACAGGCACATACCCGTCAAGGACACACAGTATTTGTTCCTTGAACATGCTCCACTCTTCGTTTGTGTCCTTACCTAACAGTTTCTATTCCCATCTTATGCTCCCTAATTCTTGCCTAATCGCACCATAATTACCCCTTCCCCAATTGTCACTTGGCAGGGCAAGGTTTATTCTATCCCTCTCCATTGCAATAATGAAAGACACTAAATTGTGGTCACTATCTCCAAAGTGCTCTCCCACAAACAAATCTAACACTCGGCCCGGTTCATTACTCAGGACCAAGTCCAATGTGGCCCCACCTCTTGTCTGCTTATCCACATAGTGTGTCAGGAAATCCTCCAGCACACATTGTACAAAAAGTGTCCCATCCGAACTATTCAACCTATAAAGGTTCCAATCAATATTTGGAAAGTTAAAGTCGCCCATGATAACTACCCTGTGACCTCTACACCTATCCATAATCTGCTTTGCTATTTCCTCCTCCACATCTCTATTACTATTTGGGGGCCTATAGAAAACTCCTAACAATGTGACCAATCCTTTCCTATTTCTAATTTCAGCCCATATTACCTCAGTAGGCAGATTGCCGTCGAACTGCCTTTCAGCAACCGTTAAACTATCCTTGATTAACAACCTACTCCTCCACCTTTTTTACCACATTCCCTACTCTCAGTGAAACATCTATACCCCGGAACTGCCAACAACCATTCCTTTCCCTGTTCCAACCATATCTCCGTAATGGCCATAACATCATAGTCCCATATAGATTCTAGAATCTTCCCTACACCCGAGGGAATTCCCTCCCTTTTTAAGTAGTGGGGCTATGTTAACTACACTCCAGTGGGTTTCAGACACTCTAGAATTCTGGAATATGACCCCCAATGCACCCACTATTTCTCAGGCCACTTTCTTAAATACCACGGGATGAGGATGATCAGGCCCTGGGATTTAAAAGCCTTCTATCTCATTGGTTTCCCCAATATCATTTTTCTAATCATATGCTCTCTTTCAGTTCCTTCCTTTCACTAAACTCTATGCTCCCAAACATTTCTGGTACCTTATTTGTGTCCTCTTTGTGAAAACAGAACCAAAGTACCTATTCAGTTGGTCAGCCATTTTTTTGTTCCGTATTATAAATTCTCCTCTTTCTGACTGTAAGGGACCTCAGTTTGTCTTCACCAATGTTTTTGTCTTCACTTTTACAGTCAGTCATATACTCTATTTTCTCCTTCTTAATCAATCCCTTTGTCCTCCTTTGCTGAATTGTAAACTTCTCCCAGTCCTCAGCTCTGTTGTTTTTCTCAGCCAATTTGCATGCCTCTCCTTTGGATCTAATACTATCTCTAATTTCCTCTGTAAGTCATAGTTTGGCCACCCTTCCAGTTTGACTTTTGTGCCCGACAGAAATAAACAGATGTGCAGTTCACCCATGCGCTCCTTGAATGTTTGCCATTGCTTGTCCACCATTTGTCCAAATGTTTAAGTAACGTTTCCCTATCTATCACAGCCAATCGTCATAGTTTCTTTTATTAAGATGTAGGACACTAGTCTCAGAACCAAATATGTCACACTCCATCTTCATGAAGAATTCTATCATGTTTTGGCCTCTTGTTCTCAAGGGATCTCACGCAATGCGATTGCCAATTATTCCTTTCTCATTACACAATACCCAGTCCAGAATGGCCTGCTATCGAGTTGGCTTCTCAATGTATTGGTCCAAAAAACCATCCCATATACACTTCAGATATTCCTGCTCTATGGTATTGTGACTCATTGATTTCCCAATCTATATGCAGATTAAAATCACCCATAATTACAGATGTTCCTTTATCACATACGTCTCCAATTTCCTGTTTAATGTCATTCCCAACAGTTTGCAATCTATTTACAACCCTACTAACATTTCCTGCCCCTTGTTGTTCCTCAGATCTACTCTTATAGATTCCGCATTATATTCTTCCTCAGTATGATGTTACTTTCCTCTTTAACCAGTAATGCAATTCCACCACCTTTCCCTTTTTGTCTTTCCTTCCCAAATACTGAATATCCCTGGATGTTCAGTTCTCATCCTGGCTATGTCTGTAACCCTGACTACATCATACCCGTTTATATCCGTTTGTACAATTAATTCAGCCGCTCTATTGCGAATACTCAGCGCGCTAAGGCACAAAGCCTTTAAGTTTGTCTTTGTAATGTTACTGGTCTTGTTCCCACTATTTCTCACCGAGGCCCTGTTTGAATTTGGTCCTTGGTTTCTCTGTCTAATACTTTTCCTATTCCTCTTTCTGTCTTTGGTTTTCGTCCTTGACTGCCCCTCCTCTGACTCCTTGCATTGATTCCCAACCACCCCTCCCCCCCGCCATTTTATTTAAACCCTGCCCAATCACTCTAACGAATTGGGAGCTTTACTCTGTATCTAACCTCATGCTGTACCTGTCCTGGGAGTGTTTGATGGGGACAGTGTAGAGGGAGCTTTACTCTGTATCTGACCTGTAATGCATGTGACCTGTCGCTGGAACATATGACACTTTTGTCCCCTTGACCTCTTGTACCTAAATGAGAAATAGTGACTTGTGTTGAAAGCTAACTGTTGGCTTTTGGAATTAGGAACAAGCGGATGATGGGAATGACAATCGGTGAACGGGAAATGTTGGACCTGGATGCGGAAAGGCTGATTGACCAGGCATCATTTGAAACCAAAGAAAAGATGCTGGCTGAGCAACTATTACCCAAGATTGAAGAAGCCACGTAAGTAACATTTCTTTGTAGAACCCAGGGGACTGCTGGAGGCCTGACAGTGAACTGGAAATATGGAGCAGTGGCTCAGTGCGATTTGTCCGCGGGGCACAACGCGATTTGCCCGCAAGGCACGGTGCAGTTTACCCGCGGCGCTGGGTGCGATTTACCCACAAGGTGCGGTGCAGTGTGACGTGGTGCTCAGTTATGTTCACAGTGCCATGGAGCTGTGAGATTGCAGGGAACATGGAGAGGATATGGAGGAATTACCGATGCTGTCATGACTGAGCATTAACTCGAGAATTGACCCCCACAGAATGGGGAAATGGCCGGCAGGAGGCCATGAGACACATTGGTGGAATCTATAATTTGAAGCTTTTTTAAAAACCATCAGCTGGAATTGAGTCCATTTCTGGATCTCGCACTTCAGGAAGGATGTGGGAGGGAGGGGACATGTGCAAAATCGAGGAGGTTTTCAATGAGAGTTGATAAAAGGAAAGTGTTTCCAGTGGCAGGGGGGTTGGTATCCAGGTAACACAGTGTTAAGATGAGTCTCAAAAATGAGTTGAATTGAGGCAAGAATTCACAGGTAGTGGGATGCGTTGGGTGGCACAGTTATTAGCAACACTGCCTCACAGCGCCAGGGTTCCGGATTCAATTCCAGCTTCAGGTCACTGTCTGTGTGGGGTTTGCACATTTCTCCCCATTGTCTGCATGGGTTTCCTCCCACAGTCCAAAGATGTGCAGGCTAGGTTGATTGGCTGTATTAAATTGATCCAAGTGTCAGGGGGGTTAGCAGGGTTAATATGTGGGGTTGCAGGAATAATAGGGCCTGGGTTGTATTGTTGGTGCAGACTCGATGGGCCAAATGGCCTCCTTGTGCACTGGAGGGCTTGTATGATTGAGTTCTCAAGGCTGCTGAAGAGAATATTCAGGATCCTGGGCTTTGTCAGTCGAGGTGCAGAATACAAAAGCAGCAAAGTAAGGCAAAACATCCTTTCAAATCATTAGCTGAGGCACAGCTGGAGTATTGTGTTCGATTCTTTAGGAAGGATGTCAAGGCCCGGGACAGAGGGCGAGCAGCAGATTTACTAGAATGCTTCGTTGCATGGAGGGAAGCTGGGATCATTTTCCTTGGAGCAGGCACAGTTCAGGGATGGGTGATTTCATCAAGGCATTAAAATCATGAGGGGTTTTCAATCGAGTCAGTCAGGAAAAAATGTACCCGTGGGTAGGGGTGGGGGGGAGATGGGGCTGGTGAAGGAGGGGGAGTTTTGGAGGGGGGGGGGGTCAGTAACCAGAGCGACAAAGGTAAAAGAGAATTGGCAAAAGAAGCAGGGAGGACGCTGAGAGATTTCTTTTAAACACAGACAGATGTTGCAATCTGGAAGGTGCTGCCTGAAAGGGTGGTGAGGGTAGATTCATTATTCTGGCAACTTGGCCACAAAAAAAACAGACAAGTAAGTTATGATGTTGAATCTTTACTTATAAAACTATTGAAATACAGTATAATTTGAACCCTGAACTGGAGGCAGCTAGCACACAGGTCCCCCGTGGTAAGATTAAACCCATGTTACTGAAGATGTCACTCACGCATATTCATATCCGCTAAATTTAATTTAAATAGGAAGAAGTTTACAGTAATGCTCCCCGACCCCCTTAATTTGAATTCCCTTTAAGAACAGAAACATGATGAAATTCATATATCAACTTACCTGTCAGTGATAAGTGATAACGACAGTGTGATCTGTGCAGTACTACTGGTGATTCCGTAGTTACAATGGACTGAAATCTTGGCTTGGAGGAAGGGGGATCAAGATACACAATTTGATGATCAGCCATGATCAATATAAATGGCGGAGCAGGCTCGAAGGGCCTATTGGCCTACTCCTGCTTCGAGTTTCTATGTTTCTTACCCATCAGTAATTCAGCCGGTGAGAGTTCTGTTGTTGTTGTTTATGGCATGATACAGCACTGGAATAAGAAGCATGAGAGCTAGTTTCACAAGGTATCACTCACCATGAGCACCCACTCTGCTGAACCATTGAAGCTGCTGAAAAGGTGCAGTGAGCAAATGGCATATTCCATTCCTTTGTACAAACTCTTGGAACAAATCACTCGCAAATGCTATACTGTTATCAGGAACCAGAGAAATGGTCAACTATGAGTTGCAAAAACTTGACGTAGCTTCTCTATTGTAATGGGAGCTAAAGTAAAGTTCATTTATTAGTCGCAATAATAAAGGCATATATTAACACTGCAATGAAGTTCCTGTGAAATTCCTCTAGTTGCCACACTCCTGCGCCTGTTTGGGTTAATACATCTAACCAGCACATCTTTCAGACTGTGGGAAGAAACTGGAGCATCCGGAGGAAACCCACGCAGACATAGGGAGAACATGCAAACTCCACAGAAACAATGACCCAAGCTGAGAATCGAACCCACACCCCTGGCGCTGTGAGGCAGCAATGCTAGCAACTGTACTGCTATAAAGTTGCTCATGGCCTGTTCTTTTAACCACTTAGAATGCATGCCCAGAATGACTTTATTGTAATGGGAGCTGTAAGGTTGCTCATGGCATTATTTCTAATCACTTAGAATTCACATGCACAATGACTAGAAACATATGACCCATAAAAGGACCTTCAAAATCCACATGAAGTCTAGACCAGTGGTTCCTCATCTTTTTATAAGTCTTGGCACACCTCTATGCTACATTTAAAAAAAAATTGAGGCACACCTATTTTCTCTGAACTGCCCTCTAGCTAAAGATTTTTTTCAGCCCTCATTGTCAGGGAGAACAGCGACGAGAGCAGCGAATCTGGAACAAATCGGGAAACCCGGGTTTTCCGGTTTTACTGTGCATTTGTGGGTGCCAAAAATCTGATTTCTCCATAATAATGCTGAGTACTGGTAGCAAAAACAGGAAGACAGATAACTCTGGCCAAGTAAGGAGAGGGGAATGTGCAACGAGACCTTGGTGTCCTCGTGCCCCAGTCACTGAAGGTAAGCATGCAGGTGTAGCAGGCAGTAAAAAAGGCAAATAGTATGATGGCCTTCAGAGCAAGAGGATTTGAGTACAGGAGCAGGGGTGCCTTGCCTCAATTATACAGGATCTTGGTGAGGCCACACCTTGAGTATTGTGTGCACTTTTGGTCTCCTTATCTGAGAAAGGATGATCTTGCTTTAGAGGAGGTACAGCGAAGGTTTGCCAGGTTGATTCCTGGAATGGCAGGTCTCATGTATGTGGAGAGAATGAGTCAGGATTGTGTTTGCTGGATTTCAGAAGAATGAGGGGGAGGGGATCTCATAGAAACCCATAAAATTTTAATGAGACTGGACTGAGTAGATGCAGGAAAGAAGCTCCCGATTGTGAGGAGTGTCCAGAACTAGAGGGTGAAGGGGATCAACTGATATGGGGGTCAGGTTTTTGAGTTGACTGATCACCATGAGCATGATGAATGCCAGAGCAGGCTGGAAAGGCCGAACAGCCTCCTCCTATTTTCTATATTTTGATATTAAGTTTCTGCGATAGCTTCAGTTCCAGCGATCTCAAAATCTGGGCAATTGACTTGGAAAACTGGAAGCAATACATTATAAATTATGAATTGTATAAAGGGAACCTTGATGTCCATAACAATGCAATTCGCAAGTAATTTATCCAGTTTGTGAAAGATATTTTAAAACAGTCGTCAACATGAATGTTGACTGTTTCTCTCCACAGATGCTGCCCGATTATCTGAGCTTTTCCACGAGCTGTCTTGTGGCAAATTTCCAGCATCTGCAGTATTTTGCTTTTGTGTTATTATTTGTGTACTATTAAGTTAGGAAGAAAAATGAAGTGTGAGAAAGAAGTGGTAACGGTAATCATAAACGAGAGAGCTGAAGTGTAGGACAGAAGTCTCAGAATAATCCTAATCTCATATCTGTGTTTTAGCTAAAAGTAACTACAGATCATTGTTATTGGCATGAGTTCAATGTTATGATTTTTCAGAAAAGCAGAGGCCATTTTTTACCTCTGTCTCTCACTTCTCCCAGGGTTATGGAAGTATTGGTAAAGTTTATGTATGAATCACAAGTAGGCTTACATTAACACTGCAGTGAAGTTATTGTGAAAATCCTCCTGTTGCCACACTCCGGCACCTGTTCGGGCACACTGGGGGAGAATTTAGCCTGGCCAATGCACCTAACCATTCGGACTGTGGGAGGAATCCAGAGCACCGGGGGGGAAACCCACACAGACACGGGGAGAATGTGCAGACTCTACACCAGACAGTGACCTAAGCTGGAAATTGAACCCAGGTCCCTGGTGCTGTGAGACAGCAGTGCTAACCATGGTGCCACCAAACGCCCTTTCTGAATTTTTGTTTGGGGACTTTGTCTTCAGCTCCAAGTCCCGTTGGCCATGCATGTGGGTGTGATCAGTGTAAAACATCAACCTCTTTCCCGGTTTCATTGGAGTTGCTGACCATAGAATTGAATATAAATGTTACTTTCAATTTAATTACATGACTTTTAAATGATTCTGAACCATTTCTTGCAGGGTCGGTAGGGGGGGGGGGCCTCTACACAAGAGGCAGAGACCATCGCTTGGGGCATTAGAGGTGGACATTGCATGTAACAGCCAAGAAACAAGAGCATGACTCTTGGTAAAACGGTCTAGTTCACTAGGGTGTGACTGGCTCAGCAAAGTTCCATTGAACAAGGGTGAGGTTAAGCACATTACAAGCGGATGTCATTCAGAAATGTCTTGAGGTTTTGAAAGAGGAACTGGGTGCATTGCGTGGCATTACAAGCAATTTGTTCATAGATCCTCAGGCTACTCCTCGCTTGTTCAAACCCAGGCCAACATCCTATACCATGAAAGGGAAAATGGAGAAAGAGTTAGAGCAGCTGCAAAGGCCTGAAATCATTGAGTCCATTCAGTTCTCTCATTGGGCAGCTCCAATTGTTACTGTTCTTTGAAGTGATGGCGCTGTGTGCACATGGGGGATTACAAATTCACCACTAATCAGACCTCCAAGCTGGACACTTATCCTTTGCTGCGGGTGCAAGATCTGGTTTTCAACCCTTGCAGGAGCAAAACGATCCCAAAACTTGACATGAGCCAGGTCTAATAGCAGCTTTTGTTGGAGGAGGACTCAAAACAGTACATCACAATCAGCACTCACAAAGGTTTGTTCAAATACCATCTGGGTTTTGGAGTGCCCTTCAACTGGCGATCTTTAGAGGATAATGGACAACCTGTTGCAGGGATTCTTTATGTAGCAGCTTATTTGGATGGTATCCTGGTCATAGGGAAATCAGAGAAGGAGCACCTCAGCAACCTGGATCAGATGTTAGAGTTTCTCAGAGACAGTGCTGTGCCGGAGCTGTAGCAAGTGCACCTTCCAGGCATAGAGTGTGGAATTATTGGGTCACAAAATCACAGTGTAGGGTCTGTCCCTGATGAGAGACAAAATCAGAGCTACCAAGGAAGCTCAAAGCCTCTGTAGTGTGTCCGAGCTCAGGTCATGGTGAGTTACTGCGGGAGGTTTCTGTCAGACCTTTCAATGGTGCTGAAAGAATGATGAACTGAGGCCGCAAGCAAAGCAGGAAGATGAGTGTGCGCAGGATGGTTGTATCCTTGCGGGATCCAGAGTGGTTCAGCCCATCCCCTGGTTGTTCACAAGCCTTGGATGAAGTTCATGAAGCTCAGTCGGGTGTCTCCCGAATGAAAAGTCGAGCCAGGTTGTATGTTTGGTGGCCTAACATGGAGAACAAGGTGGGGAATCCTCTTATGTGTGTCAGCTCAACCAGAAGATGGGAATGGCCTGATCATCAGTCTAGATAAGTGGTTCCCAGCTGGGAACCACTGATCTAGACTGACGATCAGGTGCACTTGCTACGGCTCCAGCACAGCGCTATCTCTGAGAAACTCTAACATCTGATCCAGGTTGCTGAGGTGCTCCTTCTCTGATTTCCCTATGACCAGGATACCATCCAAATAAGCTGCTACATGAAGAATCCCTGCAACAGGTTGTCCATTATCCTCTGAAAGATCACCAGTTGAAGGGCACTCCAAAACCCAGATGGTATTTGAACAAACCTTTGTGAGTGCTGATTGTGATGTACTGTTTTGAGTCCTCCTCCAATAAAAGCTGCTATTAGACCTGGCTCATGTCAAGTTTTGGGATCGTTTTGCTCCTGCAAGGGTTGAAAACCAGATCTTGCACCCGCAGCAAAGGATAAGCGTCCAGCTTGGAGGTCTGATGAGTGGTGAATTTGTAATCCCCCATGTACACACAGCGCCATCACTTCAAAGAACAGTAACAATTGGAGCTGCCCAATGAGAGAACTGAATGGACTCAATGATTTCAGGCCTCTGCAGCTGCTCTAACTCTTCCTCCATTTTCCCTTTCATTGTTCTCCGGAGCATTGAACCTGGTGGCTGTGGCTGTGGTGAGTGACTGATTTGAATTAAAAACCGTTATTTTCCTGTACTTCCAGTTCTCGGGGCTTGTTAGAGTGTAGTTTACTTCCGTACCGGAAGTTAGGCCAGGGGATTGTCGTTAAGGGGGAGCGGGGGGTATAAAAATAGAGGTAGCAGCATAGAGCGGGCAGCGTCGGGAGCGGGCAGCGGAGTGAGTGGGAACAGAGTGAGAAGGGCTTTGGCTCGCTGGGCTTAGAGGAGAGCAGGCTTGGAGAAGGTGAGTGACAGATTTTTACCTTTGGGCACTTACAGGAGGTTGGGACATGGCAGGGAATATAGGTAGGAATGTAAGTTGTATCAGGTGCCACATGTGGGAGTTCATGGTGGTGTCACGTGTCCCCAAGGTCCACATCTGCAGTAAATGTTTGGAACTGCAGCGCTTGAGGGCCCGGGTCAGGCAACTCGAGGGGCGGCTGGAGGATGCTCTTCTAGTAAGGGAGAACGAGGAGATAATGGCTGGGAACCATGAGAAGGAGGAGGTCTCAAGGGCTGAAGAGAAGGGAGGATGGACGACTGTTAGGAGGGGAAAGAGGAAGAAGAAGAGTAGTCAGGGTCCCCCAGCCTCCCCAGAGGCCTCCCAAGGTTCGTCGACAGGGGCACAGAAAGATAGGCAGGAGGGGGAGACTAACTTAGAGGGACAGAAGGGGGCCGGTAAGGTGATAGTGGTAGGGGACGGGAGGGTCAGAGGTATCGATAGGAGGTTCTGTAGACAGAGGCGTGATACCAGGATGGTGGTCTGCCTTCCTGGAGCAAGGGTAAAGGACGTATTGGACAGGGTAGAGGGAATTTTGAAAGGGGAGGGGGCACAGGCTGAGGTCATAGTACATGTAGGGAAGGGGGACATAGGAAGGAGGAGTAGGGTAGAGGTATGTAGGCAATTTAGGGAGTTGGGGGCCAAACTAAAGAGTAGGACCTCCAGGGTGGCACTCTCTGGGTTGCTGCCAGGTACCAGCAGGGCAAAGAATGAAGAGATCATGCAGCTGAATGCATGGTTGAGGGATTGGTGTAGGGTAGAGGGCTTTACTTTTGTGGATCACTGGGAGGTGTTTAAGAGAGAAGGGCAATTGTACAGGAAGGGTGGGGAGAATTTGAACGGGAGGGGAACGAATGTCTTAGCGGGGAGGTTAGCTGGGGTGTTTACGAAGGGTTTAAACTAATATGGAGGTGGGGTGGGGAGGTGGCTGGGAGAGAGTCGGGTGAAAGGAAAAGTATCAGGGAGAAGGTGGTTCTGAGGGACACTTGTGGGTTGAACTGTGTCTGTTTCAATGCTAGGAGTGTGGTAGAGAAAATGGATGAGCTTAGGGCCTTGATGTTTGTGAGGCAGTTAGATGTGGTGGCTGTAATGGAGACGTGGTTACGGGAGGGGCAAGACTGGCAGCTGAATGTTCCTGGGTACAAGTGTTTTAGGTGTGACAGGAGGGATGAAGAGAGAAGGAGGGGTGGCACTGTTAGTCAGGGAAAACATCACAGTAGTGCAGAGGGAGGACGATATGGAAGAGATAGGGATTGAGTCAGTGTGGGTGGAGTTGAGGAATAAAAAGGGAGAGATCACATTGCTAGGGGTGTACTATAGGCCACCCAACAGCCCAAAGTCAGTGGAGGAAGGCATTTGCAGGGGCATTTTGGACAGGTGCAGGAAGAACAGGGGGCACGGTAGCACAGTGGTTAGCACTGCTGCTTCACAGCTCCAGGGTCCTGGGTTCGATTCCCGGCTCGGGTCACTGCCTGTGTGGAGTTTGCACATTCTCCTCGTGTCTGCGTGGGTTTTCTCCGGGTGCTCTGGTTTCCTCCCACAGTCCAAAGATGTGCGGGTTAGGTTCATTGGCTATGCTAAAATTGCCCCTTAGTGTCCTGGGATGTGTAGGTTAGAGGGATTAGCAGGTAAATGTGTAGGGATAGGGTCTGGGTGGGCTTGTGTTCGGTACAGACTCGATGGGCCGAAGGGCCTGTTTCTGCACTGTAGGGTTCTATAAAAAAAAAACAGAGTGGTTGTAGTGGGTGATTTTAATTTTCCTGGAGTGAATTGGAGGGGGCCTCGAGCTGGGGGTACGGAGGGAGAGGAGTTTGTGAACTGTGTTATGGAAGGGTCGCTAGAATAGTATGTAACTAGCCCGACTAGGGGAGGGGCTATACTGGATCTAGTGTTGGGAAACGAACCAGGGCAGGTGGGTGAGGTAGAGGTAGGCGAACATGTGGCGAACAGTGACCACAAGTCCGTCTACTTTAGGATAAAAATGGAAAGGGACGAGTGCCGTCCGAATGGGAGTGTGCTGAACTGGGGAAAGGCGAGCTATGGCAGGATTAGGAGGGAGCTGCAGCAAACTGATTGGGAGGGACTGTTAGCTGGCAAGTCCACGGTTGGCAAGTGGGAGGCATTTAGGGACAAAATGAAATGGTTGCAGGGGAGGTATGTTCCGGTTAAGCGAAAGGATGGGAAAGGAAGGATTAGACAGCCGTGGATTACGGAGGATATTGAAGACTTGGTCAGGAAGAAGAGGGAGGCGTATGTTAGGTCAAAACAAATGGGTACGGAGAGTGCGCTAGAAGAATACAGCAAGAGTAGGAGGGAGCTAAAAAGGGGAATTAGAAGGGCGAAGAGAGGGCATGAGATGGCTTTGGCTGGTAGGATTAAGGAAAATCCAAAGGCATTTTATTCCTATATCAGAGGCAAGAGAGTAGTTAGAGGGAAAATTGGTCCTCTTAGGGACAAGACTGGTGAGTTGTGTATTGAGTCGGAGGGGATGGGGGAGCTCCTGAATGAATACTTTGTGTCGGTGCTATGAGGAGAGGCTGAATAAACTAGGCTTGTACTCGTTAGAGTTTAGAAGAATGAGGGGAGATCTCATTGAGACGTATAAGATGATGAATGGGATGGATAGGATAGAGGTGGAGAGACTCTTCCCACTCAAAAAAGACAGTAGGACTAGGGGGCACAGCCTCAAGATAAAGGGGAGGCGGTTTAGAACAGAGTTGAGGAGGAACTTCTTCACTCAAAGGGTGGTGAATCTCTGGAATTCTCTGCCCGTTGAAGTGGTGGAGGCTGCCTCGCTAAATATTTTTAAGAAGCGGGTTGATGGGTTTTTGATAAGAGAAGGGATTAAGGGTTATGGGGAGAGGGCGGGAAGGTGGAACTGAGCCACGACAGATCAGCCATGATCTTATTGAATGGCGGGGCAGGCTCGAAGGGCTAGATGGCCTACTCCTGCTCCTATTTCTTATGTTCTTATGTTCTTATTCACAAAGGAGAGGGGTTCGGAATCATGTGGTCTCTTGGAGGGAGTGGAGGTTTATTTGCAGGATATAGTTATTACAAGAGAGGAAGTGCTAGGGCTTTTAGGTAGCGTAAGGACGGATAAAGCTCCGGAGCCTGATGGTATTTATCCCAGGCTGCTTAGGGAGGCGAAAGATGAAATTGCTGGGCCTCTGGCGCAAATCTTTGTCTCTTCTTTGGACACAGGTGAGGTCCCAGAAGACTGGAGGGTAGCAAATGTGGTCCCGTTGTTCAAAAAAGGTAGTAGGGATAACCCTGGGAATTATAGACCGGTGAGTTGACGTCGGTGGTAGGGAAGTTAATGGAAAAAATACTTAGGGGTAGGATGTATGAGCATTTAGAGCGTTGCGATCTGATTAGGGATACGCAACATGGCTTTGTTAGAGGGAGGTCTTGCCTTACGAATCTGGTGGAATTCTTTGAGGAGGTGACAAAAACGGTTGACGATGGGAAAACCGTTGATGTCATCTATATGGATTTCAGTAAGGCGTTTGACAAAGTCCCTCACGTTAGGCTGGTAGAAAAGATTAAGGCGCATGGGATACGAGGCCAGGTAGCTAGGTGGATTGAGAACTGGCTGGGAAATAGGAGACAGAGGGTAGCTGTGGAAGGGACCTTGTCGGGCTGGAGGCCAGTGACCAGTGGTGTGCCACAGGGCTCAGTACTGGGACCTCTCCTCTTTGTAGTCTACATAAATGACTTGGAAGAGGGCGTAGGTGGTGTGATTAGCAAGTTTGCTGATGACACCAAGATGGCAGGGTTGGCAGGTACGGAACTGGATTGTCAGGTGATACAACAGGATATAGATAGGTTGGTGCAGTGGGCAGATAGGTGGCAGATGGCATTTAATCCTGACAAATGCGAGGTGATGCATTTTGGACGGAATAATGCAGAGAGGAGCTATGTGATTAAAGGGAGGCCGATTAGGAGTATAGACATACAGAGGGACCTGGGAGTGCAGGTTCACAAATCCATGAAGGTTGCATCACAAGTGGAGAAGGTTGTTAGGAAGGCTTATGGGATGTTGGCCTTTATAGGAAGGGGCATAGAGTATAAAAGCTGCTGTCTAATGCTTCAGTTGTACAGAACATTGGTTAGACCGCATTTGGAGTACTGCGTCCAGTTCTGGTCACCTTACTACCGGAAGGACGTGGAGTCTCTGGAAAGGGTGCAGAGGAGGTTTACCAGGATGTTGCCTGGCATGGGGGGACTGGGTTACGAGGAGAGGTTGAAGAAACTGGGACTATTCTCCTTGGAAAGGCGGAGATTGAGAGGGGACATGATAGAAGTATATAAGATAATGAAGGGAATGGATAGAGTTAATAGTGAGAGACTGCTCCCTAGACTGGATACGAACACGAGAGGTCATCATTTAAGGGTGAGGGGGGAGAGGTATAATTTGGAGGTGAGAAGAAGGTTCTTTACGCAGAGAGTTGTGGGGGTCTGGAACGCGCTACCGAGTAGGGTGGTGGAGGCAGGAACGTTGGACTCGTTTAAGATGCAGTTAGATAGGCACATGAGTGAAACGAGAATGGAGGGATATGGTAGGGGATATTAAATAGGGTTAAACCTCGGGAGACACCGGAAAGGCAGGCTGTAAGATTAATATTTTTGACTTTATTCCACAGGTGGAGGTCCACCTCGTGTCAAACGAGGGGCATTCACACGGCGGGTCGTGCGTGGGCTGCTCTTGGAAGTTCCAGGAGTGGCCTAGTACTTCATGTCGGTGTGTGTGCTTGATCCTGGACCGGTAGATGGGCGCCGCAACAGCTCAGTGACTAGCACTGCTGGCTGTGCAGGCACATGGATTTGGGCCTGTGTCTGTGGGAGTTTGCGCATTCTCCCTGTGGTTGCATGGGTTTCCTCCGGGCGCTCCGGTTTCCTCCCACACCCCAAAAATGTGCTCTCAGGCTAATCGGTTTTTACCAAATTGACACTATTTCTTCCCTGAATCTGACTGAGTAGGGTTCCATTCATAGATATGCAGGGTAGAATAGGTGTAGGGTGATGTGGCGGCACGGGCTCGTTGGGCCGAAGGGCCTGTTTCCCGTGCTGGATTGTTCTTTGTTCTTTGGTATAGGATGTTGGCCTGGGTTTGAACAAGCGAGGAGTAGCCTGAGGATCTATGAACAAATTGCCTGTAATGCCACGCAATGTACCCAGTTCCTCTTTCAAAACCTCAGGACATTTCTGAATGACATCCATAATGAACTACATCCTTACCCTTTTACCACCGAGTCATGCTCTTGTTTCTTGGTTGTTGCATGCAATGTCCACCTCTAATGCCCCAAGCAATCATCTCCACCTCTGGCATGTGTTGGATCCCTGCCTGAATAAAGGCTGACGACCACTTAAGACCCCAAGACTTCCTGTAGGTCTCCTTACTAATTACAGATGCAGAGGATCCTGAGTCCATCTCCATCTTAATTCTTATATTTTCATTTTGGGACATGGGCAGCATTGGCTGGGCCAGCATTTATTACCCATCCCTAGTTGCCCTTGAAACTGAGTGGGTCGCTGGGCCATTGCAGTGGGCAGTTTAGAATCAGCCACATTGCTGTGGCTCTGGAGCCACATCTGTGCCAGACCAGGTAAAGACAGTCTTAAAGATTTCCTTACCTAAAAAACATTAGTGAACCAGATAGGTTTTTCTGACAATTGACAATGGTTTCACGGTCATCAGTAGATTCTTAATTCAGATTTTTTTTATTGAATTCAAATTTGACCATCTCCCGTGGCGGGATTTGAACTCGATCCCTGAACATCAGCTGAGTTTCTGGATTAACAGTCTAACGACAATACCACTATGTCATTGCCTCCCCTCAGTGATAAGACTAAACCCACAACAACTCACGTCAGTCATTCCTGCATGTCATACCCTCCCTGTTGATGACGTGTCTATACGTTCAAATAGGAAGATGTTTTCTATAACACTCTTCAACAATTAGAAATATTCAAATGGAGAATCGGACAAATGCTTGGAAAGATCAAATTTGAAGGGTGAGAGGGAAAGCGCAGGGGTTTGGGATGAATTGAATAGCTCTTTCAAAGGGCTGGCATAGGCACAATGGGCTGAATGGCCTTCTCCTGTGCTGTGAGGTTCTGGGAGGGGGAGCGCCAGGCCAATGTTTACCTTTTGACCAATAAACGCTTCAGAAAAGTATTGTCCGGTTGCATATCATGTTGCTGTTTGTGGGATCTTGCTGTGCACGGCCTGGCTTCCTTGGTAACGAGAGGTGAGAAGTGTGCTGCGCTGTCTGTGAGGTGCTCAGGGATAGGGATACCCGCAGGTGGGCAGAGTTAGCCTGGGCTAGGGCCTAGTGTTGCAGAGTTAGCCGAGAATACGGGCCTGGTGTGGCATGGCTGGGCCAATCGCTGAATGACAGGAAAAGCCAGTGTAACAGATCGTGGGATTTTCAGCACAAATTCCACCAACTGCAAACCACATTAACTCAGCCTTTGGCTCCAGTTTTCGATATGTTGGCCTGGAAACTGACCCCATCCGCTAAACCAGGTTTTTTTCTGTTCTTGCCAGCCTTTCACAGACGTGGCAGTCTGCCCAGTAACAGGGCCGGTGAAGCATTCTGATTGGCTGCCCTCTCGGACCAGCAGCACCACTTCACAAGCTGTCTGAGATTTTCAGAAATGATGCAAGGTTCAGCGTCTTGCTGATAACTGTAAACCTGTTTCCTATTATTACACAAGACCACTGGGGAAGTCTCCACTCTAATGAGAAAGAGGCATGTTAGTGCAGCAGATGCTTAACTAAATGTCAAACACTCCCAGCGTAGGCAGAGCACAGGGTTAGATGCAGAAAAAGCTCCCTCTACACTGTCCCCATCAAACTCTCCCAGGATAGATATAACATGGGGTCAGATACAGAGTAAAGTCTGCATGAAATGAGCCAAGCTGCGAGTCTGGTTCCTTTCCCAATCTGCAAACTCACTGTAGAAATCATGGAGAGTAACTCTTTTAAAAAGTTGACAGACTATTTCTACTTGTGGTTGGTTTTGCAACACTTGGCAGGGCTCTGGATGGAGATGACAGCTGCCCTTTGTTCAAAGGGTGGATCAGATTGTGGAGAAGCTGCTGATTATAATTGTAGTGGGTGCGAGAGTGCTTAGTGCTTTAAGAAACAAGTCCTCCATCAGCCTTCATCTTGTGTGCACCCTGGAGTGCACATTGAGCAGGGAAATCCTCGGGGTCATTGGAAGCAAGTCTGCAAATGGGTTCGACTTGCCTTGCTGTCCGTACAATCCCCTAATCCTTAGCCATTCAGCAGCACGCTGAGAAATGCAGCTTCATGACAGAGCGTCTCCATCTGGAGAAGCTCAGTTAAATCGCAGAGAGAACACATCCCTGCCGTAACATGGACTGTCTTCATCGTTCCACACAGAAGCAACAGTCCGTTCTTCAAGCTCCCATTGCGCCTTTGCCTCACACCAAGTTATTGCCACTAGTGACCGAATAATTCAAAACTGACCTGGATCCCAACTAGTCTGGATGAGTTACTGACCCTCATGGACCTGGAGTCTACCTGGTCTGGGTGTTACTGCCCTGGAATGCAACTGGTCTGGGTGTGTTACTGACCCTCATTGACCATCACTGACTTGGATTCTGACTGGTCTGGGTGTGTTACTGACCCATATTGACCATCGCTGACCTGGTGTCCGACTGGTCTGGGTGTGTTACTGACCCTCATTGACCATCACTGACCTGGATTCTGACTGGTCTGGGTGTGTTACTGACCCTCATTGACCATCACTGACCTGGTGTCCGACTGGTCTGGGTGTGTTACTGACCCTCATTGACCATCACTGACCTGGATTCTGACTGGTCTGGGTGTGTTACTGACCCTCATTGACCATCACTGACCTGGTGTCTGACTGGTCTGGGTGTGTTACTGACCCTCATTGACCATCACTGACCTGGATTCTGACTGGTCTGGGTGTGTTACTGACCATCACTGACCTGGTGTCTCACTGGTCTGGGTGTGTTACTGACCCTCATTGACCTGGTGTCTCACTGGTCTGGGTGTGTTACTGACCCTCACTGAACTGGAGTCTGACTGGTCTGGGTGGGTTACTGACCATCGGTGATCTCAGTTGAACTCATCCTGAGTCACCAGAGTAATAAAAGAAAGACACAGTGAGCACGTGAGAGCTCCTTCCACCACCTCAGGAAGCCCCAGTGAGAAGTGTGTTCAGTCATTCATGTAGGAAATTGAGCAGCCAGTTCGCACACGGCAGCCGCGCTCCCTCAGCACGGACCCTCTGACGGTGCGGCGCTCCCTCAGTACTGACCCTCTGACAGTGCGGCACTCCCTCAGTACTGACCCTTTGACAGTGCGGCACTTCCTCAGTACTGACCCTCTGACAGTGCGGCGCTCCCTCAGCACCGACCCTCTGACAGTGCAGCACTCCCTCAGCACGGACCCTCTGACGGTGCGGCGCTCCCTCAGCACCGACCCTCTGACAGTGCGGCACTCCCACAGTACTGACCATCTGACAGTGCGGCACTCCCTCAGTACTGACCCTCTGACAGTGCGGCACTCCCTCAGTACTGACCCTCTGACAGTGCGGCACTCCCTCAGTACACACAGTGAGCACGTG
>CM075736.1:4953941-5155756 GCA_037974335.1 Prionace glauca | reverse complement strand
TCACGTGCTCACTGTGTTGTGTGAAGCCCTCCCTCTATGCCAGGGGTGACAGGTTCTTTTCATTTTGCTGCCACCTATAAAGACTGCCGGGGAAGCTCCGCCGCTCGGAGAGCTCACGCACCTATGGTGAGCGCCGACGCTCGAGCAAAGGATCAGCCAAGGGCAAGCAGCCACGCTCCAGGAGCGACGTGGACATCCAGGCAGCCGCCACGGCCAGCAACATGCAGAGCCAGAAGTAGGTGCCAACATTTCACCAGGTCGGGGAGAGGGAGCTGGAGCCTCGTGGAGCACAGCCCCTTCCCCACTCCCCACAAATCCACTGGCACTGAGAACAACACTCAGCAATCCCAGCCTTGCAAGCGATCATCGTATAAACTGGCAACCGGGGGCTGACGGGGCACGGGGGAGAGTGAGGGGGCACGGGGCGAGGGGGAGAGTGAGGGGGCACGGGGCGAGGGGGAGAGTGAGGGGGCACGGGGGAGGGCGGAAGGAGGGATGGGGCGAGGCTGGGATGGCGGAAGGAGGGACATGGCGAGGGGGAGGGCGGAAGGAGGGATGGGGCGAGGCTGGGGTGGAGGGAGGGACGGGGCGAGGCTGGGGTGGAGGGAGGGACGGGGCAAGGGGGAGGGCAGAAGGAGGGACGGGGCGAGGCTGGGATGGGAGGAGGGACGGGCGAGGGGGAGGGCAGAAGGAGGGATGGGGCGAGGCTGGGATGGGAGGAGGGACGGGGCGAGGGGGAGGTGGAAGGAGGGACGGGGCGAGGGGGAGGGCGGAAGGAGGGACGGGGCGAGGGAGAGGGCGGAAGGAGGGAAGGGGCGAGGGAGAGGGCGGAAGGAGGGACGGGGCGAGGGAGAGGGCGGAAGGAGGGACGGGGCGAGGGAGAGGGCAGAAGGAGGGATGGGGCGAGGCTGGGATGGGAGGAGGGACGGGGCGAGGGGGAGGGTGGAAGGAGGGACGGGGCGAGGGGGAGGGCGGAAGGAGGGACGGGGCGAGGGAGAGGGCGGAAGGAGGGAAGGGGGCGAGGGAGAGGGCGGAGGAGGGACGGGGCGAGGGAGAGGGCGGAAGGAGGGACGGGGCGAGGGAGAGGGCGGAAGGAGGGACGGGGCGAGGGAGAGGGCGGAAGGTGGGACGGGGCGAGGGAGAGGGCGGAAGGAGGGACGGGGCGAGGGAGAGGGCGGAAGGAGGACGGGTGCGAGGGAGAGGGCGGAAGGGGGAGGAGGGACGGGGCGAGGGAGAGGGCGGAAGGAGGGACGGGGCGAGGGAGAGGGCGGAAGGAGGGACGGGGCGAGGGAGAGGGCGGAAGGAGGGACGGGGCGAGGGAGAGGGCGGAAGGAGGGACGGGGCGAGGGAGGAGGGCGGAAGGAGGGACGGGGCGAGGGACGAGGGCGGAAGGAGGGACGGGGCGAGGGAAGAGGGCGGAAGGAGGGACGGGGCGAGGGAGAGGGCGGAAGGAGGGACGGGGCGAGGGAGAGGGCGGAAGGAGGGACGGGGCGAGGGAGAGGGCGGAAGGAGGGACGGGGCGAGGGAGGAGGGCGGAAGGAGGGACGGGGCGAGGGAGAGGGCGGAAGGAGGGACGGGGCGAGGGAGAGGGCGGAAGGAAGGGACGGGGCGAGGGAGAGGGCGGAAGGAGGGACGGGGCGAGGGAGAGGGCGGAAGGAGGGACGGGGCGAGGGAGAGGGCGGAAGGAGGGACGGGGCGAGTCTGGGATTGTGCACACACGGTGGACAGGTGACTGCAGCCCAGGTGAAATGGGGTCAGTTGTGTTTGGGATAATGTGAAACTTGTGAAGTTGAACATTGTGTCTGTGTTGCTGTGTGTGCTGCTGCTTTGTGTCGATAATGAACCTGGCACGGGGCGCTGCCCACGGCCAGATGCAGCCGGCTCCCAGGGATGTGGAGCCCTTGCGTTTGTTTAGTTTTCTGGAAGTTATTAATATTTGATGCGTCATCTGGGGAGCCGCTGTGTTGTGATAGCTGTTTGCACAATCTGTTGTGTTTCTGAGCTTCCGTTCCCCTTGTGGTAATGTTAGCCCCTCCCCTCCCCTCCTCTCCACTCCCCTCCTCTCCTCTCCCCTCCCCTCCTCTCCCCTCCCCTCCCCGTCGCTGCTTCTGTCCATCGATGAAGTGAGGCTGGAGCCAGAACGGTGAGAGCCACTGTGTCCACACCCTTAACGCAGCAAACTGTCTCACCAAATCCCAGGAGCACAAACAGGACAAACATTCGGACCAAGTCCGGGAGGGAGAAGTGAGGGCAGGGGAAAGGTTGCTCAAAGCGATCGGTTTTAAGGAGTCACTTGAAAGGGGTGAGAGACGGAGAGGTGGGGAACTCCAGAGTGTGGGCCCAGTCAGCTTGAAGCCACAGCCACCAATAAGTGTGCTGGGACATTTTAAACGGCTCAGTAGCCCGGTGGCTCCTGTCGGCAGCTCCTGAGTTCTAACCGAGTTCTGAATTGAATTCAATCAACCCAGGTTCCCTTCTTGTTTCGTTTTGCTTTTTCTCTTGGCCATCATTGATTTTTTAAATGAAGTCGCAGCACTGAAGCTGTGAGGTTGTTGCGGGAGCCAGAGGTGGGCAGGATGACGAGGAACCAGGCGAGTGGTTTTGATGTGCCTGCCTGCAAGGTGGGTGAAAGCAGAATCGAGAGCTGCTTCTAGAGGAGAATTTGATAATAAGTCTGCTTCAACAGGAGCGATGGATCAGGAGCACTCCACCCACCGCCCCCCATCCTATTCCAGCACTCAGTTGGATCACAGCGCCTCTGTATCTTTAACTCCTTGTGTACCCTCCTCGGTTCTCCAACTGCCTAAACCAATAAAAATCTATGTCTCGCTTTTGACAATTTCCTACTGCACTCTCTCTCCCTTCTCTCCTCTCCGCACCTCCCCCCACACCCACACACACACACACACACACACACCCCCTCGCCCATTCTCACGCTTACACAGCCTCCTACGCGCACTCACTTGTGCTCACGCGCCCCTGACCACTCGCCTGACCCTGCGCGCGCCCCTGACTCTCGCCTGACCCTGCGCGCGCCCCTGACCTCTCGCCTGACCCTGCGCGCGCCCCTGACCTCTCGCCTGACCCTGCGCGCGCCCCCTGACCTCTCGCCTGACCCTGCGCGCGCCCCTGACCTCTCGCCTGACCCTGCGCGCGCCCCTGACCTCTCGCCTGACCCTGCGCGTGCCCCCTGACCTCTCGCCTGACCCTGCGCGCGCCCCTGACCTCTTGCCTGACCCTGCGCGCGCCCCTGACCTCTCGCCTGACCCTGCGCGCGCCCCTGACCTCTCGCCTGACCCTGCGCGCGCCCCTGACCTCTTGCCTGACCCTGCGCGCGCCCCTGACCTCTTGCCTGACCCTGCGCGCGCCCCTGACCTCTCGCCTGACCCTGCGCGCGCCCCTGACCTCTCGCCTGACCCTGTGCAGTCCCCTGACCTCTCGCCTGACCCTGCGCGCGCCCCTGACCTCTCGCCTGACCCTGCGCGCGCCCCTGACCTCTCGCCTGACCCTGCGCGCCGCCCCTGACCTCTCGCCTGACCCTGCGCGCGCCCCTGACCTCTCGCCTGACCCTGCGCTGCGCGCCCCTGACCTCTCGCCTGACCCTGCGCGCGCCCCTGACCTCTCGCCTGACCTGCGCGCGCCCCTGACCCCTCGCCTGACCCTGCGCGCGCCCCTGACCTCTCGCCTGACCCTGCACGCGCCCCTGACCTCTCGCCTGACCCTGCGCGCGCCCCTGACCTCTCGCCTGACCCTGCGCGCGCTCCCCTGACCTCTCGCCTGAGCCTGCACGCTCCCCTGACCTCTCACCTGAGCCTGCGCGCTGCAGATTTTAACAATTTATTAAGAACATAAGAACATAAGAAATAGGAGCAGGAGTAGGCCATCTGGCCCTTCGAGCCTGCCCCGCCATTCAATAAGATCATGGCTGATCTGTCGTGACTCAGCTCCACCTTCCCGCCCTCTCCCCATAACCCTTAATCCCTTCTCTTATCAAAAACCCATCAACCCGTTTCTTAAAAATATTTAGCGAGGCAGCCTCCACTACTTCAACGGGCAGAGAATTCCAGAGATTCACCACCCTTTGAGTGAAGAAGTTCCTCCTCAACTCTGTTCTAAACTGCCCCCCTTTATCTTGAGGCTGTGCCCCCTAGTCCTACTGTCTTTTTTGAGCGGGAACAGTCTCTCCACCTCTATCCTATCCATCCCATTCATCATCTTATACGTCTCAATGAGATCTCCCCTCATTCTTCTAAACTCTAACGAGTACAAGCCTAGTTTATTCAGCCTCTCCTCATAGCTCAATCCCCTCAACTCCGGTATCAGCCGAGTAAACCTCCTCTGCACTCCCTCCAGGGCCAAAACATCCTTGCGCAGGTGCGGCGCCCAAAACTGCACACAGTACTCCAGCTGCGGCCTCACCAATGCCCTATACAGCTGCAGCAAGACCTCCCTACTTTTATATTCAATCCCCTTCGCTATGAAGGCCAGCATCCCATTCGCCTTCCTGACCACCTGCTGCACCTGCAAGCTGGGTTTTTGCGACTCATGCACAAGGACCCCGAGGTCCCTCTGCACCGTCGCCTGCTGCAGTTTTCGCCCCGTAAGTAATAGTCCTTCCTACCATTCCTCCTACCAAAGTGGACCACCATTGCAGAAAAATAATTCTCATCACTTCCTCTGGTTCTTTTCCTGATTCACTTTGATCTGTGTTGCTCAGATTACCCACCCTCCTGTCACTGAAACAAATTCTCCTCATTTACTCCATCCAAACCCCCCCCTTTATGCTTTAGGAAGCCTTGATCCAATCTCTGCTGAACCATCTCTGTTCTGAGGAGAACGATTCCTGCTTTTCCCAGTCTTTCCACATTCTTTGAACCTGTTATCACTGGGAGTGCGCTGTGGAAGTCTCCTCTTGCCCTTCCACCACCCCGTCCCTGGGACCTATCTGGTCTGCAATTGCTCTCGCTTTGCTCTCCATCTGGCCTGGATCTGCTCTCTGTCTGCCCGCCTGCAGTGTCTGGTCCCAGCCCCAGTGTTACCTTCCGCCAGCCAGCTCCGCTCACCCTGTGCTTTCTCTCCCCCTGCAGCGTGGAGCCTGGGGGGAGCAGAGGAGCAGACAGCCAGCATCCTTTCTGTCTCCCAGTCTGAGGATAATGGCCGCGTGTTTCGGAGCTGGAGGCTGACCCGCCGAGCTGGCGGCAGTTCATCGACTCCGAAACCCTCCTCAGGCTGAAGAAAAGTGAAGTTAAGCGGCAAGAAGTCATCAATGGTAAGGTCTCCACACCATGGACTCCCCTCGCACATAACATCCCCACCACCCTCTCTGGTTAGCGGTTTCCCCCTTCCCTTCATCCCATCAGTCAGGGGCCCCAACACTGCCTCTTCCAGCACTGACCCTCTGACAGTGCGGCGCTCCCTCAGCACTGACCCTCTGACAGTGCGGCGCTCCCTCAGCACTGACCCTCTGACAGTGCAGCGCTCTCTCGGCGCTGACCCTCTGACAGTGCGGCGCTTCCTCGGCGCTGACCCTCTGACAGTGCAGCACTCCCTCAGCACTGACCCTCTGACAGTGCGGCGCTCCCTCAGCACTGACCCTCTGCAGTGTGACTATTGTTATTGAGTTTATGTCATTGATGTGCCACAATCATGTGAACCATGAGCAAAAGAGTGCATCTTACAGAGATGGAACCAAACTCTGTTTTATGTTACGGTCACAGCTCCCAGTCTGACCTCGGTGATGCCATTCCCAGCTCCCAGTCTGATTTCGGTAACGCCATTCCCAGCTCCTAGTCTGTTCTTAGTGATGGCGTTCCCAGCTCCCAGTCTGTTCTCGGTGACGTTCCCAGCTCCCAGTCTATTCTCGGTGACGTTCCCAGCTCCCAGTCTGTTCTCGGTGACGTTCCCAGCTCCCAGTCTGTTCTCGGTGACATTCCGAGCTCCCAGTCTGTTCTCGGTGACGCCGTTCCCAGCTCCCAGTCTGGCCTCGGTGACGCCGTTCCCAGCTCCCAGTCTGTTCTCGGTGACGCCGTTCCCAGCTCCCAATCTGATCTCAGTGACGCCGTTCCCAGCTCCCAATCTGATCTCGGTGACGCCATTCCCAGCTCCCAATCTGATCTCGGTGACGCCGTTCCCAGCTCCCAATCTGATCTCGGTGACGCCGTTCCCAGCTCCCAATCTGTTCTCGGTGACGCCGTTCCCAGCTCCCAGTCTGTTCTCGGTGACGTTCCCAGCTCCCAATCTGATCTCGGTGACGCCGTTCCCAGCTCCCAGTCTGTTCTCGGTGACGTTCCCAGCTCCCAATCTGATCTCGGTGACGCCATTCCCAGTTCCCAATCTGATCTCGGTGACGCCGTTCCCAGCTCCCAATCTGTTCTCAGTGACGCTGTTCCCAGCTCCCAATCTGATCTCGGTGACGCTGTTCCCAGCTCCCAATCTGATCTCGGTGACGCTGTTCCCAGCTCCCAATCTGATCTCGGTGACGCCGTTCCCAGCTCCCAATCTGATCTCGGTGACGCCGTTCCCAGCTCCCAATCTGATCTCGGTGACCCGCCTTCCCGCTCCCCCCAACGGGGTGCATGATCTCGGTGACCCCGTCCCGCTCCCATCTGTTCTTGGTGACGCTGTTCCCAGCTCCAATTTGATCTCGGTGACGCCGTTCCAGCTCCCAATCTGATCTCGGTGACGCCGTTCCCAGCTCCCAATCTGATCTCAGTGACGCCGTTCCAGCTCCAATCTGATTCTCGTGACGCCGTTCCCAGCTCCCAATCTGATCTCGGTGACGCTGTTCCCAGCTCCCAATCTGATCTCGGTGACGCCGTTCCCAGCTCCCAATCTGATCTCGGTGACGCCGTTCCCAGCTCCCAATCTGATCTCGGTGACGCCGTTCCCAGCTCCCAATCTGATCTCGGTGACGTCGTTCCCAGCTCCCAATCTGATCTCGGTGACGCCGTTCCCAGCTCCCAATCTGATCTCGGTGACGCCATTCCCAGCTCCCAATCTGATCTCGGTGACGCCGTTCCCAGCTCCCAATCCGATCTCGGTGACGCCGTTCCCAGCTCCCAATCTGATCTCGGTGACGCCGTTCCCAGCTCCCAATCCGTTCTCGGTGACGCCGTTCCCAGCTCCCAATCTGATCTCAGTGACGCCGTTCCCAGCTCCCAGTCTGATCTCGGTGACGCCGTTCCCAGCTCCCAATCTGATCTCGGTGACGCCGTTCCCAGCTCCCAATCTGATCTCGGTGACGCCGTTCCCAGCTCCCAATCTGATCTCGGTGACGCCGCTCCCAGCTCCCAATCTGATCTCAGTGACGCCGTTCCCAGCTCCCAATCTGTTCTCGGTGACGCTCCCAGCTCCCAATCTGATCTCGGTGACGCCGTTCCCAGCTCCCAGTCTGTTCTCGGTGACGCTCCCAGCTCCCAATCTGATCTCGGTGACGCCGTTCCCAGCTCCCAGTCTGTTCTCGGTGACGCTCCCAGCTCCCAGTCTGTTCTCGGTGACGGCGTTCCCAGTTCCCAGTCTGATCCGGTTTGCCCCTCTCTCTCCCCTGCAGAGCTCTTCATTACTGAACATGCTCACGTGCGGATGCTGAGGGTTCTCTATGACGTTTTCTACCAGCGCATGCTGACCGAGGCCATCCTGACCGACACTGAGCTGCAGAGCATCTTCCCCAGCCTGGACGAGCTGATCGAGGTGCACGGTATGCCAGTGACTTCTGCCCGGGGCACTTCCACTCGGAGGGGAAGGGACACATCGAACAGGGGCTGACCACGGGCGAGGGAGGGGTTGAAGAACTGCACCGGGAATGTGGAGGCAGGAAAGGGGAACACAAACTGGAGAATACTGGGGGAGGAGGGTGCAGGGTGAGGAGGAACAGGGAGGAGGGTGTGGGCATAAGTGGGGGGATAGGGAGGAGGGTGTGGGCAATAGTGGGGGGATAGGGAGGAGGGTGTGGGCAATAGGAGGGGGATAGGAAGGAGGGTGTGGGCATTAGTGGGGGGATAGGGAGGAGGGTGTGGGGTGTTGGGGGGGATGGGGAGGAGGGTGTGGGGTGTTGGGGGGGATGGGGAGGAGGGTGTGGGGTGTTGGGGGGGATGGGGAGGAGGGTGTGGGGTGTTGGGGGGGATAGGGAGGAGGGTGTAGGCATTAGGGGGGGGATAGGGAGGAGGGTGTGGGCATTAGTGCGGGGATAGGGAGGAGGGTGTGGGGTGTTGGGGGGGATGGGGAGGAGGGTGTGGGCATTAGTGGGGGGATAGGGAGGAGGGTGTAGGCATTAGTGGGGGGGATGGGGAGGAGGGTGTGGGTGTTGGGGAGATGGGGAGGAGGGTGTGGGGTGTGAGGGGGATGGGGAGGAGGGTGTGGGGTGTTGGGGGTGATGGGGAGGAGGGTGTGGGGTGTGAGGGGGATGGGGAGGAGGGTGTGGGGTGTGAGGGGGATGGGGAGGAGGGTGTGGGGTGTGAGGGGGATGGGGAGGAGGGTGTGGGGTGTGAGGGGGATGGGGAGGAGGGTGTGGGGTGTGAGGGGGATGGGGAGGAGGGTGTGGGGTGTGAGGGGGATGGGGAGGAGGGTGTGGGGTGTGAGGGGGATGGGGAGGAGGGTGTGGGGTGTGAGGGGGATGGGGAGGAGGGTGTGGGCATAAGTGGGGGGATGGGGGGAGGGCGTGGGGGGGATGGGGAGGAGGGCGTGGGGGGGATGGGGAGGGGGGTGTGGAGCGTGGGGGGGATGGGGGAACGGGGCGGAAGGTCTGGGGAGGAGGGTGTGGGGGGGGACGAGGAACAGGGAGGAGGAAGATGTGGGGCTATGGGGGAGGGGAGCAGGGAGGACGGTGTGGGGCTACGGGAAGGGAGACGGGGAGCTATGGAGGAGGGTGTGGGGTTATGGGGAGGGGAACGAGGAGGTGGGTGTGGGGTTATGGGGAGGGGAAATGGGGAGGAGGGTGTGGGGTTATGGGGAGGGGAACGGGGAGGAGGGTGTGGGGTTATGGGGAGGGGAACGGGGAGGAGGGTGTGGGGTTATGGGCAGGAGAATAGGGAGGAGGGTGTGGGGTTATGGGCAGGAGAACGGGGAGGAGGGTGTGGGGTTATGGGGAGGAGAACGGGGAGGAGGGTGTGGGGTTATGGGGAGGGGAACGGGGAGGAGGGTGTGGGGTTATGGGCAGGAGAACGGGGAGGAGGGTGTGGGGTTATGGGGAGGGGAATGGGGAGGAGGGTGTGGGGTTATGGGGAGGGGAACGGGGAGGACGGTGTGGGGTTATGGGGAGGGGAACGGGGAGGAGGGTGTGGGGTTATGGGGAGGGAAAGGGGAGGAGGGTGTGGGGTTATGGGGAGGGGAACGGGGGAGGAGGGTGTGGGGTTATGGGCAGGAGAACGGGGAGGAGGGTGTGGGGTTATGGGGAGGGGAATGGGGAGGAGGGTGTGGGGTTATGGGGAGGGGAACGGGGAGGACGGTGTGGGGTTATGGGGAGGGGAACGGGGAGGAGGGTGTGGGGTTATGGGGAGGGGAATGGGGAGGAGGGTGTGGGGTTATGGGGAGGGGGCGGAGGGTATTTGGATATGGGGAGAAGAGTGAGAGTGAACAGGGACCTTGGGTCTTCACCACCATATCGCTCTCCTTCCAGCGTCTTTTTATGAAAGCATGAAGAAGATTCGTCAAGATGATGGCTACCTGGTAAAGGAGATTGGTCACATCACGTGCTCACTGTGTCACCTTACTTGCCAGGGTAGGTTAGCAACTGGAATCCGGGAGCTCACTGCTCCGCTCAACAGCTTGTGTGAACTCCGCAACCCTCGCCAGGGCTCTCTCTCGCGCGCACTCTGATGCCCTCGCCAGGGTTCTCGCGCTCCGCGGCCCTCGCCAGGGTTCTCGCGCTCCGCGGCCCTCGCCAGGGCTCTCGCGCTCCGCGGCCCTCGCCAGGGCTCTCGCGCTCCGCGGCCCTCGCCAGGGCTCTCGCGCTCCGCGGCCCTCGCCAGGGCTCTCGCGCTCCGCGGCCCTCGCCAGGGCTCTCGCGCTCCGCGGCCCTCGCCAGGGCTCTCGCGCTCCGCGGCCCTCGCCAGGGCTCTCGCGCTCCGCGGCCCTCGCCAGGGGCTCTCGCGCTCCGCGGCCCTCGCCAGGGCTCTCGCGCTCCGCGGCCCTCGCCAGGGCTCTCGCGCTCCGCGGCCCTCGCCAGGGCTCTCGCGCTCCGCGGCCCTTGCCAGGGCTCTCGCGCTCCGCGCCAGGGCTCTCGCGCTCCGCGCCAGGGCTCTCGCGCTCCGCGCCAGGGCTCTCGCGCTCCGCGCCAGGGCTCTCGCGCTCCGCGCCAGGGCTCTCGCGCTCCGCGCCAGGGCTCTCGCGCTCCGCGCCAGGGCTCTCGCGCTCCGCGCCAGGGCTCTCGCGCTCCGCGCCAGGGCTCTCGCGCTCCGCGCCAGGGCTCCCGCGCCCCTCGCCAGGGCTCTCGCGCTCCGCGCCCCTCGCCAGGGCTCTCGCGCTCCGCGCCCCTCGCCAGGGCTCTCGCGCTCCGCGCCCCTCGCCAGGGCTCTCGCGCTCCGCGCCCCTCGCCAGGGCTCTCGCGCCCCTCGCCAGGGCTCTCGCGCCCCTCGCCAGGGCTCTCGCGCCCCTCGCCAGGGCTCTCGCGCCCCTCGCCAGGGCTCTCGCGCCCCTCGCCAGGGCTCTCGCGCCCCTCGCCAGGGCTCTCGCGCCCCTCGCCAGGGCTCTCGCGCCCCTCGCCAGGGCTCTCGCACGCGACCCTCACCCCTCGCCAAGTCTGACACTCACTCTGTGCTGTCCTCCTCTCTCAGTTCCATGGCACAGAGGGTGACTGGTTTAAGAAGCTGGCCTCACGTTTCTGCAGCCGCCAATCGTACGCCCTGGAGCAGATTAAAATCAAGCACAGGAAAGATCCACGATTCAACCAATTCATTCAGGTCAGTCTTGTCTTCTCCACCTGCAACAACCTCCCGGCTCTGTTTATGCCCCCCCCCCCCCCCCCCCCCCCCCCCCACCCCCCGTTCCCCGGTTTCGTTCCTCGCCGGCTCCATCTCCGTCTCCCCGGCTCCGGCTCCGGCTCCGTCTCCCCTGCTCCGTCTCCCTGGCTCTGTCTCCGTCTCCCCGGCTCTGTCTCCGTCTCCCCGGCTCTGTCTCCGTCTCCCCGGCTCTGTCTCCGTCTCCCCGGCTCTGTCTCCGTCTCCCCCCGGCTCCGTCTCCGTCTCCCCCCGGCTCCGTCTCCGTCTCCCCCCGGCTCCGTCTCCGTCTCCCCCCGGCTCCGTCTCCGTCTCCCCCCGGCTCCGTCTCCGTCCCCCCCCGGCTCCGTCTCCGTCTCCCCCCGGCTCCGTCTCCGTCTCCCCCCGGCTCCGTCTCCGTCTCCCCCCGGCTCCGTCTCCGTCTCCCCCCGGCTCCGTCTCCGTCTCCCCCCGGCTCCGTCTCCGTCTCCCCCCGGCTCCGTCTCCGTCTCCCCCCGGCTCCGTCTCCGTCTCCCCCCGGCTCCGTCTCCGTCTCCCCCCGGCTCCGTCTCCGTCTCCCCCCGGCTCCGTCTCCGTCTCCCCCCGGCTCCGTCTCCGTCTCCCCCCGGCTCCGTCTCCGTCTCCCCCCGGCTCCGTCTCCGTCTCCCCCCGGCTCCGTCTCCGTCTCCCCCCGGCTCCGTCTCCGTCTCCCCCCGGCTCCGTCTCCGTCTCCCCCCGGCTCCGTCTCCGTCTCCCCCCGGCTCCGTCTCCGTCTCCCCCCGTCTCCGTCTCCCCCCGGCTCCGTCTCCGTCTCCCCCCGGCTCCGTCTCCGTCTCCCCCCGGCTCCGTCTCCGTCTCCCCCCGGCTCCGTCTCCGTCTCCCCCCGGCTCCGTCTCCGTCTCCCCCCGGCTCCGTCTCCGTCTCCCCCCGGCTCCGTCTCCGTCTCCCCCCGGCTCCGTCTCCGTCTCCCCCCGGCTCCGTCTCCGTCTCCCCCCGGCTCCGTCTCCGTCTCCCCCCGGCTCCGTCTCCGTCTCCCCCCGGCTCCGTCTCCGTCTCCCCCCGGCTCCGTCTCCGTCTCCCCCCGGCTCCGTCTCCGTCTCCCCCCGGCTCCGTCTCCGTCTCCCCCCGGCTCCGTCTCCGTCTCCCCCCGGCTCCGTCTCCGTCTCCCCCCGGCTCCGTCTCCGTCTCCCCCCGGCTCCGTCTCCGTCTCCCCCCGGCTCCGTCTCCGTCTCCCCCCGGCTCCGTCTCCGTCTCCCCCCGGCTCCGTCTCCGTCTCCCCCCGGCTCCGTCTCCGTCTCCCCCCGGCTCCGTCTCCGTCTCCCCCCGGCTCCGTCTCCGTCTCCCCCCGGCTCCGTCTCCGTCTCCCCCCGGCTCCGTCTCCGTCTCCCCCCGGCTCCGTCTCCGTCTCCCCCCGGCTCCGTCTCCGTCTCCCCCCGGCTCCGTCTCCGTCTCCCCCCGGCTCCGTCTCCGTCTCCCCCCGGCTCCGTCTCCGTCTCCCCCCGGCTCCGTCTCCGTCTCCCCCCGGCTCCGTCTCCGTCTCCCCCCGGCTCCGTCTCCGTCTCCCCCCGGCTCCGTCTCCGTCTCCCCCCGGCTCCGTCTCCGTCTCCCCCCGGCTCCGTCTCCGTCTCCCCCCGGCTCCGTCTCCGTCTCCCCCCGGCTCCGTCTCCGTCTCCCCCCGGCTCCGTCTCCGTCTCCCCCCGGCTCCGTCTCCGTCTCCCCCCGGCTCCGTCTCCGTCTCCCCCCGGCTCCGTCTCCGTCTCCCCCCGGCTCCGTCTCCGTCTCCCCCCGGCTCCGTCTCCGTCTCCCCCCGGCTCCCCCTCCCAGTGCCCCCCCCCGGCTCTGTTTGCCTCCTTTGTTGATTCCCCCGCCTCTCTCAATCACTCTCTCTGTCTCTCACTCCCTGTACAGGAAGCAGAGAGTTATCCTCAGTGCCGGCGTCTCCAGCTCAAGGATATCATTCCCATCGAAATGCAGCGGCTGACCAAGTATCCACTGCTCCTTGAGAACATTGCCAAGTGCACAGGTACCATATTGCATCTGCTTCTTAATCCCAGCATCCTGCCCCACAGGGTATCCCTGGATTGAGCCCAGCTTCCACAGGGAGACATGGGTGCATGGGCACACACTCACTCTCTTCCTCTGAAGGGCCAGGAGGCTAAAAGTTTGCAGAAGGAGCCAAATTCTTTTGGCCAGCATAATCATTCTCAATCCTCCTTTCCCTTCGTACCCCTCCATCCCACCCTCTCCCCGTATTGTTTGGCTGTTCATCCAGGAAAGCCATTACGGCCGGACCCAACCATCTCCTTTAGCACATCCCACGTGTTATATATTTCTCTGCTCTCCCAACATCAATGTGAAAAGGCCAATGATAAATGTCCCTGCCCAGGCTGCCAGCGTCTCATTAATGCCCTGTACAACTGAACCAGTGCTGCTTGTGTTTATGTTCAATCTTTCTCGAAATAAAGGATAACATTCCATTAGTCTTGATTTTTTGCTAGACTTTTTTTCACTCATGCCCTGGTGCACTCAGATCCCTCTGTACATTGGAATTCTACAGCCATTCACTTTTTAAGTCTCATGCCTGGATTTTGTAAACCTCTCCTGCACCCTTTCCAGCGTCCTTCCTATAGTGCGGCTCCCAGAACTATATCCAGTGTTTCAGCTGAGGTGTAACTAGTGACTTCTATAAATTCAGCAAAACCTCCATTGTCTCCATCTAGACTTCCCGCTGCCCGGAAAAAGCAGTCAGCATTATCAAGAACCCCACGTGCCCCGGACATTCGCTCTTCCACCTTCTTCCATCGGGAACAAGATACAAAAGTCTGAAGTCATGCGCTAATCAAAAAAGAACAGCTTCTTCCATGCTGCCATTGAATTTTTATAGAATCCCCACAGTGCAGAAGGAAGCCATTTAGCCCATCAAATCTGCACCAACAACAATGCCACCAATGGAGACACCGTAACCCCACACATTTACCCCACTAATCCCTCTAACCCACACATCCTGGGACACTAAGGCAATTTAGCATGGTGATGCACCTAACCCGCACACTTTTGGATGGACCTAACTCGTATTGTTAATCTTTCCCTACACCCTGTTATGACTACAACACTATATTCTGCACGCTTTCCTTTCCTTTCCTCCCCTATGGTACTCAATGAACAGTATGCTTTGTCTGGAAAGTACGTAAGAAGAAATACTTTTCACTGTATCCCAATAAATTGATAATAAAGTCCTTGATCCTACACTTTATGCCCCGTTAATAAAGCCCGAAATATTGTATACTTTATTAACTGCTCTCTCCACCTACACTGCCGCCTGCAGTGAGAATGGAAACATATGCAAGGTCCATCTGCTCCTGCATTCCTTAAGAATTAAACCCCTTATTTTATATTGTCTATCTGTGTTCTTGCTATCAAAGTGCCTTGTAAATGGTGGACAGGCTTTGGGGAGTCAGAGTTGCCATCCTTATTGCCAGGAGGAGACCTTTCAGCCACTTGGACATTGTGTGGTCCACGCCACATTCCAGAGCTCACATCCACCTTCCTCCTCTTCTCTCAATCTGCAGATCAGCCGACGGAGAAGCAGCAGGTGCAGCAGGCTGCGGAGTGCTGCCGCAATATTCTGAAGGATGTCAACCAGGAGGTTCGAGAAACCGAGAATCTCCGGGTAAGGAGTCCCCTAAGTCAATGAGGGTCAGTGCTGAGGGAGTGCCGCGCTGTCAGAGGGTCAGTGCTGAGGAAGTCCCGCGCTGTCAGAGGTGCTGTTTTCAGAGGACACCTAAAGATGCCACCCTGTTTGCCCTCTCAGTTGGATTTATATGATCCTAAAGGCAGAATTTTGATGGAGGTTTGGGTGGGTGTTACGCCACAATGCCTCGGTCTAAAACTCTTCCCTTAACCAACTTCATCCTAATGACCTGATCAGTATCATGTTGGGCTTGTTTGATGGGACAGTGCAGAGGGAGCTTTACTCTGTATCTAACCCCAGGCTGTACCTGTCTTGGGAGTGTTTGATGGGGACAATGTAAACAGAGCTTTACTCTGTATCTCACCTCGTGTTGAACCTCTCCAGGGAGTGTTTAATGGGGACAGTGTAGAGGACGTTTTATTCTGTATCTAACCCCGTGCTGTACCTGTCCTGGGAGTGTTTGATGGGGACAGTGTAGAGGGAGCTTTACTCTGTATCTAACCCTGTGCTGTACCTGTCCTGGGAGTGTTTGATGGGGACAGTGTAGAGGGAGCTTTACTCTGTATCTAACCCTGTGCTGTACCTGTCCTGGGAGTGTTTGATGGGGGACAGTGTACTTAGAACCCTACAGTGCAGAAACAGGCCCTTCGGCCCATCAAGTCTACACCGAACACAATCCCACCCAGACCCTATCCCCATATCCCTACACATTTACCTGCTAATCCCTCTAACCTACACATCTCAGGACACTAAGGGGCAATTTTAGCATAGCCAATGAACCTAACCCGCACATCTTTGGACTGTGGGAGGAAACCGGAGCACCCGGAGAAAACCCACGCAGACACGAGGAGAATGTGCAAACTCCACACAGACAGTGACCCGAGCCGGGAATCGAACCCAGGACCCTGGAGCTGTGAAGCAGCAGTGCTAACCACTGTGCTACCGTACCTGTCCTGGGAGTGTTTGATGGGGACAGTGTAGAGGGAGCTTTACTCTGTATCTAACCCCGTGCTGTACCTGTCCTGGGAGTGTTTGATGGGGACAGTATAGAGGGAGCTTTACTCTGTATCTAACCCTGTGCTGTACCTGTCCTGGGAGTGTTTGATGGGGGACAGTGTAGAGGGAGCTTTACTCTGTATCTAACCCCGTGCTGTACCTGTCCTGGGAGTGTTTGATGGGGACAGTGCAGAGAGAGCTTTACTGTGTATCTAACCCCGTGCTGTACTTACCTGGGAGTGTTTGATGGTGTCAGTGTAGAGAATGTTAAATTCAGTATGTTTCTATTGAAGTTTTCTTTGTGCTTCCCTGCTTTGTATTCTAAACTCTGCCCTTGTTTCTCTGCAGCGATTGCATGATTACCAGCGGCGTCTGGACATTTCAAACCTGAGGCAGAGCACTGATCAGCTCATGGTTGATTTAAAGGTGAGCTCGGGAGATGAACGGGCATCCCCCAGGAAGTTGGGCATTGCTTACTGTGTGACTGTAGCGGGGGCAGGTCGTGAAGCCAGGCTCCTTTCCTGGTCAGCACTGTTACAGTACGAGTTTGGGGCTGTTATTGTTCACCTCAGTGCCACTGGGATAGGTAAGGGGATAATCGGCCTCTAAGAAAAATCCTGCTGAGCTGTAATATTTCACTCGGATGGTGGACATGTGGAGGGATGTATTGATAGCTATTCCTGCATGTGAAATGTGTACAGCATCTGGTTTGGCTGGACTGCTCTGGACAGTTCTCCGTCAAGCTGATACTTGAAGCCGATGCCCTCACAAGCAGCTTCAGACTTTACAGTATCGAAAGAGGCAACTTGGCCCATCCTATCTGTGCTCCTATTATAGTGGTCCCAATCCAGTCCCACTGTCCTACTCTCTCCCCATAGCCCTGTATCAATCCCAATCATCTAATCCCACTGCCCCAGTCTGTCCCCATAGCCCTGTATCAATCCCACTGCCCCACTCTGTTCCCATAGCCCTGTATTAATCCCAGTCAAATCTGACAGACTGCACTCTCTCCCCTCCCGCCCTCCACAGCCCTGTATCAATCCCAAACCAAACCCCCTGCCCCACTCTCCCCATGGCCCTGTATTAATCCCAATCCAATCCCACTGCCCCCACTCTCTCGCCATAGCCCCTATCAATCCTAATCTAATTCCACTGCCCCACTCTCTCCCCATAGCCCTGTGTCAATCCGAAGCTTCACTCTTCACTCTCTCCCCATACGCTTATGTAAATCCCAAACTCAACCCAGTGTTCCCTCTCTCTGCCTTTCTGTCTCTGCAGTTCAAATGTAGCTTTGTGCAGCCGTAGGTGTCTGTTTGAGATGTCCGGTTTGAAGAATGTGTTTGCCCTCGGGGTGTGGTTGTCTTTGGCGGGGAGGGGCCTGGGCTGAGACCTAATTCATGGCCTTTACTCAATGCAAGTGTATCTCTGTCTTTTGGCTAGAACATCGACTTGACTCAGCATCGGATGGTGCATGAGGGCCCACTGATCTGGAAGGTGTCGAGAGAGAAAGCTGTTGGTAAGTGAAAGGGAGCGAGGGAGGAAAGGAGTTCCCTGCTCAAGGGCTGGGGAATAGGACGGTCTAAATCCCAGGGAGGGAGAGTGGCATGGGTTTGATTCCAGACATTGAGACATTCAATTGTAGGGAATGTCCACTGAGGACTATGGCTGGTCTGTGTCCATTTTTAAAAATGTTTACTCCATCCTTAAAGTTGGAGAGCCAATGCTCAGAGTGGACTGGGAAACTCAAATCCATTCTCTGCAAAAAAAACCAAATTCAAAATCCAGTTGAATCCAATTCATGGGCCCCGCAAGAGAGACAAACAAGATCCAAGCTGACAAGGTTCGATTCCCGGCTCGGGTCACTGCCTGTGTGGAGTTTGCACATTCTCCTCGTGTCTGCATGGGTTTTCTCCGGGTGCTCCGGTTTCCTCCCACAGTCCAAAGATGTGCGGGTTAGGTTCATTGGCTATGCTAAAATTGCCCCTTAGTGTCCTGGGATGTGTAGGTTAGAGGGATTAGCAGGTAAATGTGTAGGGATATGGGGATAGGTTCTGGGTGGGATTGTGTTCGGTGCAGACTCGATGGGCCGAAGGGCCTGTTTCTGCACTGTAGGGTTCTATGGTTCTATGGTTAAGGGATTGATCTGATCGCTTATCTTGGCCAAAAAGCTGAGAATCGAATATTCTGTGCCTCCATTACTGAGGGGTTTGAAGAGTCCTGATTAATTGAGACTCGGACATTTGCAGGATCCCATTTACAGTCAGCCTGACGTGGTTTTGGGTAGGGAATGCAAAGAAGAGGAGCTGGTGAGGTTTTGCTTTGAGGCTCTCTGTACTTGTACACCTTCATGGTGGGTTCTGTGTGTAGGGATGGGATGAGTCACTGTGTTCATCTAATTTTCCCTTCCTCACTCATCTCTGATGCTGCATATCTTTGCTGCTCCCCCCACTATCTCCATCTCTCCCCCTTTTCTCTGCCCCTCTCGCCCCTTTTCTCTGCCCCTCTCGCTGTTAGAAACATAGAAACTAGAAGCAGGAGTAGGCCATTCGGCCCTTTGAGCCTGCTCCACCATTCATTTTGTTCATGGCTGATCATCAAATTCAATATTCTGATCCCCCTTCCCCCCATATCCTGTGGTCCCTTTAGCTCCAAGGGCTATATCTAATTTCTTCTTGAAATCAGACAACATTTTGGCCTCAACTACTTTCTGTAGGAGTGAATTCCACACATTCACCACCCTCTGAGCGAAGAACTTTCTGCTCACAATTCTAAAAGGTTTACCCCTTATCCTCAAACTATCACCCCTAGTTCTGGATTTCCTGACCATCGAGAACATCCTTTCTGAATCTACCTATTAGTATCTATCCTGTTAGTATTTGATAAGTTTCTATGAGATCCTCTGTCACTCTTCTAAACGCCAATGAATATAATCTTAGTCTCTCCTCATAAAACAGACCTGCCATCCCAGGAATCAGCCTGGTAAACCCTTGCTGTGCTCCCTCTGTAGCAAGGACATCAAATCTGCACACAATACTCCAATGTCTCATCAATGCCCTATACAATTGCAGCAAAACATCCCTATCCTTATACTCAAATCCTCTCATTATGAAGGCCAACATACCATTTTCCTTTTTTACTACCTGCTGTACTCATGTGCTTACTTTCAGTGACTGATGCACAAGGACACCAAGGTGTCTCGCTGAGAATCCACCTCTTTCAATTTACACCAGTTGAAATAATAATCTGCCTTCCTATTATTGCTACCAAAGTGGATAACCTCACATTTATCCACAATATACTGCATCTGCCATGCAGCTGCCCACTCAATCAGACTGTCCAAAGCCCACTGATGCATCCCTGCATCATTCTCACAGCTCACCCACCCACTCAACCTGGTATCATCTGCAAATTTGGAGCTAATGTATTCACTTCCCTCTCCTAAATCATTGATATTCTAATATGTCTAATGCTCTCTGCTCCTGTCCCTCTTCCCCTCTGGTTCACGCAATTCTTGTCCCACCCCCTTTCTCTCTCATCCCCTGTCACACACTCCCAGCCCCTCTCAGACCCTCTGCCTCTCATGCTCCTCTCTCACGTGCTGACCCTTCTATCGTCTCAAACCCTCTCTCTGTTTCTCTCACGCAGATGTTCACGTGCTGCTACTAGATATTTGCCTGGTCCTGATGCAAAAGGTGGATGACAAGATGGTGTTGAAATGCCACAGCAAGAACTTGGTGGGGACCGCTGAAGGGAAGCAGATGCTATCCCCCATCATCAAACTGGGCAGCGTGCTGGCGCGAGACGTTGCCACAGGTAGGCTGTGTTGCCATGGGGATGGGTTGATGTTTCCATCATTCAGGGAATACCAGTGTCACTGGCAAAGGCCAGCATTTACTGTCCATCCCGAATTGAGACAGTTGGTGATGAGCTGCCATCTTGGATGCTTCCCAATGGCTTGTAGGCCATTCCCCAAGACAGTAATAGTCAACTACTGTGGGCTTGGATTTTCACGTAGGCCAAACCAGCTAAGGATGGCGGCTTTCCATCTCCAAGTACAGCTCTCAGGCCTGGTTGTCTTTCGGGCCTAGTTGGCGCTTGGGCCTGGTTGACTCTCCAGCACAGTACAGAGGCCAGTGCTGCACTATCAGAGGTGTTGTCTTTCAGATGAGACTGCCATGAGGCTGCTGGTGGTTAGCTGCTTACAGACTTTGTTCCCTTCAAGTAGCCAGGCAAAATATTTTCAATTTAAAATTGGCCTTTATTTACAAGCTATAGACCAGGTTCCAGTATGCTTTGTGCTCCAGAGCACTGGATACAGCTTCACACTATCTGATGTGCTTTCAGATTGGATTGTAAATAATTATTCTATACCAATCAAAAATGTACATTTGAAACAAGAGTTATCTATATTCACTCATATCTAATGACTCTAATGTGTGTGTGTGTGTCTGTGTCTGTCAGGGTGTGCGCGACTAGGTGGTCTAAGTGTCTGTGTGTCTGCCTGTTGTTGCGGGGGGGGGGTGTGTCTGTGTGTGTGTGTGTATCTCTTTGTCTGTGTCTCTGTGTGCATGTGTTTCGATGTGTGCCTGCGTCTCCGTGTAGAATGTGTGCGTCTGACTGTGCGATAACCGATAATCAGTCCCTATAAAGCACTGTGTTTTTTGTCCTTTACACACGGCTGTGTTTGTGTTGCAGACCGCAAGGCATTCTTTGTCCTGTTCCAGACGACCACTGGGGCGATGATATATGAGCTGGTGGCACAGACGGTCTCTGAGAGGAAAAAGTGAGTAGCAAGTCGATAGATCCCATAGTGGGGTAGGGCTGGGTCTTGGGGGGTAGGCTGGCAATGGGCTTCAGTCTCCCGTGGCTTTGTTAGCAACGAGGCAGGAGGATGGCGAGGGAATCACCCAGAGCTTGCGATATGCAGCCCCCCCTTCCCCTCCCACACCCTTTTCTAAGAGGCCAGGTGGTGGGGGGGGGGGGATGAGGTGGTGGGAGGCAGTGAATGTGTCTGGCTTTGATGATGCCCCCTTTGGCTGAATAGCACATCAATTGGGTGGCAAGTCAGACCAGTTCGGAGAGGTAATGGGTCATGGCACTGCTGCCACTAGTAGTAGTGAGTGAGCTGCTGCCCCGGGGTGGATGGAGAGGGGGTGGGGGGAGCTGGGACTGAACACTGAGTGAGTCACAGAGCTTAGAGTGTCGTAGACATTGACTGAACCTCCTGCTTGTTACTGTGATACCCGCAGCTGGTGCGACAAGATCCTGACCACGCAGCAAGCCCTCAGCCAGCTGAAACCCTCGCAGGTGGGCAGGAACAGCCTGGTGCCGCCCATGACCAACATGCCCCTCAGCCCCACGTAAGTCACTGAGCAGGCTGGGCACTGTCGGAGGGGAGAGGAGAGGTGGCGCGGTGCGGGAGTGGGCGAGGGGAGCAATCCAGGGGCAATCAGGAATGGCAACAAACCACTAGGTTTGATCACTGAGGGGTGAAGAATTCAAAAGGAGTAAGGTCACCTCAAACCTCATTGACAAGATGAATGCTGAGAGGCTGTTTCCCCTGGCGGGACAGCCTAGGACCAGACAGCACTGTCTGAGAATAAAGGAGCACCAATTTGAGACTATCAGGAGGAATTTCTTCCCTCGGAGTGTTGAGAGTCTTTGAACTCCTTCCTGCAGAGAGTTGCAGGGACAGAATCCTTGTGTATATTTAACAGATTTTTTAAGGGAATCTAGGGTTATGAGGAAGAGGCCTCCTCCTGTTCCTATTTCATATGGTCTAGCGTCTCGACATGGCAGTGGGAGAATAGTCTCTGAGCAATTCTGGTCTCCGTGCTGTTAGTAAGGACAAGGGAAAACTGGAGGGGGGGTGGGGGGACGCTGAGAGAGACGAGGGGCGGGTGGGGTAGAGAGGGCAGACAAGAGTGAGGGTCGGTGAGAGAGGGCAGTGGGCAGAAGGGCAAGCGCAACAGAACTGAGGCGCGAAAGCTCTCAGAAAAGGTGGCTTGCTTGAAAAGGCTGTGCAGCAGGGTGGAGGGGCTGAATGGACTGTGGTTGTGTGTCTATCTGCTGTTAATTGTGTTCCATCTCTCGTCTCTGGCCCAATCCCAGCATGTCATACCGGGACCCGATGCTGAACTCTGAGAACAGCTTCCCAACCCGTGACAGAATCAACTCGGACTTCAACGGTAAGGAGGGCGAAAGTGACAAAGGAAGAGGCTCCTGGGATAGACTGACGTCCAGCTGAATTTGGATGAGGGGAGGGATGGAAATGGAGGGTGTGTAGAGGAAGTGGATGGATGGGGTGGAGTGAGGGGGGTTTGTTGGTGGGGGGCTGGTGTTGCTAAACAAGACCAGCAGTGTTTCACACAGCTCTGTTGGCTTTGGGACCTGGGCTTAAATGCAGAGGGTTGAAGGGTCAAGGAGTGGTTGGATGGGAGGGAGGTCTAGTGTGAGGGGTTTGGGGGTGGGGGGAGGGGCGCGAAGAGCCAACATTTCGGTTAGAAGTGAGGGACACTTTGACATATAGATTGAACTGGTGGAGGGGGTGGAAAGGAGGTTGTGTTGGGTTTGAGGTATTGGTTGGTATGTTGGGCTGTAGGGATGAGCATGGGTAGGGGGCCTTTGGGTCGAGTTTAAGGTGCTTGGGCAGAGGTTGGGTTGATGTGAGGGGGGTTGACTCAGCGCTGGGGGGAATTGGGAGATTGTTGGGGGGGGAATTGGGGAGAGATTGTTGGGGGGGGGAATTGGGGAGAGATTGTTGCAGGGGGGAATTGGGGAGAGATTGTTGGGGGGGGGAATTGGGGAGAGATTGTTGGTGGGGGTGGAGTTTGGGAATTTGGATGGGATGCGTTTGACAAAGTACCTCATAAAAGGTTATTGCAGAAGGTCAGGGGACTTGGAGTTGGGGGTAGGCTGTTAGCGTGGATAGAGGATTGGTTGTCAAATAGGAGGCAGAGAGTGGGGGTCAACGGGTGCTATTCGGATTGGCGGATGGTGACTAGTGGAGTGCCCCAGGGGTCGGTGCCGGGGCCTCAGCTATTTACCATTTATATCGATGATCTGGAGGAGGGAACCGAGTGTAGGGTGTCGAAATTTGCGGATGACACCAAGATTGGGGGAACGGCAAATTGTGCGGAGGGTGTGGAGAGTCTGCAGAAGGATCTAGATAGGCTGGGCGAATGGGTCAGGAAATGGCAAATGGAATTTAATGTTGGCAAGTGTGAGGTGGTCCACTTTGGAAGGAAGAATGGTAGGAAGGATTATTACTTACGGGGCGAAAAACTGCAGCAGGCGACGGTGCAGAGGGACCTCGGGGTCCTTGTGCATGAGTCGCAAAAACCCAGCTTGCAGGTGCAGCAGGTGGTCAGGAAGGCGAATGGGATGCTGGCCTTCATAGCGAAGGGGATTGAATATAAAAGTAGGGAGGTCTTGCTGCAGCTGTATAGGGCATTGGTGAGGCCGCAGCTGGAGTACTGTGTGCAGTTTTGGGCGCCGCACCTGCGCAAAGATATTTTGGCCTTGGAGGGAGTGCAGAGGAGGTTTACTAGGCTGATACCGGAGTTGAGGGGGTTGAGCTATGAGGAGAGGCTGAATGAACTAGGCTTGTACTCATTGGAGTTTAGAAGAATGAGGGGAGATCTCATTGAGACGTATAAGATGATGAATGGGATGGATAGGATAGAGGTGGAGAGACTCTTCCCGCTCAAAAAAGACAGTAGGACTAGGGGGCACAGCCTCAAGATAAAGGGGGGGGGGCGTTTTAGAACGGAGTTGAGGAGGAACTTCTTCACTGAAAGGGTGGTGAATCTCTGGAATTCTCTACCCGTTGAAGTGGTGGAGGCTGCCTCGCTAAATATTTTCAAGAAGCGGGTTGATGGGTTTTTGATAAGAGAGGGGATTAAGGGTTATGGGGAGAGGGCGGGAAGGTGGAACTGAGCAGCGACAGATCAGCCATGATCTTATTGAATGGCGGGGCAGGCTCGAACGGCCAGATGGCCTACTCCTGCTCCTATTTCTTATGTTCTTATGAGATTGGCAGGGGGATGCTGTAGGCAATTGGGTCAGAATGAGTTGAGGGCAGTGGAGAGGAGTGGGCTTGGGGTGGATTGAATAGTTGTGGGTGAAAGGTAGGTGAGTATTGGCGGAATTTGCCCTGTGGGATATTTTGGGTTGGATTGTGGTTGGTGCTGAAGGTTCCCGAGCTGCAAGATATTGTCACGGTCTCACAAACGTACCTCCCCACGACCAAATCCATGTTGCTGGGGAGTGGGAATGATTTTATTTGGGAAATTGAACTGCACGGTGGACAGTGGTTAGCACAGCTGCCTCGCAGTACTAAGGATCCGGGTTCAATTCCGGCTGCGATTGCGCGTTCTCCCCATGTCTGCGTGGGTTTCCTCCAGGTGCTGTGGTTTCCTTCCACTGTCCAAAAATGTGCAGGTTAGGTTGATTGGCTGTGGTAAATTGCCCTTTAGTGTCAGGGGCCTGGCAGAGTGGGGCTACGGAGATAGCGTCTGGGTGGGATTGGTGTCAGTGCAGGTCCGATGGGCCAAATAGCCCCCTTCTGCACTGTAGGGATTCTGTGATACACAGCCTGGATCCTGTCTTCATTCCCTGTCTCCTGACTTTGTGTTTTCACAGTGAAGGAGAGTGACTTTGTGCCACAGGACAGTGGGACTGGTGAGCTGGGTGTAGACGATCGCCCTGTCAATGAGATGCTGGGACAGAGTGTGAGTCAAGCACTGACCGACCTTCTCAAGACCAATGAGGTAGATTTGACCAAACTGGCCTCAGGACCATCCGAGCACGTCGCAGATGAAGCATTGGAGGATGGTGAGATCCGATCGACATGATTCCTGTTCATCTCCTGCACTGCCCCTGCCTGGCCACCACACCCCCCGCATGCTTGGTCACGCCGCCAGCTTGGTCACCCCACCCTACTGGCCCCCTCGGCTCGGTTGTTCCCTCGTTCACTGCGCGCCACCCCTCCACCCCCACATTCTCCACCTGGATGGCCGGCCCCTCTGATTCATGCACACACCCAGTCACACATACACACAACCACACACCCTGTCGCTCTGTTTCACACACACTCGTGCTCGCTCACTCTCACACACATTCACTCTCTCACTCGCGCACACACACATTCGCTCTCGCTCGCACACGTTCACGCAACCACACTGTCATGCTGCCCTCACATTCCCATGTGCATCCTTGCTCACGTGTGCACTCTCACACGCGTTCCATGCCCACACACAAGCACATGCCATTCTCCGAAGATGCTGCAGCTCACCCGGGTGTTTCTTCATCCTGAGACCAAGTGTCCCATATAACATGAGTTGGGAGCCCCTTTTAACCTGGTTAAGAAGTCTCTCAACACCAGGTTAAAGTCCAACCAGTTTATTTGATAGTAAACCCACAAGCTTTTGGAAATGCTGTTCCTTCATCAGGTAAGTGGAGAGTTCTGATCAGGGAAGGGCATATAAAGTCACACACAGTTTACAGAATACTGATTCGAATGCAAGTCTTTACAGCTAACCTGCTATTCAAGTCTTAAAGGTGCAGATAACGTGAGTGGAAATAGCATTAAGCATAGGTTAGAGATGTGTATTGTCTCCACACAGTACAGTAAGTGAGATGTTGCAAGTTCAGGCAAGTTATGGGGGTTACAGATAGTGCGACATGAACCCAAAATCGCAGTTGAGGCCGTCCTCAGTATCTAACCCCTTGACTATCAAGTTCTGCACACGAGGCAGAAGTTCCCCTCCCCAGCCTCAGTGGGACACTGCTGCTTGGAGCCAATTGGGTTCCATGTTGACTGCATTCCAGGCCTCTCCTGTCCGGGGATCTTTGAGCCAATCTACACTGACGCCCCTTTCCTGCTTTTCTGCAGTGCACACAATGAAGCGGGTACTCAGCAGGGGCAGAAGAATTTCCAAGGAGTCCCCTGCCCAGCTGCCGGCCGAGGATGTCCTGGACCCGGGCAGCGGGACTGGTGAGGCCAACGGTAACCGCGAGGAAGGAGGGACAGAGGCGGAGAGGGAAAAGGATTTGCCTTCAGCAGAAGGAGAGCAGGAAGATCTGACCGAAAGGGAAATTGGCCTTGAGAGAGGAGGGACCGAGAGCACAGAGGAGTCAAAGGAAGGACAAGGAGATGACGAAGAACAGGAGGGACAGGTCAAAGGGACAGGTAAGGAACCTGTTGAAGGGGAATGGCTGAGGGGGGAAGACAATAGAGGTGGGATGGTGAGCGGGGCACACTGGGAACTGGGCAAAGGGAAATGGGGCCAGTGTCTGCGCCCAGTCTTCAGTGTCCAAGAACTGAAGGTTTAATCATCAGGCCATTGCCACAAGCCTGACATGGGAGCAGAGCTTGCGAGCATTATTCGTTATCTTTGTTTTGTTTCAACAGTTTTGTTACTCAGTTATTACAATTGAGAAAGTGCTGTACATTGGATGATTCTGTCTATGGGATGGGAGGGAGAAGTGGGGAGCGAGAGAGCAGGATAGACAGAAAGAGGGGTGGTGGGGGGGAATGGCAGGGATGGGGATGGGGGGGGATGGAAGAAGGGGGTGGGCGAAGGGAGGCAGTGGAGAATGGGGGAGAAGGGGGTGGTAGGGGAGAAGGGTGGACAGCATGTGAGAAGGGTGGACGGCCGGGTATGGGCGGAGAAGGGGGTGACATCAATGAGAGGAGTGGGGGAAAAGCCATGATTGGCATGGGGAAGAATGGGGGCATGGGGGAGAAGGGGGTATGGCGGGGGAGAAGGGGGGGATGGCAAGGGTGGGGGAAAGTGGGGGAGGAAGAAGAAAGGAGGACAGTGGAATCCTTCAAAGAATCAACTTGGATATGATGGGCTGAATGGTCTCCTTACCAATTCTGTCTTTCTTTCTGATCAGTAGACGAGGATTTGCACACAAAAGCTCAGCTATGTGAGGGTCACGGGGTGCCTGGTCCAAACAGGGCTGAGACTGAGACCAACAACTCCCCCATCACCCTGTCACTGGAACAGGCCGAGGAGATGGAACGGAAAATGAACAGCCTGCTGGTCAAGATTCAGCATTTAAAGGTGAGAGGCAGCAAAAGGTGAAGCATACCACCTGCTCCCTCAACATTCCTCCCCCGCTGCACTGTCAGAGGGTCAGTACTGAGGGAGTGCTGCACTGTCAGAGGGTCAGTACTGAGGGAGTACTGCACTGTCAGAGGGTCAGTACTGAGGGAGTGCCGCACTGTCAGAGGGTCAGTACTGAGGGAGTGCCGCACTGTCAGAGGGTCAGTACTGAGGGAGTGCCGCACTGTCAGAGGGTCAGTACTGAGGGAGCGCCGCACTGTCAGAGGGTCAGTACTGAGGGAGTGCTGCACTGTCAGAGGGTCAGTACTGAGGGAGTGCTGCACTGTCAGAGGGTCAGTACTGAGGGAGTGCCGCACTGTCAGAGGGTCAGTACTGAGGGAGTGCTGCATTGTCAGAGGGTCAGTACTGAGGGAGTGCTGCACTGTCAGAGGGTCAGTACTGAGGGAGTGCTGAGCGTTCAAACATGCTTCCAATATTATAACAGCAACCACACTTGGATAAGTACTTAATTGGCTGCAAAGCACTTTGGGATACAACCCTCCCTATCTCTCTAACCTCTTCCAGCTCCTACAGTCCTTTTAAACACTCTGCTGCTCCAAACTCAGTGGCCGTGCTTTGAGTTGTCTACGGCCTGAGCCTTGGGTTTCCCTCCTCCATTCCTGCCCCCCCCCACCTCTCCCCGAAACCACCTCTGCTGCTTTTAAGACATTCCTTATAACATGTTTGTGAGATCAGGCTCCTCTTGTCTCCTTGATGTTAGTTTTTGCTGGTCGGAGTGGTTTTTACTTGGTGGGAGGCGTTGTGTAAATGTACATTGCCATATAAATGTTTGATCTCTCCTTCATCAGTTGATTCCCTCTCTCTCTGGTTCCCTAGGCGATGGAGGAGGATTACCACCGGCTTCGGCAGGCATTGCTCAACCTGACTGTGGCACCACGCCACTCACCGGGAAACTGCAGGCAGGTGGCAGGTGAGTGAGCAGGGGCAGTGCCCACCCATTCGCAGTCAACTCCATTCTGCACTTCAGTGTGCCCAGGGACATCTGCCTCGATCCTGGGAATGATAGATCAGGGACAAGGGCCCTGTGCACGGAGCTGAGAGCTTCAGCACTCCATGAGCAGAATCACTTCTTTAAAATAAAAAGCTAGAGCTCAGGTACCAAAAAAATGGTCAAATGAAACATTGGCCTTCACTGCAAGCGGTGTGGAGGTTACACAGCGGCAGAGACCCGAGTTCCATTCCGGCCTCGGGTGGCTGTGCATGTGTGGAGTTTGCATGTTCTCCCCGTGTCTGCATGAGTTTCCTCCAGGTGCTCCAATTTCCTCCCACACTCTAAAGATGTGTAGAGTAAGTGGATTGGCCATGCTAAATTGCCTGTTAGTGTCCAAAGAATTGTAGGTTAGGCAGATTGGCCATACTAAGTTGCCCCTTAGTGTCAAAGAAATGCAGGTTAGGTGGATTAGCCGTGCTACATTGCCACTTAGTGTCCAAAGGTGTGTGGGTTCAGCTGATTGGCCATGCTAAATTGTCCCTTCGTGTCCAAAGATGTACAGGTTAGGTGGATTGGCCATGGTTAATGTGCAGGATTAAGTCAGGGTCAGTTATTCTTTCAGAGAGTCAGTGCAGACTCGATGGGCTGAATGGCCTCTTTCTGCACTGTACGGATTATGTCACAGTTATACAGAGCTCTGATAAGATACCCTATGGGGTACTATTGTATCCAATTTATGGCACTGAGACGTATAAGATGTTGAATGGGATGGATAGGATAGAGGTGGAGAGGCTCTTCCCACTCAGAAAGGACAGTAGGACTAGAGGGCACAGCCTCAGGATAAAGGGAGGGCGGTTTAGAACGGAGTTGAGGAGGAACTTCTTCACTCAAAGGGTGGTGAATCTCTGGAATTCTCTGCCCGTTGAAGTGATGGAGGCTGCCTCGCTCAATATTTTTAAGATGCGGGTTGATAGGTTTTTGATAGGCAAGGGGATTAAGGGTTATGGGGAGAGGACGGGAATGTGGAACTGAGCCACGACAGATCAGCCATGATCTTATTGAATGGCAGGGCAGGCTCGTAGGGCTAGATGGCCTACTCCTGCTCCTGTTTCTCATGTTCTTATGTTCTATCCGTCTATAACCAGGGAAACACCCGCTCTTAACTGTACTCTACAATATGGAGAGGAAAGACAGGAAGACCAGTGAAGGATGTCCCAGATTCTTTGAGATGCTTTTAAACAAAATAAATGTATATTAAACAGTAAAACATACAAGAAGGTCAATTCACAATGTACTCAACTACTTTAACAGCTATACACTCTATGTTAAAATTTACCCAGTTCCAAATCCTCCGATTATCCTAACTTCAGAGCTAAACCTCCCTAAGCACATCCTATAGGTTCTAAAACTACAGGCAAAATCTAGCAATTGTTACCACACCAGGCATTTATATCTTCCTGTCCAACGTGTAGGGAAAACAACTGGTTTCTCAAACAGGGTTTTCTCCAAGACCAAATGTTGGGCATGGACACAACTTTGGGCTGAGGTCTCAAATTGCTAACTTGAAGAGGGTGAATTGGCTACTGATGTAATGTCTTTCCTTTTAGCCTTGCCTTATCTGAATTAACCTTCTCAGAAGTCATTATTAATTATCTTCATTTCATGAGTTCGCCTTTCAGAATATAGTTCTAAAATTCACATCTCATCACTTCCTTTGAACTTCTAACATCTTTACTTACACCCCTGACACTCCAGCATCCGCTGTTATCAACTTGCCCGAGGTGAACATCTGTTTACAGTGTTGCTAAGCTTATCAACAAATCAGAATGTGGGTTCCTCTAACCCAGCCAAACTGTCCCTGCTGCACTCTCCATTTTAAATTATTTTAAAAGCAAATAACTAGAAAAGCATGCCATCGATCACTGCAGTTCCTCGATTCCCATTTTCTCACAATTTCCTAATACATGTTGCTTTCTGAGTGTGGTGTTTCAACCTCTCCCACCCCACACGATCCCCTCTCCATCCACGCCCCTCCCTCTTCTCCCCATGCCACCCACCCCACCGCCCCTCCCGCCCGCCCTTCCCCCCCTCCCTCTCTCTATCTCAGCCTCCGTGTCCCCCTCTGCCTCCGTGTCCCCCTCTGCCTCCGTGTCCCCCTCTGCCTCCGTGTCCCCCTCTGCCTCCGTGTCCCCCTCTGCCTCCGTGTCCCCCTCTGCCTCCGTGTCCCCCTCTGCCTCCGTGTCCCCCTCTGCCTCCGTGTCCCCCTCTGCCTCCGTGTCCCCCTCTGCCTCCGTGTCCCCCTCTGCCTCCGTGTCCCCCTCTGCCTCCGTGTCCCCCTCTGCCTCCGTGTCCCCCTCTGCCTCCGTGTCCCCCTCTGCCTCCGTGTCCCCCTCTGCCTCCGTGTCCCCCTCTGCCTCCGTGTCCCCCTCTGCCTCCGTGTCCCCCTCTGCCTCCGTGTCCCCCTCTGCCTCCGTGTCCCCCTCTGCCTCCGTGTCCCCCTCTGCCTCCGTGTCCCCCTCTGCCTCCGTGTCCCCCTCTGCCTCCGTGTCCCCCTCTGCCTCCGTGTCCCCCTCTGCCTCCGTGTCCCCCTCTGCCTCCGTGTCCCCCTCTGCCTCCGTGTCCCCCTCTGCCTCCGTGTCCCCCTCTGCCTCCGTGTCCCCCTCTGCCTCCGTGTCCCCCTCTGCCTCCGTGTCCCCCTCTGCCTCCGTGTCCCCCTCTGCCTCCGTGTCCCCCTCTGCCTCCGTGTCCCCCTCTGCCTCCGTGTCCCCCTCTGCCTCCGTGTCCCCCTCTGCCTCCGTGTCCCCCTCTGCCTCCGTGTCCCCCTCTGCCTCCGTGTCCCCCTCTGCCTCCGTGTCCCCCTCTGCCTCCGTGTCCCCCTCTGCCTCCGTGTCCCCCTCTGCCTCCGTGTCCCCCTCTGCCTCCGTGTCCCCCTCTGCCTCCGTGTCCCCCTCTGCCTCCGTGTCCCCCTCTGCCTCCGTGTCCCCCTCTGCCTCCGTGTCCCCCTCTGCCTCCGTGTCCCCCTCTGCCTCCGTGTCCCCCTCTGCCTCCGTGTCCCCCTCTGCCTCCGTGTCCCCCTCTGCCTCCGTGTCCCCCTCTGCCTCCGTGTCCCCCTCTGCCTCCGTGTCCCCCTCTGCCTCCGTGTCCCCCTCTGCCTCCGTGTCCCCCTCTGCCTCCGTGTCCCCCTCTGCCTCCGTGTCCCCCTCTGCCTCCGTGTCCCCCTCTGCCTCCGTGTCCCCCTCTGCCTCCGTGTCCCCCTCTGCCTCCGTGTCCCCCTCTGCCTCCGTGTCCCCCTCTGCCTCCGTGTCCCCCTCTGCCTCCGTGTCCCCCTCTGCCTCCGTGTCCCCCTCTGCCTCCGTGTCCCCCTCTGCCTCCGTGTCCCCCTCTGCCTCCGTGTCCCCCTCTGCCTCCGTGTCCCCCTCTGCCTCCGCTAAGCCCCCAGTTGGATTTTATTATTGACGGTCTTTAGTTGGTACTCCCATGACACCTCTGTGAGGGGTGACTCTGCTAACATCCCCCCATTCCGCACATGTCCTGATCATCAAGAGCTTTTATCTGGCTAATCCTCATGATTCCCTTTCCCTGGGAACGGAGTCTCAGCCTCTCCAATCTCTCCCAATGGGTGTGTTTCTGTGTACAAAGATTTTCAATGCAGTAAGTTTGCCTGGATTCCTGCCAGTGCCTCCTTCCTGGATTCCCCAAAGCTTCACTCTTGCTTCCTGATTTCTTTTGCAGGTGAGAGGTGGTGAAGAGGAGGACGCACTGACACCTGGCCAAGCTGGCATCTTCCCACCACTTGATTTAAATTCCGCATCCGGGACGTTCCTCCCTGCATCAATGGCGCGGGGAGAATGGATGGTGTTTGGGGAAAGTTTGGAGAGGGGTTTGGGGTGGGGGCTGGGTGTGTCTTCCACTTATTTTGCCAATAGGTTTTCCCCAACTTCACCCCCCTCTCACCCCCACTGCCCTCTCCACCAAGCTTTACCCACCACCATAGTAGAGCGTCACTTTCGGAAACCCTGCTAAGGGATTGCCAACCAGCCAAGTCTCCATATACAAAAAGCGCTTCATTACTGGCTGCTGCCAGGGCTAGGATTAGAGGAACACGGGTACGAGGGAGGGGGCAGGGATTCTTAAAGCAATTCCGAGCCCACTTGGGCCTGGATTGTGGGGGAGGGCTAGGTCGCAGGTTTCTCGGATGTCAGGTCCACCCATCCCCTGCCATCACCCCTTTCTAAAAGTAAGTCTTCTCAAACCCCTTCACCTCACTCCTGCATTCTAAAGTACACAGTTTCAAAAGCCATCTCTCTTTTCAAAAGAGTGATGCATTCCATAATATTCTCTCCCTGCACTCACCCTTTTCTAAATCAGAAGATCGCAGATTCTAGTCCCATTCCAGCCACATGAACTCCTCTCACTCAGCCAGCAGTGAGGGAGCACGGCACCCTCTGAGATGCCAAACCGAGGACCCCAATAGCGAGGGAGCACGGCACCCTCTGAGATGCCAAACCGAGGACCCCAATAGTGAGGGAGCACGGCACCCTCTGAGATGCCAAACCGAGGACCCCAATAGCGAGGGAGCACGGCACCCTCTGAGATGCCAAACTGAGGAACCCAATAGTGAGGGAGCACAGCACCCTCTGAGATGCCAAACCGAGGACCCCAATAGTGAGGGAGCACAGCACCCTCTGAGATGCCAAACTAAGGACCCCAATAGTGAGGGAGCACAGCACCCTCTTGAGATGCCAAACCGAGGACCCCAATAGCGAGGGAGCACGGCACCCTCTGAGATGCCAAACCGAGGACCCCAATAGTGAGGGAGCACAGCACCCTCCAAGAAACATCAGACCAAGCCCTCCCCCTCCCCCCCCCACCCCTTTTCTCAGCTGTATGCGAAAGAATCCTCACTGACTCTTCCTCCCCCCCCACCCCGGGACCAATATTTATCCAGTACCCAATGTGCCCAGCCTGTGTCAGGTGGCTCAGTGTCTCCTGCCTGGTTGTGGGAGGGTGCGACATGCAAAACTGCCCTGCGGCACTTCCTCACATCATCGTGAAAGTGCTTGGAGAGAAACGGCGGGGGAGCGACAAAACAAGTGTCTCGCTGGCTACCAGGTGCTTTGGGAGCTCTCCCTGCAGTTGCAAAAGGTTCGCTTGAATATAAATTCTTGCAAACTATCGCTGTGGAAGTACAGACTCAGAAGATGGTGACATAGAGGGAGCAGGACTCCGGAACAAGAGGAGTTGTGGGGAAGAGAAGGCGTGGGGCTGTGGTGGGGACAGGGAGGAAGAATCTTGACTACTAAAAATCATGGGAACCACCAGCTTTAAGGGAACAAAACGCCACCTTGCCAAAAGGAACTAGAGAGTCACAGGGGTGCGTGGGGAAGGTTCCACTAAGTTAATTATGACTGTGTTCCTCTAATCTTCACTTTGTATTTTTCTTGTGTCTTTCCATGTATACCTAGTGCCTTTACTGCACCTGAGTTTTGTATTGGGGTATTATTTTTTATTATTATTGAATATTATTATGTCAAGTTGTGGATAAAAAGAAAGCTCATGCTTTGATCTTCTCAGATTGTATTTAAATTTTGCTGTTTTACCTAGAGTTGTGTATTTAGTTCTTCGACTGCTTAGTTGGCTGGCTTGCTTGCCAGGCAAGTCAGCAAGGGGGTGGGATTTATTTACTGTAAACTGCTCGTGGTGGGAAGTGACGGGATTGGCATTGGCGACTGGAGGAGGGGGCTGTGGTTGGCGTGACTGGCCTTGTAGACTGGGTAGAGGAATTGGGAGAAGGACAGGCCTGGATGCCAGGCGCTCCGGATCGGTGGGAGGGAGAATAGACAGAAGCTGGTCCGAGGGACCCTTCCTCTGTGAGTGTGTGTGTGTGTGTGTGAGTGTGAGAGAGAGACTGCTTGCCTTTGTGTCTCACCTTCCCTGTCTTCCCCCCACTTCACCCACTCTGCCCCGCCCTCCCTTCGCCCCCCTCTGCCCCGCCCTCCCTTCGCCCCCCCTCTGCCCCGCCCTCCCTTCGCCCCCCCTCTGCCCCGCCCTCCCTTCGCCCCCCCTCTGCCCCGCCCTCCCTTCGCCCCCCCCTCTGCCCCGCCCTCCCTTCGCCCCCCCTCTGCCCCGCCCTCCCTTCGCCCCCTCTGCCCCGCCCTCCCTTCGCCCCCTCTGCCCCGCCCTCCCTTCGCCCCCTCTGCCCCGCCCTCCCTTCGCCCCCTCTGCCCCGCCCTCCCTTCGCCCCCTCTGCCCCGCCCTCCCTTCGCCCCCTCTGCCCCGCCCTCCCTTCGCCCCCTCTGCCCCGCCCTCCCTTCGCCCCCTCTGCCCCGCCCTCCCTTCGCCCCCTCTGCCCCGCCCTCCCTTCGCCCCCTCTGCCCCGCCCTGCCTTCGCCCCCTCTGCCCCGCCCTGCCTTCGCCCCCTCTGCCCCGCCCTGCCTTCGCCCCCTCTGCCCCGCCCTGCCTTCGCCCCCTCTGCCCCGCCCTGCCTTCGCCCCCTCTGCCCCGCCCTGCCTTCGCCCCCTCTGCCCCGCCCTGCCTTCGCCCCCTCTGCCCCGCCCTGCCTTCGCCCCCTCTGCCCCGCCCTGCCTTCGCCCCCTCTGCCCCGCCCTGCCTTCGCCCCCTCTGCCCCGCCCTGCCTTCGCCCCCTCTGCCCCGCCCTGCCTTCGCCCCCTCTGCCCCGCCCTGCCTTCGCCCCCTCTGCCCCGCCCTGCCTTCGCCCCCTCTGCCCCGCCCTGCCTTCGCCCCCTCTGCCCCGCCCTGCCTTCGCCCCCTCTGCCCCGCCCTGCCTTCGCCCCCTCTGCCCCGCCCTGCCTTCGCCCCCTCTGCCCCGCCCTGCCTTCGCCCCCTCTGCCCCGCCCTGCCTTCGCCCCCTCTGCCCCGCCCTGCCTTCGCCCCCTCTGCCCCGCCCTGCCTTCGCCCCCTCTGCCCCGCCCTGCCTTCGCCCCCTCTGCCCCGCCCTGCCTTCGCCCCCTCTGCCCCGCCCTGCCTTCGCCCCCTCTGCCCCGCCCTGCCTTCGCCCCCTCTGCCCCGCCCTGCCTTCGCCCCCTCTGCCCCGCCCTGCCTTCGCCCCCTCTGCCCCGCCCTGCCTTCGCCCCCTCTGCCCCGCCCTGCCTTCGCCCCCTCTGCCCCGCCCTGCCTTCGCCCCCTCTGCCCCGCCCTGCCTTCGCCCCCTCTGCCCCGCCCTGCCTTCGCCCCCTCTGCCCCGCCCTGCCTTCGCCCCCTCTGCCCCGCCCTGCCTTCGCCCCCTCTGCCCCGCCCTGCCTTCGCCCCCTCTGCCCCGCCCTGCCTTCGCCCCCTCTGCCCCGCCCTGCCTTCGCCCCCTCTGCCCCGCCCTGCCTTCGCCCCCTCTGCCCCGCCCTGCCTTCGCCCCCTCTGCCCCGCCCTGCCTTCGCCCCCTCTGCCCCGCCCTGCCTTCGCCCCCTCTGCCCCGCCCTGCCTTCGCCCCCTCTGCCCCGCCCTCCCTTCGCCCCCTCTGCCCCGCCCTCCCTTCGCCCCCTCTGCCCCGCCCTCCCTTCGCCCCCTCTGCCCCGCCCTCCCTTCGCCCCCTCTGCCCCGCCCTCCCTTCGCCCCCTCTGCCCCGCCCTCCCTTCGCCCCCTCTGCCCCGCCCTCCCTTCGCCCCCTCTGCCCCGCCCTCCCTTCGCCCCCTCTGCCCCGCCCTCCCTCTGCCCCGCCCTCCCTTCGCCCCACCCCTTTCCTGGGCTGTACAGGGACTCAGCCTGTGTGACCCTGTTCCACTTCCGTTGTGTTTTCCCAGTTGTCTGCCTCAGTGTCCCCATGTTGGTGGTAGTGAGGGGAGTGGCTCTGTTAGTGACACACTGCACGGCTCATAAACGTGGAAATCACAGCTTTCACATTGACTGAGCCCAACCAGCCCCTTCTCCCCCACTGCCCTCCAATTAGAAATGAATATCCTCACAAAACACTTTGAGCAGTGAGTGGGGGAGGTGCATGCAGTGAGGGGGAGGCAGTGAGAGCGAGGTGGGGTGGGGGGGAGGGTGCGTGTGGAGGTGGGGGAGTGATCCCTTAGCTGCAAATGGAGCAAAGGTCTTATCCATGGTGTTTCTGCTGGTGTCTTTGTCCCACTTTGTGCATGGTTAGGCTCTCGCAGGTTCAGTGCCACCCCCACCAAGGTGCTGTGCGTCCCTCTAGATAGGGCACAGATTGTCTCAGCCTTGGACTCAATCCCTTAACTGACAGTTGTTCACGTTCCCCAATCTCACTTCACCTGCTTGTCTGACCATAGGTCTACGATACCTCCACCTCCCCCCACCTCTCCTCCACCTCCCCCCACCTCTCCTCCACCTCCCCCCACCTCTCCTCCACCTCCCCCCACCAGCGATCTCTGTTGTTTTGTCCAGCCCCAGCTGCCTCTTGGAAATGGAGAGTCTCTCACTCTCCCGCCGAACCCTCTTCTGTGTGGAGTCTGTCTGTCCCTCTCATTTATGTCTGTGTCTGTCAGTTCATTCCTCATAACTGAGCTCTCTTCTGTGAATGTGCCAATTTGTACATGTCTGTGTGTGTGTAAGTTTGTGCATGTCCAGCTGTGTGTGTGTGTATCTGTTTGTATGCGTGTTGGTGTCTCTGTGTGCGTGTCTCTGCGCGTCGGTACGTGTCTCTCTGCGCGTCAGTGTCTGTGCATGTGTGCTTCTGTGTCTGCCTCTCACTCTGCCCTTTTTCCAGCGTATGTTTGTGCCTGTCCACTGACCCTGCCCCTCTCTTGTGTGTTTGTCTCTTAATAACTATCATTTCTACTCTGTTGTGTGTGTGTGTGTGTCTTCTCACACTGCAGCTGCTCTCTAGTGTGTGTAGCTCTCATTTCTTTGCTCCTCTCTGTTGTGTGTCTTTCACTCTCTCACTGCCTCTCTTTGTGTCTGCCCTCCCTCGTGTATGTGTATATGACTCTCTGCCCCTCACTTTCTGCTATGGTTGTCTCTTTGCTGTGGGAGGTGTGTATGCGAGATCCACTCACCAATCACTTGCCAACCCATCACTTTGCACCACGTGCTGAGCACCTGGTTTATATATATAATATAATATATATATTTTCAGGAAAATACTGTTTGATTTTTTTTGATTTTGCTTTGCCAATGTTAGCACATACACAATACGGGTGGGATATTAGAAATGTTCTGCAGGTCTCTCTCTCGCTCTCTGTTACACACACACAGGCCAAAGTCGATCTGCAGTCACCAAGTGTATTCATGCCAAGAATGAAAGAAAACTTTGGGATGTTGTGAGGTGATACGTAGGAAATCTTCACACAATCATGTACATCGCACAATGTGCCAAGTCAATCTTTAAATTGCCAGGGAATGGGAACAAGTGATGTTGCTATATTTTATATCTCTTCAATCCATTGCTGGAATTGGAGAAAAAAGGCTTTTTAATATAAACAATAAACTTCAAAAGTTTTATTAAAATAAACTCACCAATGTCTTTATTTGTTGCACTGACTCTCACTGGGGTACGTGTTCCATATACACACACACACACACTCTCTCTGACTTTCTCTAGGGTACGGATTCCATACACTGATTCTCACTGGGATACGGGCTCCACACGCACGCTGACTCTCACTGGGATACGGGTTCCACACGCACACTGATTCTCACTGGGATACGGGTTCCACACGCACGCTGACTCTCACTGGGATACGGGTTCCACACGCACGCTGATTCTCACTGGGATACGGGTTCCACACGCACGCTGACTCTCACTGGGATACGGGTTCCACACGCACGCTGATTCTCACTGGGATACGGGTTCCACACGCACGCTGACTCTCACTGGGATACGGGTTCCACACGCACGCTGATTCTCACTGGGATACGGGTTCCACACGCACACTGACTCTCACTGGGATACGGGTTCCACACGCACGCTGATTCTCACTGGGATACGGGTTCCACACGCACGCTGATTCTCACTGGGATACGGGTTCCACACGCACACTGATTCTCACTGGGATACGGGTTCCACACGTACGCTGACGCTCACTGGGATATGGATTCCACACACACTGACTCTCACTGGGATACGGGTTCCACACGCACGCTGACTCTCACTGGGATACGGGTTCCACACGCACGCTGACTCTCACTGGGATACGGATTCCACACGCACGCTGACTCTCACTGGGATACGGGTTCCACACGCACGCTGACTCTCACTGGGATACGGGTTCCACACGCACGCTGATTCTCACTGGGATACGGGTTCCACACGCACGCTGACTCTCACTGGGATACGGGTTCCACACGCACGCTGATTCTCACTGGGATACGGGTTCCACACGCACGCTGACTCTCACTGGGATACGGGTTCCACACGCACGCTGACTCTCACTGGGATACGGGTTCCACACGCACACTGATTCTCACTGGGGTACGGGTTCCACACGCACGCTGACTCTCACTGGGATACGGATTCCACACGCACACTGACTCTCACTGGGATACGGGTTCCACACGCACATTGACTCTCACTGGGATACGGATTCCACACGCACACTGATTCTCACTGGGATACGGGTTCCACACGCACATTGACTCTCACTGGGATACGGGTTCCACACGCACATTGACTCTCACTGGGATACGGGTTCCACACGCACACTGATTCTCACTGGGATACGGGTTCCACACGCACACTGATTCTCACTGGGATACGGGTTCCACACGCACATTGACTCTCACTGGGATACGGGTTCCACACGCACATTGACTCTCACTGGGATACGGGTTCCACACGCACGCTGACTCTCACTGGGATACGGGTTCCACACGCACGCTGACTCTCACTGGGATACGGGTTCCACATGCACACTGATTCTCACTGGGATACGGGTTCCACACGCACACTGATTCTCACTGGGATACGGGTTCCACACGCACGCTGACTCTCACTGGGATACGGGTTCCACACGCACGCTGACTCTCACTGGGATACGGGTTCCACACGCACACTGATTCTCACTGGGATACGGGTTCCACACGCACACTGATTCTCACTGGGATACGGGTTCCACACGCACGCTGACTCTCACTGGGATACGGGTTCCACACGCACGCTGACTCTCACTGGGATACGGGTTCCACACGCACACTGACTCTCACTGGGATACGGGTTCCACACGCACACTGACTCTCACTGGGATACGGATTCCACACACACTGACTCTCACTGGGACACGGATTCCACACACACACTGACTCTCACTGGGGCACGGGTTCCACACACACACATTGACTCACAGATCTGGGGGTTCTACCCAGGCTGACTGTTACTGGGGTAAGTGTTTCACGTATACACACACCCAATGGGTACGGATTCCACACACACTGACTCTCACTGGGGTACGGGTTCCACACACGTTAACTCTCACTTGGGTACAGGTTCCACAAACACTGAGTGTCACTGAGGTAAGTTTTCCAAACACACTGTCTCACTGGGGTACGGGTCCCACACCCACTGACTCACTGGGGTACAGGTCCCACACCCACTGACTCTCACTGGGTTACAGGTTCCACACCCACAGATTCTCACTGGGGTATGAGTTACACACACACACACGCTCTCAGACATACACTGACTCCCACTGGGGTATGGGTTCCAGACATACTGACTCTAACTGGGGTAAAGCTTACTCTCACTGGGATATGGGTTCCACACACACTGACTCTCACTGGGGTATGGGTTCAACACACACTGACTCTCACTGGGGTACGGGTCTCACACACACTGACTCTCACTGGGGTACGGGTCTCACACACACTGACTCTCACAGGGGTACGGGTCTCTCACACACTGACTATTACCGGGTACAGATTGCAGATGCACTGACTCTCACTGGGGTACAGGTTCCAGACACACTGTTTCTAACGGGTACGGGTTTGACACACACTACTCTCACTAGGGAATATATTCCACACGCTCTAACTGTCACGGGGGTATGGATTGCACACACTGACTCTCACTAGGGTACGGGCGCACACACTAGGGTACGGTTACGGGTTCCACACACACTGACTCTCACTAGGGTACGGGCGCACACACACTGACTCTTGTTGGTGTACAGGTTCCACACACACACACTGACCCTTACTGAGGTTTGGTCTGAGATGAGGAGTCCCAGATAGAGAAGTATGTAGTTGATCCTGGGGAAGGCCATGGTAGCACCTGTTAATTCTTATTAATACCAGATTCTCTTTTCCATTCCTTTACAAGAATGTCATATGACTCCCCTCTTTTTCTAAAATAACTAAATAAGTAAATGAATAATAAAGGCCCAATAGTGACATATGAAGGCTTGGTCAGCAATCAATATTTAATGGGATTGAGTCAGGTAAGGAGTTTGCAGAGCGTGAAAATAAAATGTTGGGTATGTGGTATGTGTCCTTGTTGTTGGAGGACTATGGCACAGTATAACAATAGATATCTCATTCCACAGCCAAACTGTGGTGTGTCGGATGATTATGATGCAGTGTAATGTGTTAAGAAGTCTCACAACACCAGTTAAAGTCCAACAGGTCTATTTGGTAGCAAAAGCCACAAGCTTTCGGAGCGCTGCTCCTTCATCAGATAAGCAGTATAATGTGGGCAGATAAGAAGCCCTTTTCAATTGGATGATGCGTGGACTGGACGGTTAAAGCTTTTTACAATTTGAACTGTGATATCCTGGTTCTTCCTCAGTGGAGGGAACCTATACGGGTGGGCTTTAGCTGCCAGGTACTCACTGCATTGCCACCTCTGATAGCGCTGGGTCAAATGGTTCTGGGAGTCCCGATACCAGGGCACCATTGGGGTGAGGTTTGCAGGTTCCCTGTCTTTTATGTCGGGGTCCCCTGGGCCAGGGTTTTATTCCTGAAGCCCTGTAAATTGAGGCGGGAACCGAGGATTTGTGTGCTGGTCCTGGAGATACAGGGCATGGGTTATAGTGGTTATAGTCCTTCAAGGGGCATGGGTCAGGGAACTGCTGAGATGGTCGTGTGGGGTAATTGGGTGGTGCGCCACAGTCCCGGGCAAAATGGGTTGTGTTGCCTGCAGGTATAACACTGTGCTTGTGGGGGTGGGCCTCTGGGCTCGGCTCTGTATCGTTCTCGGTGTCGGAGGTTGGGCCTTGTGTCAGTGATTGGCAGCGGTGTATGGGTGTGCAGAGTTTGCTGGCCCCCTGAAATTTGGTGGTTCCCTACACTCCCAGGCAAAATGGTTGGGTTGCCCTCAGTTATAACACTGTGCTTGTGGGGGTGCATATCTGGCGTTGGTTTTATCTTGTTCCCTGCACCTGGGGTTGGGAATATATCAGGGTTCTGCGCGGGGCTGCGGTCTCCTATATTGATGATTGGCAGCGGTATGTGGGGGGTGAGTTTCCCTGTCCCCTGTTTCCACCTCCCCCTTCGTTACGCCAGGCTGAGGCCAGTTCTGTATGGATCGAGGTCATCATTCCATGTATTGTGGACTTGGGGGTGTCTGTTTGTCTGACATCTCATTCCCACACACGAGTCATTTTGCGGATGTCCCAGGCTTCTGTATGTATAATATCATCGGGATCAAGATTCTCACAGGCTTTCCGACTCCCCTAGGTGACGTGTGCTATCAGGGTCCAAATCCACGTGGATCAGTGGTCTCGATTTAAATTGGCTGAAACCCACAACAAATTGACCCCACAGTCGGCTGGTGGGTGCTCCTGTCTCTTTTGTTGGCAGTTGTTTAAGCCTTGTATTGGATCAATCCTATTGTAGCCTATGGTGGCCAGAACAGCTGTCTTTGTATCTGGTAGGGTTCCCCCATGATGTGGGTATGCCGGCGTTGGACTGGCGAAAACACAGTAAAAAGTCTGACAACACCAGGTTTTAGTCCAACCTATTTATTTGATAATATTCTCACAAGCTTTCGAGGGGACTGCCTCTTCGTCAGGTGAATGGAGAGTTCTGGCCTCAGACAGAGCATATAAAGCACAGACAGTTTAGAGATTCTAATCAGTAATCTCTAAACTGTCTGTGGTTTATAGGCTCTGTCTGAGGCCAGAACTCTCCATTCACCTGACGAAGAGGCAGTCCCCTCGAAAGCTTGTGAGAATATTATCAAATAAATAGGTTGGACTAAAACCTGGTGTTGTCAGACTTTTTACAGGGTTCCCCCAGCCACGTTCTGGGGTTTGGGTAGGGTGGAACAGATAGCAGGACTTAAACATAACAGAATAAATTTAACCTCTTCTGCTTCGTCCAGGTTGTTTAAAACACGATATCGGGTGACTTGGTCAAAGAGAGCATGTGGATCCCCGGGGAGGTTCAAATACTCCAATCGCTTTAGCTATATCAGTGAGCTGTGTCTGCAGTTACATAAATCACATTGTGGTTCTGTCTGTCTAATGGTAACCCGATTCATCGGATTAGTGACTGGCTTTATTGGGATGGGAATAGGACTCGAAGCTGATGGGGGCTGGAATTAGGTTCCACTACCGGGAAGGGAGGTGGGGGAGGTGGGGGGGGGGGGTCTCCCGTCAGCAGGGATGCTAACTGTTGCATAATGGCAAGCCATCCTCTTCTAAATCCCCCCACTCTACCTCTGGGTCACTATCCCCTGTTTCAGTGGTGAATGCACACATTACACCCCTTTTTATTGCTAGTTGTGATTTTAAATCTGCAATCTCTCACAGGCATTTGGAGTGGTCGGATGCACGGTCTGTATTTGCTTTTCCTGCTTGGTGTAAAACTTTTACTGCAGCCTGTAGGTCGCTGCATTTACGTTTAAATTCCTCTACCTGTTGTAGCCTCTCTGTCACTGACAGCACACTGTGCCTTTTGGTAGGCTATGTCACATTGAGCTGGGAACTGGCTCATGTGTATCATATTGATTTGGGTCCTTTCATCTCGTGTGTCTACCTCCGCTTCCAATTGTTGTATACGCGTGGTAGCACTCACTTAAGTCCTGTTTTAGTTGGGTTACCTGGGTCTCTCTGTCCCGTTTAACCTGGATAATCTCTGCTTCTCTACCAAGGAGCTGTTCTAGACAACTAGCAATCGTCTTCCTAAGCTTGGGAGCCCTTTTTCCCAGTTCCTTATGGGCACGACTCCAACAATTCTCTCCCTCGGATCCCAGATCCGGTTTCAGGTGTCACCCCACTGTACCCATTTGGACCAATGTGAACGGAGATCTTCCTCCCATTCAGCATGACTAGCCAGAATTATTTCCTTTTAGGATTTGTCACTCGAGTATAAGTAAGGGATCGGGGTGGGGGTCCGGTTTTCACTAAATTCCCTCCCCACAGATTTTACCCAAATTCCCTAGACTGTTCTAGTTCTAACTACACAGTTTGTCCACCTCGTGTTATTTGGAGTACTGAGCGCAGTTCTGGTCGCCTCACTATAGGAAAGACGTAGAAGCTATTGAAAGGGTGCAGAGGAGATTTACAAGGATGTTGCCTGGACTGGGAGGCATGCCTTATGAAGATAGGTTGAGGGAGCTGGGACTCTTTTCCCTAGAGAGGCGAAGGTTGAGAGGCGACCTGATAGAGGTTTACAAAATGTTGAGAGGAATAGATAGGGTGGACTCCCAGAGGCTATTTCCCCGGGTTGAAATGGTCGCTACGAGAGGACACAGATTTAAGGTGCGGGGAGGGAAGTACGGAGGTGATGTTAGGGGTAAGTTTTTCACTCAGAGGGTGGTGAGTGAATGGAATTGGCTGCCGTCATCGGTGGTGGAGGCGAACTCGCTGGGGTCTTTTAAAAGACTTCTGGATGAGTATATGGGGTTTAATGGGATTGGGGGTTATAGATAGGTCTGTAGATTGGTGGGGTTGATGTGATCGGTGCAACTCTTTACGCAGAGAGTTGTAGGGGTCTGGAACGCGCTACCGAGTAGGGTGGTGGAGGCAGGAACATTGGACTCGTTTAAGGTGCAGTTAGATAGGCACATGAGTGAAACGAGAATGGAGGGATATGGAGGGGATATTAAATAGGGTTAAACCTCGGGAGACACCGGGAAGGCAGGCTGTAAGATTAATATTTTTGACTTTATTCCACAGGTGGAGGTCCACCTCGTGTCAAACGAGGGGCATTCACACGGCGGGTCGTGCGTGGGCTGCTCTTGGAAGTTCCAGGAGTGGCCTAGTACTTCATGTCGGTGTGTGTGCTTGATCCTGGACCGGTAGATGGGCGCCGCAACAGCTCAGTGACTAGCACTGCTGGCTGTGCAGGCACATGGATTTGGGCCTGTGTCTGTGGGAGTTTGCGCATTCTCCCTGTGGTTGCGTGGGTTTCCTCCGGGCGCTCCGGTTTCCTCCCACACCCCAAAACTGTGCTCTCAGGCTAATCGGTTTTTACCAAATTGACACTATTTCTTCCCTGAATCTGACTGAGTAGGGTTCCATTCATAGATATGCAGGGTAGAATAGGTGTAGGGTGATGTGGCGGCGCGGGCTCGTTGGGCCGAAGGGCCTGTTTCCCGTGCTGGATTGTTCTTTGTTCTTTGTTTAACTCGAGGGCCGAAGGGCCTGTTTGTGCTGTAATGTTCTATGTTCTATAGACATCAGGTTATGGCCCAATTTACTGGTCAAATCTGCATTAATCCTTCACTCACTTAAGACTAGTCATTAAATGGGGCATCTTGCCCTCTTAATTCAGGCTCAGACAGAGTGTTGGAGAATAACAGGGTGAAGGTTCAACTTCAGAGCAATGTATCACCTCTTATCGAAGTCCCGTCTGGGGTGCCAAATGTTGTACCTGTTATTTCTCAAATACTTTCGACCAGTTCACTTACTCCAAGGTTTTACCCTGATGCCCTTACTTGCAAGATGGACAAAGAATAAACACAAGTAAAGGTTCGATAAGTTTATTAATAATAACACTATTAACCCTTAAATTACCCACATAAACAAAAAGATATCCCAGATTCAAATATACTGCCCGCAAAGATGGTCTGGTTAAACTGCAGGCTCGATTCTCTGAGTCCCTCTGGTCTGTTGTCATGAAGGTGAGTCTCGATGGCAGCTTCCTCCTTCCTTCCTTCTCTGGTCAGTCTTCCAGATGGTCAAGGTCGCCTCCTTCATCGAGTCTTCATCACTGGTGTGTCTGAAATGTATCCCTTTATCCCCCGCTTGCCTTTCCAGAAACTTCTCTGGCTTCTGGCCAATGAGGTCCCAGGAGGGGGTTCCAACACCCAATGGGTTTCTTGATGCCTGCCTGACAGGACACCAGGGTCCGCCCTCAGGTGTCCATCTCCATGTTGTTGTTTACATGTAAGCAGTTATCAGATCATAGAATCATAGAAACCCTGCAGTGCAGAAGGAGGCCATTTATCCCATCAAGTCTGCACTGACCACAATCCCACCCAGGCCCTATCCCATATCCCTACATATTTACCCATTAATCCCTCTAATCTATGCATTTCAGGACACTAAGGGGCAATTTTAGCATGGCCAACCAATCTAACTCGCACATCTTTGGACTGTGGGAGGAAACCGGAGCACCCGGAAGAAACCCACACAGACACAGGGAGAATGTGTACACACTGACAGTGACCCAAGCCGGGAATTGAACCCAGGTCCCTGGAGCTGTGAAGCAGCAGTGCTAACCTCTGTGTCACCCTAAGGTAAGGTAACTACAGGAACACTTGGTGATTGAAAGCCTGGCCCAATCTGGGCTTCTAACAATAGGCCAGTGCATTTCAATGGGGTGCAATGATCTCCTGCTAAGTATCAGTGGGGTGCAACAACCTTTGATGGGTGATTGATGGGTCAGGCCCAGACTGGTTTGTATATTTGTACCATTAGCCTGCCCAAGATTTGACTGTGTTTGATTTTAATATGTCCAATTCTTTAATTTAGGATATCCAATTTAATCAGCCTTAAAACTAGGCCCTGATTACATTACCACAACTCTGGCACTGAAATTTAATAGGATATGGGCCCCATACACCAGTGATCTCTCTCTCTCTGTGTTGTGCCCTCAGATGACGATCATCGAGAATGTCAACTTCAGTGATTCAGCTGATGACAGGCTGCTCTAACTCTCCATAAACTCTCTCAACCCAGCCTCTGATTTCCCGTACTGCTTTTGTGGTCTTCATTTCTGAGTGAAAGCAAGCATCTTCCAATCAATTCATGGGTTGTTGGAAGAGGTTGCTTTTGGTTTCCAGCGCGGACTCTGTTCCCGCCTTTGTCCGAGGCCGTATCCGGAGTATTTGTGACTAGGGTGACACAGTGGCACACTGCTGCCTCACAGCTCCAGCGACCTGGCTTTCATTCCCAGCTTGGGTCACTGTGTGGAGTTTGCACGTTCTCCCCATGTCTGCGTGGGTTTCCTCCGGGTGTTCTGGTTTCCTCCCATAGTCCAAAAGATGAGCTGGTTAAATGCATTGGCCGTGCTAAATTGCCCCTCAATGTACCCAAACAGGCTAATAGGGGATTTTCACAGTAACTTCATTGCAGTGTTAAGCCTACATAAACAAATAAATTTAAATTCAAAACTTACCTTATTGTCCCTTTTTCACCCCGAGCTTGGCTTCCAGCCCCTTGCCACTTCCCTTTACAAAGACCACTATCTTTATCCCTGTCACCTTCTTTGATTTCACCCTGGCCTCAGCTCATTTAGCTCAGGCTATTTCCCCGGGTTGAAATGGTCGCTACGAGAGGACACAGATTTAAGGTGCGGGGAGGGAAGTACAGAGGTGATGTTAGGGGTAAGTTTTTCACTCAGAGGGTGGTGGGTGAATGGAATCGGCTGCCGTCGTCGGTGGTGGAGGCGAACTCGCTGGGGTCTTTTAAAAGACTTCTGGATGAGTATATGGGGTTTAATGGGATTGGGGGTTATAGATAGGTCTATAGATTGGTGGGGTTGATGCGATCGGCGCAACTCGAGGGCCGAAGGGCCTGTTTGTGCTGTAATGTTCTATGTTCTATGTTCTATTTACTCCTGTAAACCTCAATGCTCTCTTGGTTACACTGAGGTTCCAGTTTTTTTATATAAGTGGTCATAAGTTCACCTTAGAGTGCAGGCAAGACTTCCAAGGAATAGCCTGACCTGTATTGTACTTGAGGAAGAGGTGTTTATTGAATTGTAATCACTTTATCTGATGTGAGGAGAGTACCTGACAGCTGGAAGTGAGTGATTTGCAGGATAGAGCCTAGCTATACATTTTGAACGTGCTGGTTTCAAAATAATTTATACTGGGGAGTAAATTATACTGGGGAGTTCCTGTAGAGGAAAGGATTGCAAAGATGATCCTGGATAGGTGTGAAAGTAACAGGGTAGTTCTTATGGGGGACTTTAACTTTACAAATATCGATTGGAAAGGCTATAGTTCAAGCACGTTAGAGGGGTCAGTTTTTGTCCAATGTGTGCAGGAAGGTTTCATGACACAATATGTAGATAGGCCAACAAGAGGTGAGGCTACATTGGATTTGGTACTGGGTAATGAACCAGACCAGGTGTTAGACTTGAAGGTAGGTGAGCACTTTGGTGATAGTGACCAAAATTCGGTTACATTTACCTTAGTGATAGAAAGGGATCGGCATATACCGAAGGGCAGAAGTTATAGCTGGGGGAAAGGTAATTACAAGGCTATTAGGAGAGATTTAGGATACATAGGGTGGAGTAGGAAATTGCAGGGGCTGGGAACATCTGAAATGTGGAGCTTATTCAAGGAGCAGCTACTGCGAGTCCTTGATAGATGTATACCTGTCAGGCAGGGAGGAAGTGGTCGAGCGAGGAAACCGTGGTGTACTAAGGAAGTTGAATCTCTGGTGAAGAGGAAGAAGGAGGCTTATGTAAAGGTGAGGCGTGAAGGCTCAGTTAGGGCACTGGAGAGTTATAAATTAGTCAGGATGGAGCTTAAGAGAGTGTTAAGAAGAGCTAGAAGGGGACATGAGAAGACTTTGGCAGATAGGATCAAGGAAAATCCTAAAGTTTTCTACAGGTATGTCAAGAATAAAAGATTGGTTAGGGCAAGATTAGGGCCAGTCAGAGACAGCAGTGGGAAGTTGTGCGTGGAGCCTGAAGAGATAGGAGAGGCACTGAATGAGTATTTTTCGTCAGTATTCACGCAGGAAAAAGTCAGTGTAGTCGGGGAGAATACTGAGATACAGGCTTTTAGACTAGTTGGGATTGAGGTACATAAGGAGGAGGTGTTAGCAATTCTTGAGAGTATGAAAATAGGTAAGTCCCCTAGGCCAGATGGGATTTACCCGAGGATTCTCTGGGAGGTTAGGAAGGAGATTGCAGAACCTTTGGGTTTGATCTTTATGTCGTCATTGGTTACAGGTGTAGTGCTGGAAGACTGGAGGATAGCAAATGTTGTCCCCTTGATCAAGAAGGGTAGTAGAGGCCATCCTGGGAATTCTAGACCGGTGAGCCTTACTTCTGTTGTGGGCAAAGTTTTGGAAAGAATTATAAGGGATAGGATTTATAATCATCTAAAGAGAAATAAATTGATTAGGGATAGTCAACACAGTTTTGTGAAGGGTAGATCATGCCTCACAAACCTTATCGAGTTTTTTGAAAAGGTGACCAAAGAGGTGGATAAGGGTAAGGCAGTTGACATGGTGTATATGGATTCTAGCAAAGCATTTGATAAGTTTCCCCATGGTAGGCTACTGCAGAAAATGCAGATGCATGGGATTGATGGTGATTTAGCGGTTTGGATCAAGAATTGGCTAGCTGATAGAGGACAGACTCTTATAAGGGTAGGGGTTCCACACACATTGACTCTCACTGGGGTACGGGTTCCACACACACTGGCTCTCACTGGGGTACAGGTTCCACACAGACTGACTCTCACTGGGATACGGGTTCCACACACACTGACTCTCACTGGGGTACGGGTTCCACACACACTGACTCTCACTGGGGTACAGGTTCCACATACACTGACTCTCACTGGGGTACGGGTTCCAAACACACTGACTCTCACTGGGGTACGGGTTCCAAACACACTGACTCTCACTGGGGTACAGGTTTCACACACACTGACTCTCACTGGGGTACGGGTTCCACACACACTGACTCTCACTGGGGTACAGGTTCCACACACACTGACTCTCACTGGGGTACGGGTTCCACACACACTGACACTCACTGGGGTACGGGTTCCACACACACACTGACACTCACTGGGGTACGGGTTCCACACACACTGACTCTCACTGGGGTACAGGTTCCACACACACTGACTCTCTCTGGGGTACAGGTTCCACACACACTGACTCTCACTGGGGTACGGGTTCCACACACACTGACTCTCACTGGGGTACAGGTTCCACACACACACTGACTCTCACTGGGGTACAGGTTCCACACACACTGACTCTCACTGGGGTACAGGTTCCACACACACTGACTCTCACTGGGGTACAGGTTCCACACACACACTGACTCTCACTGGGGTACAGGTTCCACACACACTGACTCTCACTGGGGTACAGGTTCCACACACACTGACTCTCACTGGGGTACAGGTTCCACACACACTGACTCTCACTGGGGTACAGATCGCACACACACTGACTCTCACTGGGGTACGGGTTCCACACACACACTGACTCTCACTGGGGTAGGGGTTCCACACACACTGACTCTCACTGGGGTACGTGTTCCACACACACTGACTCTCTCTGGGGTACGGGTCCCACACACACTGACTCTCCCTGGGATACGGGTTCCACACGCCCCAGAAATGCCACCAGAGAACCCACATCAGAGTGTAACTTGTTTGCATTCAGACCTGCAAATCGGAAACAGAATGCTTTGATCCAGCCCTATATTCGCCAATATGCAGAGGCCCCACTTGTGAGAACTTCCAGACATTCATCAACTGGCTTCACACAAGAGAAACTCAAGATTGATGGTGTTGAGACCCTGCAAAATTTTATTTTATAAGCCTATTCTCTGAGGCCCATCGCTGCAGAGAGACCCGAGGTGCTTTCTCCTTCATTTGTTTATGTGCGTTCAATTCTTAGGAAGCATCAGGCATACTTCTGGAGTACAGTTGCATGTTAACCACTTCCTGCAAATTGGCATAAAAGAAGATCTTTTTTTAATACACAATCATTCCAAGTTTATAGAAAGAAGCTTGGTGAAAGCCTGTCTTCTGGTTACAGTAGAGATGGCAAACAGCTATTTTGCTGAGTAAATTGAACTTTGAAATTAATGGTGTAATCTGCAGAGTTGTGGGGCTAAATAATAGGCACACTCCATCTACACTGGTTATAATAGTGCCCTGCATTCTGGACTCCTCTCTCTACACCCAACACTTTGACCTTCATTTTGGCCTCCCCTGATAAACTATCCTGGGGAGCCTCTCCATCCTCAGAGCACCATGCAAAAGCGCACTGTTGTTGACCGAGCTGTACCTGTCTCAGGTATTGATTAGATTTATCATTAATGCATTTATTAGTATACAATGAAAAGTAATGTTTTTTGCGCACTATACAGACAAAACATTCTGTTCATAGAGAAAGGAAGGAGAGAGTGCAGAATTGTAATGTTACAGCCATAGCCAGGGTGTAGAGAAAGATTAGTGTAGTGCAAGGTCGGTCCATTCAAAATCCCAACAGCAGCAGGGAAGAAGCTGTTTTTGTGTCGGTTGGTACGCGACCTCAGAGTTTTGTATCTTTTTCCTGGTGGAAGACCGAATGTCTGGAGTGTTGGGGTCCTTACATATGCAGAGTCAATGGATGGGAGGCTGGTTTGCGTGATGGATTGGGCTACATTCACGACCTTTTGTACTTTCTTGTGGTCTTAAGCAGAGCAGGAGCCCATACCAAGCTGTGATACAATCAGAAAGAGTGCTTGCTGTGGTGCATCTATATACGTTGGTAAGATGACATGCCAAATCATCGAATCCCTACATTGCAGAAGTGGACATTTGGCCCATCAAGTCTGTGCACCAACTCTCTGACAGAGCACCTTACCCAGGTAATGCATATGGATTCCATCCTGTCCCGGGGCATAAAGCCACATCAATGGCACGACAGCTTCGAGAGGTCAAGAGGTGAGCCACAAAGCAAATCCAGCAAGGTTGCAATGCCGAAAGAAGCCATTCATCCCCTCTGGTTCCTGATAGCTCTGTGAGGGAAAGTCAACAGCCTCACTCGCTCCGTCCTTGTCCGAGAACTTGAAAATCCCTTCTGACAATCACGATTGCCTCTCAGATGGTGCAATCCATCTCACAATCGCGAGGAAAGAAAGATGCCTTTCCTGTCCCCATTGGTTAATTGGCCAATCGTCTTAGTTTGATGTCTGCCCACCTCGTGTCTCATGGACACGGCGGACGCTGCAGATTTTATTCTTCATTCATTCGTGGACATGGCATCGCTGGCTGGCTAGCATTTATTGCCTGTTCCTAGTTGCCAGAGTTTAGAGTCGACCACATATATTTCTGGAGTCATATGTAGGCCAGACTGGGTAAAGATGGCCGATTTCCTTCCTTAAAGGACATTAGTGACCCAGATGGGTTTTTCCAACTATGGTTTTGTGCTCATCAATAGATTCTTAATCCCAGATACTTTTTATTGAGTTCAAATTCCACCGTCGGTTGTGGTGGGAATCGAACGTTAGCTGAGTTTCTGTAGCAATAGTAGGCCATCACTTCTGAGATGGCAGTAAATTAAAATAACTCCCCTTTGAAGTTTTGTTGTGTGTTGCAGTGCCGGAAGGCCTGTCAATTTAATTAGTTTATTTGTTAATTAGTTTGTTTTCCTACTTTAAAAAAAAACACAAGCAGAAAGAAGTGAGTCCGCTGGGACATTGGATTAGTCGTTAGGAAGCAGAGAGATCGCTCACGTTACATCCTGTGTGAGGAACAGGGAGAAGGCTGCTGCACGGCAACAAGAAAATTTCAATGCAGACCGAGTTCAAACAACTTGAAAGCCTCGCCACTTTCACCTAGCAGCCTCTGGTTCGGGGTGAACGCTATGCTTCTGCAGCAGGGCCTGGAGCCAAAGGCCTCAGGGCCTAAATCATGGAGGAGGGAGAGGAGGAGGAGCACACAGCAAGATCAGGAGGGAACTCTTCGAAACAAGACTCTACATCAATGCATTTTTATTCTCAACATCTCTCAACAATGGGAGCGACTTCTCCCAATCTACTCCCTCCCGAATTTGGAATCTCCTCCCTGTGTCCTTTCTGAGGAGAGAGATCCACAGCCGGCTTTTCCTACACGGTTCCTCAATCTCGGACCATTCTTGTGAGCCTTTTTCCCCTCTGCGTCCCCTCCTGACCCTTTGCACCTTCCCATTGCGGCAGCGCAGTGTTTGGCAATGGAACCCCGGGTTCCATTCTCGGGTGACTGTCTGTGTTTGCACATTCTCCCCGTGTCTGCGTGGGTTTCCTCCCACCCTCCAAAGAGGTGTAGGTTAGGTGGATTGGCCATGCTAAATTATTCCTTAATATGCAAAGATTGGATGGATTTGCCATGAGAAATGTGTGGGGTTACGGGGACAGGGTGGGAGAGAGGGCTCTGTCAGAGAGCTTTACTTGCAATCATTCTGATGTTAATTCATTCAGTAGATGCTGGCCAGACCCAGCGTTCATTGCCCATCCCTAATTGCCCCTTGTGAAGGTGGTGGTGAGCTGCCTTCTTGAACCGCTGCAGTAACTGTGGTGCAGACACTCCCACAGTGCAGTTAGGGAGGGAGTTCCAGGATTTTGACCCAGTGACAGTGAAGCTGACATATTTCCCTCCCCAATGGCACAAGGATTGCAGTGTTTCAAGAAGCCAGCTCAGCACCACCTTCCCAAGGGCAACAAGGGATCCACAATAACTGCTGGCCAGTCAGGATTACCCGTGTCCCACCAATGAATAGAAAAGAATTTCAAGTCAGTGTGATGAGTGACTTGGAGGGGAAGTGCCAGGGGGTGGCGTTCAGGTATGAGCTGCTTTTGTCCTTGATGGTCATGGGTTTGGAAGATTTTGCTTCAGGAACCTTGATGAGTTCCTGCACTGCATCTTGCAGATAGTGCACAGAGAAAGGTTACAGAGATAGGTAGGGAGGGGGGGCATTTGGATGAGATTACCTCCTCCAGCCTGTACAACTCTCCCTATCTCTGTAACCTCCTCCAGCCCTGACCACCCTTCCTATCTCTGTAATCTCCTCCAGCTCCAACTACCATCCCTATCTCTGTAACCTCCTCCAGCCCCTACACCCCTCCCTATCTCTGTAACCTCCTCCAGCCCTGACCACCCTTCCTATCTCTGTAATCTCCTCCAGCTCCGACTACCCTCCCTATCTCTGTAATCTCCTCCAGCTCCGACTACCCTCCCTATCTCTGTAACCTCCTCCAGCCCCTACACCCCTCCTTATCTCTGTAACCCCCTCCAGCCCCTACACCCCTCCTTATCTCTGTAACCTCCTCCAGCCCCTACACCCCTCCTTATCTCTGTAACCCCCTCCAGCCCCTATACCCTTCCCTTTCTCTGTAACCTCCCTCAGCCCCTACACCCCTCCCTATCTCCGAAACCCCCTCCAGCCGCTACACCCCCTCCCTACCTCTGTAACCCCCTCCAGCCCCTATACCCCTCCCTACCTCTGTAACCCCCTCCAGCCCCTACACCCCTCCCTATCTCTGTAACCCCCTCCAGCCCCTACACCCCTCCCTACCTCTGTAACCCCCTCCAGCCCCTACACCCCTCCCTATCTCTGTAACGCCCTCCAGCCCCTACACCCCTCCCTATCTCTATAACCCCCTCCAGCCCCTACACCCCTCCCTATCTCTGTAGCCTCCTCCAGCCCCTGCACCCCTCCCTATCTCTGTAACCCCCTCCAGCCCCTACACCCCTCCTCATCGCTGTAACCCCCTCCAGCCCCTACACCCCTCCCTATCTCTGTAACCTTCTCCAGCCTCTACACCCCTCCCTATCTCTGTAACCCCCTCCAGCCTCTACACCCCTCCCTATCTCTGTAACCCCCTCCAGCCTCTACACCCCTCCCTATCTCTGTAACCTCCTCCAGTCTCTACACCCTTCCCTATCTCTGTAACCTCCTCCAGTCTCTACACCCTTCCCTATCTCTGTAACCTCCTCCAGCCCCTACACCCCTCCCTACCTCTGTAACCCCCTCCAGCCCCTACACCCCTCCCTACCTCTGTAACCCCCTCCAGCCCCTACACCCCTCCCTATCTCTGTAACCTCCCTCAGCCCCTACACCCCTCCCTATCTCTGTAACCCCCTCCAGCCCCTACACCCCTCCCTACCTCTGTAACCCCCTCCAGCCCCTACACCCCTCCCTATCTCTGTAACCTCCCTCAGCCCCTACACCCCTCCCTATCTCTGTAACCCCCTCCAGCCCCTACACCCCTCTCTATCTCTGTAACCCCCTCCAGCCTCTACACCCCTCCCTATCTATGTAACCTCCTCCATCGCTCCACCATTTGTGGATGTGCCTTCAGTTTCTTGGATTGCTAAACTCTGGAATGGATGGTATAGCCACAAAGGGGCCGAATGGCCTCCAAACAATTCAATGATTTAATGAATCCACGCCTGTACCTGTCCACCTCTCTTCCTTTCTTTAAGACGTATTTTAAAATATCTCAGTAAGTCCGAATGCAGCTCGGAGAGAAATGTTGTTTTGCAATGCCCCTGTGAAGCCCCTAGGCTTTTTATTACATGAGGGCAGCTGGATAAACACACACTGTTTTATAATTCTCAGTTAACTTTCCCAGTTGCAACAAACACAGAAAACTTTGCACACCATCGTCTGACATTATGAAGGAAAGACGGCCATAAGACCATAAGAAATAGGAGCAGGAGTAGGCCATCTAGCCCTTCGAGCCTGCCCCGCCATTCAGTAAGATCATGGCTGATCTGAAGTGGATCAGTTCCACCTTCCCACCCTCTCCCCATAACCCTTAATTCCCCTGTCTATCAAAAACCTATCTACCCGTGTCTTAAATATATTTAGCGAGGCAGCCTCCATCACTTCAACGGGCAGAGAATTCCAGAGATTCACCACCCTTTGAGTGAAGAAGTTCCTCCTCAACTCTGATCTAAACTGCACCCCCCTTTATTTTGAGGCTGTGCCCTCTAGTCCTGCTATCCTTTCTAAGCGGGAAGAATCTCTCTACCTCTACCCTATCCATCCCCTTCATTATCTTATACGTCTCTATAAGATCCCCCCTCATCCTTCTGAACTCCAATGAGTACAGACCCAGTCTATTTAATCTCTCTTCATAGTCCAACGCCCTCATCTCCGGTATCAGCCGAGTGAAACTATGAAGCTGGGCTAGCGCTTAATATAAAAAGGATAGCAAGAGTTTTTATAAATATATAAAAAGGAAGAGGCTGGCTAGGGTGAATGTTGGTCCTTTAGAGGATGAGAAGAACATAAGAACATAAGAAATAGGAGCAGGAGTAGGCCATCTGGCCCTTCGAGCCTGCCCCACCATTCAATAAGATCATGGCTGATCTGTCGTGGCTCAGTTCCACCTTCCCGCCCTCTCCCCATAACCCTTAATCCCCTCTCTTATCAAAAACCCATCAACCTGCTTCTTAAAAATATTTAGCGAGGCAGCCTCCACCACTTCAACGGGCAGAGATTCCAGAGATTCACCACCCTTTGAGTGAAGAAGTTCCTCCTCAACTCTGTTCTAAACCGCCTCCCCTTTATCTTGAGGCTGTGCCCCCTAGTCCTACTGTCTTTTTTGAGCGGGAAGAGTCTCTCCACCTCTATCCTATCCATCACATTCATCATCTTATATGTCTCAATGAGATCTCCCCTCATTCTTCTAAACTCTAACGAGTACAAGCCTAGTTTATTCAGCCTCTCCTCATAGCTCAATCCCCTCAACTCCGGTGTCAGCCTAGTAAACCTCCTCTGCACTCCCTCCAGGGCCAAAATATCCTTGCGCAGGTGCGGCGCCCAAAACTGCACACAGTACTCCAGCTGCGGCCTCACCAATGCCCTATACAGCTGCAGCAAGACCTCCCTACTTTTATATTCAATCCCCCTCGCTATGAAGGCCAGCATCCCATTCGCCTTCCTGACCACCTGCTGCACCTGCAAGCTGGGTTTTTGCGACTCATGCACAAGGACCCCGAGGTCCCTCTGCACCGTCGCCTGCTGCAGTTTTTCGCCACATAAGTAATAGTCCTTCCTACCATTCTTCCTACCAAAGTGGACCACCTCACACTTGCCAACATTAAATTCCATTTGCCATTTCTTGGCCCATTCGCCCAGCCTATCTAGATCCTTCTGCAGACTCTCCACACCCTCCGCACAATTTGCCTTTCCCCCAATCTTGCTGTCATCAGCAAATTTCGACACCCTGCACTCGGTTCCCTCCTCCAGATCATCTATATAAATGGTAAATAGCTGAGGCCCCAGCACCGACCCCTGGGGCACCCCACTAGTCACCAACCGCCAATCCGAATAGCACCCATTGACCCCTACTCTCTGCCTCCTATTTGACAACCAATCCTCTATCCACGCTAACACCCTACCCCCAACTCCATGTCCCCTGACCTTCTGCGATAACCTCTTGTGAGGTACCTTGTCAAACGCCTTCTGAAAATCCAGAAAGACCACATCCACCGGCTCTCCTCTATCCACTGCCCTAGACATATCCTCATAGAACTCCAGTAAATTTGTCAGACACGACTTCCCTTTAATGAAACCGTGTTGCGTCCGTCCTATCAAGCAATTCCCTTCAAGATGCCTCGCAATTTCCTCCTTAATGACGGATTCTAACATTTTACCTACCACAGATGTTAAACTAACCGGCCTATAATTCCCCGCCTTTTGCCTGGCACCCTTCTTAAACAACGGAGTAACATTAGCCGTTTTCCAATCTTCCGACACTTCCCCGGAATCCAGCGACGTCTGGAAAATAACCACCAAGGCATCCACTATAACCTCTGCCATTTCTTTCAGAATCCTCGGATGCATTCCATCCGGTCCTGGGGACTTGTCCACAATCAGCCCCTCCAGTCTGTCGAAAGGGGACCTAGTGGTAGGGGATGAGCATATGGCTAAGGTATTGAATAACTTTTTTGTTTCTGTCTTCACGGAGGAGGACGTGAATAATTTGCCAGGTGTTAGCGATGGAAAGGTGGTAGGACTGGAGGGTCTTAATGACATTACTGTTTCTAGAGAGGCGGTGCACGACAGACTGGAGGGGGCTGATTGTGGACAAGTTCCCAGGACCGGATGGAATGCATCCGAGGGTTCTGAAAGAAATGTCGGAGGTTATAGTGGATGCCTTGGTGGTTATTTTCCAGACGTCGCTGGATTCCGGGGAAGTTCCGGATGATTAGAAAACGGCTAATGTTACTCCGTTGTTTAAGAAGGGTGCCAGGCAAAAGGCAGGGAATTATAGGCCGGTTAGTTTAAAGTCTGTGGTAGGTAAAATGTTAGAATCTGTCATTAAGGAGGAAATTGTGAGGCATCTTGAATGTAATTGCTTGATAGAGCAGACGCAGCACGGTTTCATTAAAGGGAAGTCGTGTCTGACAAATTTATTGGAGTTCTATGAGGATGTGTCTAGGGCGGTGGATAGAGGAGAGCCGGTGGATGTGGTCTTTCTAGATTTTCAGAAGGCGTTTGACAAAGTACCTCACAACAGGTTATTGCAGAAGGTAGAGGGACATGGAGTTGGGGGTAGGGTGTTAGCGTGGATAGAGGATTGGTTGTCAAATAGGAGGCAGAGAGTGGGGGTCAACGGGTGCTATTCGGATTGGCGGATGGTGACTAGTGGAGTGCCCCAGGGGTCGGTGCTGGGGCCTCAGCTTTTTACCATTTATATAGATGATCTGGAGGAGGGAACCGAGTGTGCAGGGAGTGAAGGCGAGTAGGATTAGACTGGGAAGGATGTTAGAGTGTGCAGGGAGTGAGGGGAGAGAGGATTAGACTGGGGGGGATGTTAGAGTGTGCAGGGAGTGAGGGGAGAGAGGATTGGAATGGGGGGGATGTTAGAGTGTGCAGGGAGTGAAGGGAGAGAGGATTAGACTGGGAGGGATGTTAGAGTGTGCAGGGAATGAGGGGAGAGAGGATTAGGCTGGGAGGGATGTTGGAGTGTGCAGGGAATGAGGGGAGAGAGGATTAGACTGGGAGGGATGTTAGAGTGTGCAGGGAGTGAGGGGAGAGAGGATTAGACTGGGAGGGATGTTAGAGTGTGCAGGGAATGAGGGGAGAGAGGATTAGACTGGGAGGGATGTTAGAGTGTGCAGGGAGTGAGTGGAGAGAGGATTAGACTGGGGGGATGTTAGAGTGTGCAGGGAGTGAGGGGAGAGAGGATTAGACTGGGAGGGATGTTAGAGTGTGCAGGGAGTGAAGGCGAGTAGGATTAGATTGGGAAGGATATTAATGTGTGTGGGGAATAAGATTAGACTGGGGAGGAAGTGAATATGAAAGTGGGATTTATTGGGTGACCTATTCCAGAGTTTGGGGAGCAATGATATTGACACTTAATAAGATGGGTTCTGAAGAACTTTTGAAAGCATTGGTTACATTTTTGAAATTGTCCCTATTGTAAATGTTGTTGCTTCTCCATATTCCATTCTGTGAGCCGTCAAAGACACATTGTTGTTGCGGTTTCCAGCCAGTAGGTGACACCGTAGTGTGAATTTTAGAAGATTTAAGATACTGATCTGTGTATGTGTGTCTATGTGAATGTCTGTGTTATTTTTTATGTTTCAGTGTATGTTTGTGTGTGTTTTCCGAATGTGTCTGCCTGTTTCTTAGTATATTTGTGTATATTAGTGCTGTATATTGTTCCTGTATGTATGTTTCTGTTTCTGTACGTTTTGCGTGTGCTTGTTAGTTTGTGTTTACATGCGTTTTTGCTTCCATGTATGTTAGTGTGTGTTTGTTTCTGTATGTGTGACTTTCTGACTAGGTTTGTGTGTGAAACATAGAAAATAGGAGGAGGAGTAAGCCATTTGGCCCTTCAAGCCTGTTCTGCAATTTGATTTGATTTGTTTCATTGTCACATGTCTTGGGATACAGTGAGAAGCATTGTTTCTTGTGTGCTACACAGTCAAAACATACCATTCATAGAGTATAGAGGGGAGAAGGTAAGGACAGAGTGCAGAATATAGTGTTGCAGTTACATTAGGATGTAGAGAAAGGTAAGTTTAATATAATGGGTGGCATGGTGGCACAGTGGTTAGCAATGCTGTCTCACAATGTCAGGGAACTAGGTTTCATTTCAGGTTTGGTCACTGTCTCTGTGACGTTTGTACGTTCTCCCTGTATCTGGTTGATTTCCTCCGGGTGCTCCGGTTTCCTCCCACGCTCCAAAGATGTGTGGGTTAGGCGGATTGGCCATGCTAAATTGCCCCTTGGCGTCAGGGGGGGCAAGCTAGAATAAATGTATGGGGATAGGGCCTGGATGGGATTGTGGCCAATACAGACCTGATGGGCCGAATGGTTTCCTTCTGCATTGTAGGATCCAATATGGTATAATGATATACGTATCATTATGAACACGGCTGATCATCCAACTCAAAAGCTTGATCCTGTCTTCTGTCCATATCTTTTGATCCTTTTAGCCCCCACAGATATATCTAACTGCTTCTTAAAAAAACAATGTTTTGGTCTCAACTGCTTTCTGTGATCGCTAATTCCACATGCTAACCACTCTCCAGGTGAAGAAATATCTCCTCAAATCTATCCTAAACGGCCTATCCTGTATCCTTGGACTGTTATCCTGGTTCTGGACATCCCTACCATCGGGAACATCTTTCCTGCATCTCCCCTGTCTAGTCCTGTTAGAATTTTGTAGGTTTCCATGAAATTCGTGCCTCCGATAAATTTAATCCTAACCAACTCAATCACTCCTCACATGTCAGTCCCACCATCCCAGGAATCAGTTTGGAAAACATTCGCTAAGTAAGAATAACCTTCTCTCAGATAAGGAGACCAAAACAGCTCACAATATTCCAGGTGTGGCCTCACCAAGGCCCTGTATAAATGCAGCAAGATATCTCTGCTCTTGTACTCGAATCCTCTCGCTGTGAACAAGGACACGCAAATCTCGTTGCACATTCCTCTCTTTTAATTTATAGTCAGATGATAATCTGCCTTCCCATCTTTCCATGTGTGTGTTTGTTTTTATATGTATGAGTTTCTGTATGTCTGTGGGTTTCTGTATGTGTGTGTTTCTGTTTATATTTTTGTGTCAAAGAACAAACAAAGAATAAAGCACAGGAACAGGCCCTTCGGCCCATCCAAGCCTGCACCAACCATGCTGCCCGACTTAACTAAAACCCCCTATCCTTCTGGGGACCATATCCCTCTATTCCCATCTTATTCATGCACTTGTCAAGACGCCCCTTAAAAGTCACTACCGTATCCACTTCCACTACTTCCCCCGGCAACAAATTCCAGGCATCCACTATTCTGTGTAAAAACTCTGCCTCGTACATCTCCTTTAAACCTTGCCCCTCGCACCTTAAACCTGTGTCCCCTAGTAATTGACTCTTCCACTCTGGGAAAAAGCTTCTGACTATCCACACCTCTCATAATCTTGTAAACTTTTTTAAGGTTGCCCCTCACTTCTGTCGTTCCAGTGAGAACAAACCTAGTTTCTCCATCCTCTCCTCATAGTTAATGCCCTCCATATCAGGCAACATCCTGGTAATTTTTTTCTGCACCCTCTCCAAAGCCTCCACATCCTTCTGGTAGTGTGGTGACCAGAATTGAACACTATATTCCAAGTGTAACCTAACTAAGATTCTATAAAGTTGCAACATGACTTGCCAATTTTTAAACTCAATACTCCAGCCAATGAAGACAAGCATGCCATATGCGTTCTTCACTACCTTCTCCACCTGCATTTCCACTTTCAGTGACCTGTGCACTTGTACACCCAGGTCCCTCTGCCTATCAATACTCCTGCCACATGCCCCTGTATGTTTGTTGCTGTGTGCCTACATTTTTTCCTGTTTCTGTGTATATTAGTGTATCTGTGAATTTGTTTCTGCATGTGTGTGTTTCTCTATGTTTTATGTGTTGATTTTTGTATATGTATGTGTGTTTCTGTGTACGGCTGTGTGTGTTTGTTTCAATGTTAATTTGTGTGTACATTTGCAGCTATTTTAATATATGTTTCTGCAGATAATTCTGTGTGTGTTTTTCCGTGAGTGTGTGTGTTTTTCCGTGAGTGTGTGTGTGTGAGTTTCTGTGTGTGTGTGTTTCTGTGTGTGTGTTTGTGTTTCTGTGTGTGCGTGTTTCTGCGTGTGTGTGTTTGTGTGTGTGTGTTTCTGTGTGTCTCTCTATGTGTGTGTTTGTGTGTCTGTGTTTCTGTGTGTGTGTTTCTCTGGGTGTGTGGGTGTGTTTCTGTGTATGTGTGTTTGTGTGTCTGTGTTTCTCTGTGTGTGTGTGTGTGTGTATGTGTGTATTTCTGTGTTTTGCGTTTGTTTCTGTATGCATCTGTCTTTCTGTTCCTAGATGTTTGTGATTTTGTTTCTGTGCATGTTTGTGTTTTTTTTGTGTGTGTACGTTTCCGTGTATTTGTTTTCTTGTGTGTGTGTATGTGTGTGTGTGTGTGTGTGTGTGTGTGTGTGTATGTGTGTGCATGCACAAAGATGTATAGGTTAGGTGGATTAACCGTGGTAAATGCAAGGAATAGGGCATAGGGGAGTGCCTGGGTGGGATGCTCTCTCTTTCAGAGAGTTGGTGCAGAGTGAATCTCTTTCTGAACAATTGGTATTCATTCATCTTTGGTTCTTTTGCTGAGTGAGTTGATCAAACTCTTGGATAGCATGAATCTCCTGTACTTAGCCACAAATAATCCATGAAGCAGACCTGATAATGCTAGTGCTTGCCCATTCTGGTACAAACTGGATTTCTAATGACATAATAAGCCTTAAGCACTAACAAACAACCTCTCTGGCCCTGAAAATTAACCTTTGCAAACATGGGAGCTCATTCTTTCAACATTTAATCATTGTTGGAGATTTAAGGAAACTAAATATTAGAACAACTGGTTCAGAAGCATGGAATATTTACAGCACAGAATGAGGCCATTCAACCCATCTTGTCTGTATTGCCCAAAAACAAAATAGAAAGTAACTAGCTGTTCATTTTAATCCCATTTTCCAGTCCCTGGGTCCATTGCCTGGCGGGTTCCAGCATTTCAGAGGCAGATCAAAGTACCTTTTAAAATGTATTGAGCCTCAAACAGCAACTTGGCACTGTGGTTAGCACTGCTGTATGTCACAGTTCCAGGGACCTGGATTCGATTCCTGGTTTGGATCATTGACTTTGCAGAGTCTGCGCATTCTCCCTGTGTCTGCGTGGGTTTCCTCTGGGTGCTCCGGTTTCCTCCCACAGTCTGAAAGATGTGCTGGTTAGGTGCATTGGCCACGCTAAATTGCCCCTTAGTGTACCCAAACAGAGTGTGGCAACTAGGGGATTTTTGACCGTAACTACATTGCAGTGTTAACGTAAGCCTACTTGTGATGCTAATAAACTTTAAACAAAGAGTTAATGGCTTCTGATAGCACACCCAAAGTGAAGGAGTCCAAAGTCAGGTTTAAACCAACTGGAGTTTTTATTGCTTCAGACCATCTACTTCAATAAAGACTTTTATCCAAACTTTTCTCTTACAAGATAAAGAAAAACAACAGTACGTATATTTAAACACCTCTCCACACGTGACAAGCCCAATGCACAGATGAAGGACAGTGATTTGCCAAGTTACAGTCATGGGCACCAGTTACACAGAGACAGGAGCATTATATACAGTTATCTTCAAATCAGGGCATTATCAATTCCTGCAGGAAATGTTCCCAATCCAAAAAATAGATACACTGACATTGTGTTTCTCAAGTGCATTCACTTCCCTTCTCCCTCACCTTGTTTCAAAGTTATTTTAACATGTACGTGAGTCTCTCTGAATTATTTTACAGTAACCTGTTTTCGGGTTTTTGTTCCTGGGTGGCGAGGGGGTGGTGATCAGCAGAATGAGTTGTTTCCAGTTGGGTGCTGTCGGGAATTTTTGGAGACCCCCATTCAGTTTTTGCCCAGGCGACCTATTGTTTCACACACTCTCTCCCGTTCTCGCTGGCTCTCTCGCTCCCTCTCTCGTTTTCTTCTCTCTCCTTCTCTTTCTCTCATTTTTTCCACTCTTTCCTTCTCTCTTTCTCCTGTGCTCTCTGTTTTGTTTTCTCTCTCTCCCTTGCATTTTCATTCTCTCTCTTTCTCCTGTTTCAGGTGGATTATTCCCAGTTTTAATGTTACTCTTTGAAGAATGGGTAAGGCTGAATCCCACTTCCCTGGGACAGGAAATAAGGAATTTGAGGATTTTTTAAAAAGAAGGAACGTTTGGTTTTTGTCAGCAGTGACCTGCTGACTCCCCTCAGAGTCCCGTCAATACAGAACTCAAGGCTTGGAGCAACTTGGAGAAGTTGACTGCCGTCCTTGGACAGGCAGACTAGATGAGACAGACTGGACAGAAAGACAGACAGGCAGGTAAGAGAGAGCAGAGATACAGATAGAAGGAGATATTGACAGATAGACATAGATATTGACAGAGAGGCAGAGAGAGGCAGACAGATACAGAAAGTGACACACACAGACAGATACATAGTGATACAGAGAGAGAGAATGACAGACAGACACACAAGAGAGAAAGAGAGACAGAGAATGACAGACACGCAGAGAAAAAGAGAGGCAGAGAGAGAGAGTGACAGAGAATGACAGACAGACACACAGAGAGAAAGAGAGAGAGAGAATGACAAAGAGATTGAGAGACAGAGAATGACAGACACAGAGAGAGAGTGACAGAGAATGACAGACACACAGAGAGAAAGAGAAAGAGAGAGAGACAGAGACAGAGAATGACAGACACAGAGAGAGAAAGAGAGGGAAAGAGAGACAGAGAATGACAGACACACAGAGAGAAAGAGAAAGAGAGAGAGAGACAGAGAATGACAGACACAGAGAGAGAAAGAGAGGGAAAGAGAGACAGAGAATGACAGACACACAGAGAGAAAGAGAAAGAGAGAGAGAGACAGAGAATGACAGACACAGAGAGAGAAAGAGAGGGAAAGAGAGACAGAGAATGACAGACATGCAGAGAGAAAGAGAGAGGCAGAAAGAGAGAGTGACAGGCAGACACAGAGAGAAACAAAGTGAGGTGAACAGAGAAACAGAGAGAAAGAGGTAGAGAGGACAGAGGGGGAGAAGCATAAAGAGGGACATAGAGGGAGGGACAGAGGAAGACAGAAAAGAGGGACAGATCGAGACAGGGATAGATAGAGAGATGGAAAGAGATACACTGATGGAGAAGACAGAAGAGAGAGAGAGTGAGAAAAAACAAGAGGCCAAAGAGAAAGACAGAGTAATTCCAAACCAGAGACAAAAAAAATGACGAGGAGAGAAAGGGAGTGAGGGAAGGTGGGGTGGGGGTGAGTGCAGAGAGAGAGATGGTGGAGGTGAGGGGGAGATAGACAACACAGAGAGGGGGGAGTACGTAGAAATCCAGAGAGGAAAGAGAGTCTGAGAGATGCAGAAAACTGCTCGCTCAATCACACTCTCCAGGTTGCATTACACAGGCCGATCCCAATGCGGACTGAGCAGGGCCACTAGGGAGCTGGGGGGTGGGGGGGGTGGGGGGGGGGGGAAGCTGGGTGGGGGGGAGTGGGAGGGAACTGGGTGGGGAGAGGAGAGTGAGCTGTAGAGTGACGAATAGCAAGGTGAGGGTCAGGTTCTAGCCCAATCACTTGGATTGGACGGGGTGAGGGTGCAGGCGGGAGATTGAAATGGCTGAGGGTTGGTGTTAAACTGGGAACGTTGCTGTGAGCCGTGGCTGGTGCTCCCGCTGACAGTCACCCACCCCACCCAGGCAAACAGCAGCTTCACCTCCACGTAGCTGCACTCAGAATAAAAGCTATTATTGTACATCAACACTTAACTTGGGCCGCTGGTCATCAAATACAGCCAAGCCTTCGAGCATGTTTACTTTCGGATTTGGAGCCACCGGGATTCGGAATGGGGGCAGCTTCCCGGCTCCACATCAGCTCCGATATCCCATTCCCAGCTCTTTGGCCTTGCCGCTGACCCTGGGGAAATCCTCCTCCGCTCGCTCCGTCGATGAGGGGTTGGCTTTCTGGGCCTTCATCCAGACCCGCTGCCCGGGGCCTTCGGGGAGTTCAGGGCCGGCCTCCCCCTCCGAGCTGGAGTCGCTCAGATCAGTCACCTCCAGCTCAGAGTCTGTCTCCGCTTTGACCCAGGGGCCCCCGGCACCGTCAGCTGCCCGGGACTGGGCCCTGTCGCCGGCCCGGGAGAGGGAGGGGGTCTGGGGCGAGGCGGGGGGTGCCAGGTCTGCCCGCAGCGCCTGGATGACGGGGTAGGAGGGCAGGCCCTTCTGGCCCAGGCAGAGCCGGGGGTAGGGGCCGGGCTGCTGGGGGCCCCTGTCGCCTGGCTCGGCCGGGGGCAGCAGGGAGATCTGGGTGGGGAGGTGAGCTAGGCCCCCCGCCAACGTGTTGGGGTAGTAGTGAGGGGGGTAGAGGGCAGACATCTTGGAGGCGGGGAGGTTGAATGTGGGGGAAGGGTAGGAAGGGAGGGTCCAGGGGTAGTCTGAGAAGTGGCCATTCCTCCCATAGGCACCCATCATTGCCGGAGGCTTGGAATAGTAAGGGGCCCCTGTGAAAGGAAACAGGAACAAAATGAGGAGGAAATGCAAGACTCATCACTGATTATCAATCCTTATCTGCCACCCTGACCCCATATCCCCCATTCCCACCCTGACCCCTGACCCCCATATCCCCCATTCCAACCCTGACCCCATATCCCCCATTCCAACCCTGACCCCTATATCCCCCATTCCCACCCTGACCCCATATCCCCCATTCCAATCCTGACCCCTATATCCCCATTCCCACCCTGACCCCTATATCCCCCATTCCCACCCTGACCCCATATCCCCCATACCCACCCTGATCCCTGACCCCATATCCCCTATTCCCATCCTGACCCCATATCCTCCATTTCCACCCTGACCCCTGACCCCATATCTCCCATTCCTACCCTGACCCCATATCCCCCATCCCCACCCAGACCCCTATATCCCCTATTCCCACCCTGACCCCATATCCCTGATTCCCACCCTGACCCCATATCCCTTATTCCCATCCTGACCCCATATCCTCCATTTCCACCCTGACCCCTGATCCTCCATTCCCACCCTGACCCCTGAACCCATATCCCCCATTCCCATCATGACCCCTGACCCCATATCCCTCATTCCCACCTTGACCCTTGTATCCCCCATTCCCACCCTGACCCCTGACACCATGTCCCCCATTCCCACCCTGATCCCTGACACCATGTCCCCCATTCCCACCCTGACCCCATGTTCCTCATTCCCACCCCGACCACTGTATCTCCCATTCCCAACCTGACCCTATATTCCCCCATTACATTCCGACCCCATATCCCTATTCCCATCCTGCCCCCTGTATCCCCCATTCCCATCCTGACCCCATATCCACCATTCCCACCCTGACCACTGACCTTATATCCCCCATCCCACCCTGACCCTGACCCCATATCCCCCATTCCCACCCTGACCTTATATTCCCCATTCCGTTCCTGCCCCCTGTATCCACCATTCCCACCCTGACCCCTGACCTCATATCCCCCATTCCTAATCTGCCCCCTGTATCCCCCATTCTCACCCTGACCTCATCTTCCCCCATTCCCAACCTGACCCGTGTATCTCCCATTCCCACCCTGACCCCCCATATCCCTCATTCCAACCAGACCACTGTATCTCCCATTCCCACACTGACCCCTGACCTCTGTATCCCATTCCCACCCTGACCTCTGTATCTGCTATTCCTACCATGACCCTGATCCGATATCTCCCATTCACATCCTGACCCCTGCATCTATGTCCCTACCCTGACCCCTGTTCCCCATCCTCACCATGACCCCTAATCCTCATATCCCCCATTTCCACCCTGACCCCTGCATTGTCTTATTCCCACACTGACACCTGACCCCTACATTCCTATACATTCCATACGGTTTCATTAAAGGGAAGTCGTGTCTGACAAATTTACTGGAGTTCTATGAGGATGTGTCTAGGGCGGTGGATAGAGGAGAGCCGGTGGATGTGGTCTTTCTAGATTTTCAGAAGGCGTTTGACAAAGTACCTCACAAGAGGTTATTGCAGAAGGTAGAGGGACATGGAGTTGGGGGTAGGGTGTTAGCGTGGATAGAGGATTGGTTGTCAAATAGGAGGCAGAGAGTGGGGGTCAATGGGTGCTATTCGGATTGGCAGATGGTGACTAGTGGAGTGCCCCAGGGGTCGGTGCTGGGGCCTCAGCTTTTTACCATTTATATAGATGATCTGGAGGAGGGAACCGAGTGTAGGGTGTCGAAATTTGCTGATGACACCAAGATTGGGGGAACGGCAAATTGTGCAGAGGGTGTGGAGAGTCTGCAGAAGGATCTAGATAGGCTGGGCGAATGGGCCAGGAAATGGCAAATGGAATTTAATGTTGGCAAGAGTGAGGTGGTCCACTTTGGTAGGAAGAATGGTAGGAAGGACTATTACTTACGGGGCGAAAAACTGCAGCAGGCGACGGTGCAGAGGGACCTCGGGGTCCTTGTGAATGAGTCGCAAAAACCCAGCTTGCAGGTGCAGCAGGTGGTCAGGAAGGCAAATGGGATGCTGGCCTTCATAGCAAGGGGGATTAAATATAAAAGTAGGGAGGTCTTGCTGCAGCTGTATAGGGCATTGGTGAGGCCGCAGCTGGAGTATTGTGTGCAGTTTTGGGCACCGCACCTGCGCAAAGATATTTTGGCCTTGGAGGGAGTGCAGAGGAGGTTTACTAGGCTGATACCGGAGTTGAGGGGGTTGAGCTATGAGGAGAGGCTGAATAAACTGGGCTTGTACTCGGTAGAGTTTAGAAGAATGAGGGGAGATTTCATTGAGACGTATAAGATGATGAATGGGATGGATAGGATAGAGGTGGAGAGACTCTTCCCGCTCAAAAAAGACAGTAGGACTAGGGGGCACAGCCTCAAGATAAAAGGGGGGCGGTTTAGAACGGAGTTGAGGAGGAACTTCTTCACTCAAACGGTGGTGAATCTCTGGAATTCTCTGCCCGTTGAAGTGGTGGAGGCTGCCTCGCTAAATATTTTTAAGACGCGGGTTGATGGGTTTTTGATAAGCGAGGGGATTAAGGGTTATGGGGAGAGGGCGGGAATGTGGAACTGAGCCATGACAGATCAGCCATGATCTTATTGAATGGCGGGGCAGGCTCAAAGGGCTAGATGGCCTACCCCTGCTCCTATTTCTTATGTTCTTATGTACCCACCCTGACCTCTAACCCCTGACCCCTCTGTCCCCATTCTCATCATGACCCCTGACCCCTATATCCTTTATTTCCATCCTGATCCTTGTATCTCCATCCCCAGCCTGACCCCTCTACCTCCCTATTCCTACCTTGACACCTTTATCCTCCAGACCCCTGATTCCCACCCTGTAACCCTGTATCCCCCGGATCCACACTGGCCCCTGTGTCATTCTGTTCTCATCAATAAAGGTCAACGTAGTCTGAATCCTGGCTCAATGGACATACCACACACACACACATGCCCACGCATGCTATCTGGTTCTCTCTCTCTTTCTCTCTCCCTGTCTCCCCTCTCTCCACCTCAGTCTCTCCCTTTCCCATCCTCTCACTGCATGAACAGCCCCCTCTTTCCTCAATGTCTCTCTCTCCCTCTTTCCTCTACTCCTCCGACCCATGGAGTCTGCTTATCTTTAGTCTCTCCCTTTCTCTCTCATTCTTCCCTCTCTTCCTGTCTCTTTCTCCTTCTGTCTCTTTCTCCGTTTGTCTCTTTCTCCCTGTGTCTCTTTCTCCATCCCTCTCTCTCTCCCCCACACCCTCCTCCCCTTCTCCCAAATGTGGCATCCCTCTCCTCTCTTTCTCACACTTTCTGTCTGTCACTCACCCTCTCTTGCATTCTCACACTCTCACCTTCCCTACCTCTCTCAGCCAGCTAGCTCCAGGAGACTATTTAAATGGTGAGAGACAGCAGAACATGGTGGTACAGAGGGATCTGGATGCCCTAGTGCATAAATCACAAAAGGTTAAGCCTGCAAGTCATTAAAAAGGCAAGTGAAAAATTAGCTTTTATTACAAGGGGGGGTGGAGCACGAGGGTGGGAAATTCTTATGCTGGGATTCTCCCAAGGCTGGGATTCTCCAGTCCCACTGCAGTGAATGGAGACATGGCTGAGTACCAAATTCCTCATTCCTGATGGCAACAGAGATGGGAACGAGTGACATTGGAGAATCCAGGCCCATGTTCAAGGCATTGTTGAGATTGTAGATGGAGCAGTGCATTTGAGAATGAATACCTTACTTCAGGTTTGATTTGATTTGATTTGATGTCTTATTGTCACATGTATTAGTGTACAGTGAAAAGTATTGTTCCTTGCACTATACAGACAAAGCATACTGTTCATAGGAAAGGAAATGAGAGAGTGCAGAATGTACAGTTAGAGCTGGGGTGTAGAGAAAGATCAATTTAATGCGAGGTAGGTCCTATCAAAAGTCTGACAGCGGCATGATGAACCTGGATTGGAAGCAGGTCAGGAAGGCCAATTCACCCAGAGGAACCAGTCTCTCCATTGGGGCAGGCTGGGTCAACACCATTGGAACTTCTTCCCTCAGACGGTCTTTATAGTGTTTGAAGTTCCACAGAGAGGACTTGGATTACTAAATATATTCAAAACTGAATTTGGAGAGACTTTTAATTGCCGAGAGATTTGAGTGTTCGGGGGGAACAGGCAGGGATGGAGGCCACAAGCAGACCAGCCATGATCTTATCCAATGGCAGAGCATGTTTGAGGGGCCGAGTGGCCTACTCCTACTCCTGCTCCTAAATCACCTCTTCTTAGTTTCTCAACTCTCTTTTCTTTGTTCCCGCTTTCTTTCTCCCTCTCCCTTCCTGTTTCTCCTCCCCTCTCTCTGTCCTTCCATCATTCTCTCCCTCTCTCTCTCTATTCCCCTCTCTCTTCTATTTTGCTTGCTTTTTCTCTGTTTCTCTGCCTCTATTTCCCTCTCTCCCACACTTAATCTCCCTCAATCTCTCTGCCTCTCTCTCCTCTTTCCCTCTCCCTCCCTCTATCCCTCTCCCTCCCTCTTTCCCTCTCCCTCCCTCTTTCCCTCTCCCTCCCTCTTTCCCTCTCCCTCCTTCTTTCCCTCTCCCTCCTTCTTTCCCTCTCCCTCCCTCTTTCCCTCTCCCTCCCTCTTTCCCTCTCTATCCCTCTCTCTCCCTCTTTCCCTCTCCCTCCCTCTTTCCCTCTCCCTCCCTCTTTCCCTCTCCCTCCCTCTTTCCCTCTCTATCCCTCTCTCTCCCTCTTTCCCTCTCCCTCCCTCTTTCCCTCTCCCTCCCTCTTTCCCTCTCCCTCCCTCTTTCCCTCTCCCTCCCTCTTTCCCTCTCCCTCCCTCTTTCCCTCACTATCCCTCTTTCCCTCTCCCTCCCTCTTTCCCTCTCTTTCCCTCTCCCTCCCTCTTTCCCTCTCTATCCCTCTCCCTCCCTCTTTCCCTCTCCCTCCCTCTTTCCCTCTCCCTCCCTCTTTCCCTCTCTATCCCTCTTTCCCTCTCCCTCCCTCTTTCCCTCTCCCTCCCTCTTTCCCTCTCCCTCCCTCTTTCCCTCTCCCTCCCTCTTTCCCTCTCCCTCCCTCTTTCCCTCTCCCTCCCTCTTTCCCTCTCTATCCCTCTCCCTCCCTCTTTCCCTCTCCCTCCCTCTTTCCCTCTCCCTCCCTCTTTCCCTCTCCCTCCCTCTTTCCCTCTCCCTCCCTCTTTCCCTCTCCCTCCCTCTTTCCCTCTCCCTCCCTCTTTCCCTCTCTATCCCTCTCCTTCCCTCTTTCCCTCTCCCTCCCTCTTTCCCTCTCCCTCCCTCTTTCCCTCTCCCTCCCTCTTTCCCTCACTATCCCTCTTTCCCTCTCCCTCCCTCTTTCCCTCTCTTTCCCTCTCTTTCCCTCTCCCTCCCTCTTTCCCTCTCTATCCCTCTCCTTCCCTCTTTCCCTCTCCCTCCCTCTTTCCCTCTCCCTCCCTCTTTCCCTCTCCCTCCCTCTTTCCCTCACTATCCCTCTTTCCCTCACTATCCCTCTTTCCCTCTCCCTCCCTCTTTCCCTCTCCCTCCCTCTTTCCCTCTCTATCCCTCTCCCTCCCTCTTTCCCTCTCCCTCCCTCTTTCCCTCTCCCTCCCTCTTTCCCTCTCTATCCCTCTTTCCCTCTCCCTCCCTCTTTCCCTCTCCCTCCCTCTTTCCCTCTCCCTCCCTCTTTCCCTCTCTATCCCTCTCCTTCCCTCTTTCCCTCTCCCTCCCTCTTTCCCTCTCCCTCCCTCTTTCCCTCTCCCTCCCTCTTTCCCTCACTATCCCTCTTTCCCTCTCCCTCCCTCTTTCCCTCTCCCTCCCTCTTTCCCTCTCTATCCCTCTCCCTCCCTCTTTCCCTCTCCCTCCCTCTTTCCCTCTCCCTCCCTCTTTCCCTCTCCCTCCCTCTTTCCCTCTCCCTCCCTCTTTCCCTCTCCCTCCCTCTTTCCCTCTCCCTCCCTCTTTCCCTCTCCCTCCCTCTTTCCCTCTCCCTCCCTCTTTCCCTCTCTATCCCTCTCCTTCCCTCTTTCCCTCTCCTTCCCTCTTTCCCTCTCCCTCCCTCTTTCCCTCTCCCTCCCTCTTTCCCTCTCCATCCCTCTTTCCCTCTCTCTCTCTTCTCCATCGTACTCCCGCTCTTTCACACTTTTCCTCACGCCCTCTCTTTCTCTTTCTTCTATCATTCCTTCTCTCTCACTCACTCCATTTCTCATTCCCTCTCTCTCCTTCTCCCCCTCCCTTCTTCCCTCTGTTCTGATCCTTCCTGTGCAAATTCACACACCTGAAGTGAAGAAAGCGAGGCCGGTTTCGAGTCGGAGTTTTTCTGTGTCTGCTGTGGGAATGGGACGTTCAAACACTGGATTCCGCAGCTCCCGACCCCCTGGTTCCGGAAGTCTCGGTGGAGTTAACAAGCTTTGGATTGCCTTCATGGGAAAGACAAATAGATATCACATCAAACAGGTACAGCACGGGGTTACATAAAGCTCCCTCTATACTATCCCCATCAAACATTCCCAGGACAGGTACAGCACAGGGTTAGATACAAAGTAAAGCTCCCTCTACACTGTCCCCATCAAACACTCCCAGGGCAGGTACAGCACGGGGTTAGATACAGAGTAAAGCTCCGTCTACACTGTCCCCATCAAACACTCCCAGGACAGGTACAGCACGGGGTTAGATACAGAGTAAAGCTCCCTCTACACTGTCCCCATCAAACACTCCCAGGACAGGCACAGCATGGGGTTAGATACAGAGTAAAGCTCCCTCTACACTGTCCCCATCAAACACTCCCAGGGCAGGTACAGCACGGGGTTAGATACAGAGTAAAGCTCCGTCTACACTGTCCCCATCAAACACTCCCAGGACAGGTACAGCACGGGGTTAGATACAGAGTAAAGCTCCCTCTACACTGTCCCCATCAAACACTCCCAGAACAGGGACAGCACGGGGTTGGATACAGAGTAAAGCTCCCTCTACACTGTCCCCCATCAAACAGTCTCAGGACAGGTACAGCACGGCGTTAGATAGAGTCTTCCCGAGTTACAGTGACAATATCTCACAAAAGATATTGTCATAATTCCGGTAACGTCTCCTCACGTGAGCTATTTATTATCCAAAATTTAACAGTGGGCCTTGGAATAATTGGGACGTATAACCTGGAGCTTGGCACAGGAAGCAGGCTCTCCGGAGGCTGGTATAGGGATAAAATCGTGGAGCTTAAGCTCCAGCTGACAATGGCAGAGTGATGGAAACTGGAATAATAGCAGCGCAGAGCACTCAGAATGGTGTAGAGCTGGAGGAGGTTACAGAGATAGGTAAAGGTGCACGGGCTGGAGGGGGTTACAGAGATAGGGAGGGTTGTAGGGGTTGGAGGGGGTGACAGAGATAGGGAGGGTTGTTAGGGGCTGGAAGGGGTTCCAGAGATAGGGAGGGTTGTAGGGGCTGGAAGGGGTTACAGAGATAGGGAGGGTTGTAGGGGCTGGAGGAGGTTACAGAGATAGGGAGGGTTGTAGGAATTGGATGAGGTTGCAGAGATAGAGGATTGTAGGGATTGGAGGAGGTTTCAGAGACAGGGAGGGTTGTAGGGGCTGAAGGAGGTTACAGAGATAGGGAGGGTTGTAGGGGCTGAAGGAGGTTACAGAGATGAGGGTTGTTGGAATTGGAGGAGGTTACAGAGATAAGGAGGGATGTAGGGATTGGAGGAAGTTACAGAGATAGGGAGGGTTGTTGGAATTGGAGGAGGTTTCAGAGATAGGGAGGGTTGTAGGGACTGGAGGGGGTTATAGAGTAGGGAGTGTTGTAGGGGCTGGAGGAGATTACAAAGATACGGAGGGATGGGGTCATGCAGTGATCTGAAAACATTAAGAACATTTTTCGAAGGGTGGCTGCAAGGCTGAGGCCCAGGGTCAGGCAGTACAGACAGTGGGTTGCAGAGGAGTTTGGATTGATTGAGGCCTGGCCTCTGTGGGGTTGTCGGTTTCTGATGTACCTCGGTGGTAACTGGTGAGCAGTCTTGGCCCTGGCTGTTATTGAATGGATTGGAGGTTAGCAGTAACTGTGAGTGGCTCATATCCAGCAGAGGGTAATTCACCAAGATGACTTTACTGAAGTTAAACTTGTAGGTGAAGCGCTTGCCCTTGGTCTTGTGGAGGATCCGCTTGTTGTAGTAATACCTGGAAAAAGATCAGCAAGGGACAGAGTCAGTGAGAGATACGGAGAGACTGAGAGAGACACAGAGACCCCCACCTTCCAGTCACACCCCAACCTCCCGCTATAGACTCTCAGACAGACAGAGGGTGGTGGTTGAAATATTCAACCTGGAGTTCAGTTACAAGTGGTGTACCTCAAGGATCTGTTTTGGGGCCACTGCTGTTTGTCATTTTTATAAATGACCTAGATGAGGGTGTAGAAGGATGGATTAGTAAATTTGCTGACGACACCAAAGTTGGAGGAATTGTGGACAGTGAGGATGGAGGTTACAGTTTGCAGGGGGACATAGATAAGCTGCAGAGCTGGGCCGAGAGGTGGCAGATGGAGTTTAATGCGGTAAAGTGTGAAGTGATTCACTTTGGTAAGAGTAACAGGAGTACAGAATATAGGGCTGATGGAAGGACTCTTGGTAGTGTTGACGAGCAGAGAGATCTCGGGGTACATGTGCAGAGCTCCCTGAAAGTTGGCACCCAGGTTGATAAGGTTGTTAAGAAGGTGTACGGTGTGTTAGCTTTTATTGGTAGAGGGATTGAATTTCGGAGCCGTGAGGTCATGTTGCAACTGTACAAAACTCTGGTGCGGCTGCACTTGGAGTATTGCGTACAGTTCTGGTCACTGCATTATAAGATGTGGAGGCATTGGAAAGGGTGCAGAGGAGGTTTACCAGGATGTTGCCTGGTATGGTGGGAAGGTCTTATGAGGAAAGGCTGAGGGACTTGAGGTTATTTTCATTAGAGAGAAGAAGGTCATGAGTTGACCTAATTGAGGCATACAAGATGATCAGAGGGTTAGATAGGGTGGACAGTGAGAGCCTTTTTCCTCGGATGGTGATGGCTAACACGAGGGGACATAGCTTTAAATTAGGGGGTGGTAATTATAGGACGGATGTCAGAGGTAGGTTCTTTACTCAGAGGGTAGTAAGGGCGTGGAATGCCCTGCCTGCAGCAGTTGTGGACTCGCCAACTTTAAGGGCGTTCAAATGGTCAGTGGATGGGCATATGGATAACATTGGAATAGTTTAGGTTAGAGGGTCATTAGATTGGTTCCACTGGTCGGCACAACATCGAGGGCCGAAGGGCCTGTACTGCACTGTAATGTTCTATGTTCTAGACATACAGAGTCCAGATTAACATAGGGCCCTCTGCACAGACACAGGAAACCCCCTCCAGGATGGCATGGGGACACCTAGAATGACATATAAACCCCCCCCAGGATGACATGAGGAATCGGGAGTGACTTCATTCGAGTGATGCAGAGACAACCGGCAGTGACACCACAGAGTGACTTCACTCCCTGTGCAGTGAACCTCCAACAGGCACTGGGGTCTTGGAGAGGGGTCACCATCTGTCAGACTGTCTGTCTAAAGGTCCCCTTGATAGGCAGGAGCAGGGGGGCCTGAGGGAGTGAGAGAGGGAAAGAGGGATAGAGTGAGAGAGGGATGTAGAGAGAGGGATGGAGTGAGAGTGAAAGGGAGATGGGGACGGGGATTGGGAGGGAAAATGGAAGGAGGGAGAGAGGGAATGACGGAAGGGAAGGGTAAGGGAAAGAGGGATGGAGTGAGAGTGGAAGGGTGGGAGGGAGATGGGGAGGGAAGGAAGGAGAGAGAGGGAGGGAAAAAGGAGGGTGAGTAAGAGGGAGAGACGGTGAAGCGGGGGGGGGGGGGGGAAGGAAGCGTTACCTCAGGGCCCGACTCAGCTTGTCGTAGTTCATGTGCGGTTTGCACTTGCGGACGCCCCAGAGCTTGGCCACTTCGTCCGGGTCCTTGATAACAAACTCCCCATAGTCTCCCTGCCAGGCAATAACGTTCTGATATTCCTCCTTCTGGAGCAGCTCCAGGATAAAGTGCCAGAGCTGGATCTGCCGGGATCCGGGACTCGATTCCGGCTTGTAGGCCCAGTCTGGGAACGCGAAGCCTGAGGAGACATTAACAGGAAAGGAGAGTTAGGAGAGGTTTCCACACTGCGCTTCCAACCTCTTTGAGTATGGATTCAACGCAGATGTCTAGAACAATGCACAAGCCACTCGGCTAGTTGCCTGATGGCGCTGGTGGTCCAACAATTGCAATGCTCCACTCTCTCCCCATGGCCCTGTGCCAATCTCAGACAAATCCCTCGCACCCTGAAGAATTGAACAAATGTTAGATTGTCAAACACAAAGTAGCAAATTGCATTTCACTCAATTACAGTGACCAGACTTTTGGAAGGATGTCAGGGTGCGGAGCAGATTCATCCAAATTGTTGTCAACACACGGCATTTTCGCTACAAGGTTTGAAAACATAGAAAATAGGAGTAGGAAGAGGCCATTCAGCCCCTCGAGCATGCCCTACTGTTCAAAGGCTCATCCCCATACTCCTGCATTCTCCCCATATCCCTTGACACATTTAGAGTCTAGAAATCTATCTATTTCCTTCTCAAATATCTGCACAGCATTCTGTGGTAGAGAACTCTATATGTTCATCACCCTCTGGTTAGCTCTACTGCCTCACCAGTGCCAGGGACCTGTGTTCCATCCCAGCCTCGGATCACTGTCTGCACGTTCTCCCCATGTCTGCGTGGGTTCCCACCGGGTGGTCCGATTTCGTCTCACGCTCCACGGATGTGTAGGTTAGGTTGATAGGCCATGCTAAATTGTCCCTTAGTGTCAGCAGGGCTAGCAGGGAAAATACGTGGGGTTAAGGAGATGGGGCAGGATTGTTGTTGACGCAGACTCGATGGGCTGAATGGTCTCCTTCTGCACTCTGGGATTGTAAGTATGTATGACAAATGGCCTCCTCTGTATCGTGAGGCTGTGACCCCTTGTTCTGGACCCGCAAGGTAAAGGAAACAATATCCATGCGTCCAGCCCTGTCACAATTTTATACGTCTCAATTAGATCCGACTCACTCTTTTCAATTCTAGTGAATACAAACCCAGTTGACCCACTCTCTCCTCATACATCAGTCCTGCTACACCAGCAATCAATCTGGCGAACCTTTGCTGCACTCCATCTGTGGTAAGTCTGTTTTTTCTTTGATAACGAGACCAAAACTGCACACAATTCTCCAATTTGGAGGAACTACAGTTGTTCCTCTTGGAGTGAAGGAAGTGGAGGAAAGATTTGACAGAGATTGTACAGGATTATTTAGAAAAAGCAAAGGGAAAGTCTGTTCCTTTTCGTAATTGTTACAGAGAATCATAAAATTATCACCGGCATGGTGACACAGTGCTTAAAGCTCTTCCTCACAGCGTCAGGGACCCGGATTCAATTCCAGCCTCAGGTCACTGTCTGTGTGAAGCCTGCACATTCTCCCCGTATCTGCATGGGTTTCCTCCAGGTGCTCCAGTTTCCTCCCACACTCCAGAGAAATGCGAGTTAGGTGGATCGGCCATGCTAAGTTGCCCCAAGTGTCAGGGCGACTAGCTAGGGTAAATATGTGGGGTTATAGGAATAAGACCTGGGTAGGATTGCGGTCGGTGCAGACTTGATGGGCCGAATGGCCTCCTTCTGCACTGTAGGTGATTCTACGAGCATTCCTATTGTGTGGAAAGAGACTATTCTGTCCATCGAGCCTGCACTGACAACAATCCTACCCAGGCCCTTCCCCCGAGGCTCCATGTATTTACCCTGCTAATCTCCCTGACACTAAGGGGCAATTTTGTATGGCAAATCCACCTTAACCCGCACATTTTTGAAAGGTGGGAGGAAACCAGAGCATAGAACATAGAACCCTACAGTGCAGAAACAGGCCCATCGAGCCTGCACCGAACACAATCCCACCCAGGCCCTATCCCCATATCCCTACACATTTACTCACTAATCCCTCTAACCTACACATCCCAGAACACTAAGGAGCAATCAACCTAACCTGCACATCTTTGGACTGAAGAAAACCCATGTAGACATGGGGAGAACATGCAAACTCCACACAGTCATCCGAAGCCGGAATTGGACCCGGGTCCCTGGCATTGTGAGGCAGCAGTGCTAACCACTGTGCCACCATGCTGCCCAAACCATGGGGGCAGAGATTTAAGGGGCAGGATTATCCGCGCAACCTGCCATTGGTCGGTCGTTGGATCCTCTAGCCCTGCCACTGTCAACAGGAAATTGCAGCGAAGCTTTTTGACTGGGGGGGGGTTGGGATGTCATTCTTTTACATTGCAGGATGACAAATATCATGATTGTAAATAAACTTTTAGTATGAACAGAACATGGACACAATCGCAGGGCTGCACCCTGGTTATAGCTTACATTTAAATGTGTATCTGACCTCTGACTCCCAGGTCAGGTGACCCATAAAACACTGAACATATTATATCGAATGCTGGGGTCCCATGTTGTAATCTTTATAATATCACGGCAGCCGATGAAAGGAAGACTATTGTTTTCTTACGAGTGGCAATGGCCTGGTGCGAGCTGTCTACAAGGGTGGTAGAAACGGAGACGGTTATGGGATGGCCACCTGAGATAGATAAACCCACAGAGCTAAGCGTACGAAGGACAATGGGATGGACTGGATGGCTTCACAGAGACCCTATGGACTCAAGAGGCTGAATGGTCACCTTCTGTGTTCTAATGACTCTGTAGCTGGAATTTTACTGGCCCACTTGCCCTGAGAATCAGAGTGGGTGGAGCATGGGAAGGTTGACATTGACCTTGGGTTCCATTGACCTTGGGTGGGATTTTATGGTTTTGGGACAAGCGACAGTGTAACTCAGTGATGGTGGGGATGGTGTTGGGGTAAGGGGGTGGGACAGGGGTGTTGGGGGGAAAACATTGAGAGAAACAAGATGTCAGCAGTGGAACTTCATGTTGATAAAGTTGTGAGAAAAAGGAAACAAATCTATGTCACAAGGGATGTCAAATATAAAAAAATCAAATTGCAAATTTTCTTTCCTTCAGTTACGTTTTGTGGGTGTCACTGGCTAGGCCCAGCATCTATTACCCATCCCTAATTGCCCCTTGAGAAGGTGGTGTTGGACTGCCTTCTTGAGCCACTGCAGTCCCTGTGATGTAGCTATGCTGTTAGGGTGGGAGTTCTAGGATTTTGACCCAGGGACAATGAATGAAGGGCTGATATATTTCCAAGTCAGGATGGTGAGTGACTTGAAGGAGGACCTCCAGGCGGTGATGTCCCCATGTATCTGCTGCCCTTGTCCTTCTACAGAGTACAGGAACGAGACTGAGAATCTGGTGAACTGGTGCAATGAGAAGAATCTCTCCCTTTTAGCCAACAAAATGAACGAGATAGTCATTGACTTGAGGAAGTGTAGTGGAGAACATGCCCCTGTCTACATCAACGGTGATGAAGTGGAAATGGTCGAGTGCTTCAAGTTTCTAGATGTCCAGATCACCTATCCTGGTCCCTCCATGCCAACACTATAGTTAAGAAAGCCCACCATAGCCTCAAATTTCTCAGGAGATGAAGGAAATTTGGCATATCTGTTACGATTCTCACCAATTCTTATAGGTGTATCATGGAAAGCATTCTTTCTGGTTGTATCACAGCTTGGTATAGCTCCTGACCAAGACTGCAAGAAACTACAATGGGTCGTGAACGCATCCCTATCCATCACTCAAACCAGCCTCCAATCCACTGACTCCATCTACACTTCCCGTTACCTTGGCAAAGCAGCCAGCATAATAAAACATCTCACACATCCTAGACATTTTCTTTTCCACCTTCTTCTGTCGGGAAAAAGATGCAAACGTTTGAGAACATGTACCAATTGATTCAGGAACAGTTTCTTCCCTGCTGCCATCAGACTTTCTGAATGGTCCTATCAACAGCTGTAACTGACCTATCAACTAACAGCAATATTATATTCTGCACGCTCTCCTTTCCTTCTCCCCTATGCACTCTATGAATGGTATGCTTTGTCTGTATAGTGCATAAGAAACAATATTTCTCACTCACACAATCACCACATCCTTCGATTCCTTTCCCACTCATGTGTTTATTCAACTTCCTGTAAATGAGTCCATATTATTCACCTCAACATCTCACTGTGGGAGCGAGTCCCACATTCTCCCCATTCTATCTGGGAATGAATCCCCACATTCTCCCCATTTCCTGTGTGGGAACAAGTCCCACATTCTCCCCTTACCTCATGGGAGTGAATTTCACATTCTCCCCACTCCCCTTGGGACCAAATTTCACATTCTCCTCACCCCCTGTGGGAGCCAGTCCCACATTTCCCCCAGTCCCTGTGGGAGCGAGTCCCACATTTTCCCTACTCCCTGGGGAAGTAAGTTTGAGTACAAGCTCCCAGAGGACTGGTACTTAGCCCACCAGGTGGAGCTCGTATACTGATGCCTATATAAAGCAAGACCACGAGAGGGTCCATTAACGGTTTAGTCCCAGTAGGGACCTGTCGTGTTCACCACAGGTTTGGTGGTGGTTGTTTTTTTTCCATTTGTGCAATAGAAGCACAGTGCCTTCACAGCCGATTCCTGGAGTTACTATAGTAGTAGCAGGAACCTTCACAATACTTCAGAAGTACTTAGATGAGCACTTGAAGTGACATAGCATACAAGGCTGTGGACCAAGTACTCAAAACTGGGATTAGAATAGATAAGTGCTTAATGGCTGGTGCCAACAGGATGGGTCAAAGAGCCTCTTTCAATGCTTAAAGCACCGTGACGGACGAGTTGTCAGAGAGAGACAGACAATAGTAAGGCTGAGAGATTTCAGTTGAGGGGGGGGGGGGAGATGCTAGTTCATGTTATGGTGAGGCTATGGGACACACATTGGGTGTTAACGTTGAGGGCATCAGATTGGTTTGGAGCATGAAGGAACACGGGATGCAGGGAATGTGATTCGATCCATTTGCTCACATGAAGCAGGAAGACAAGTCTGGACCAAACTGCTGTGTATCTCTGCTTCATTCTCTGTGTTAGTCTGTCTATCCAGCAGGAAAAGGGAACGTTCAGTGCCCCCAATCCCACTGCACTATTCTGTGACATCGCAGCTGTTCTCCCCATTCCACACCATTCTCCTGCACCATCCCCAACACTCTTTGAATTCTTTATCTAGAAATCTCTCGTTCTCTGTCCTGAACACACACATTGAGTGAGTCTCCACCACCCTCTGAGTGGACAATTCCAAAGATTCACTGCTCTGAGTGAAGAAATCCCTCCTCATCTCTGTCATAAATGACCCATTCCTTCCTCTGAGACTGCATTCCCTCGCTCTAGACCTCCTAGCCAGAGAATGTGCTCTTTAACTCTATCTATCCATCCATCTGTCCATCCATCCATCTACGTCTGTCTATCTGTCAAAGTATCTGCCTGCCTTCCTATCTGCCTGCCTGTCCACCTCTCTGTCTGTCTGCCTGTCTATCTCCCTCCCCCTCCCCCTCTCCCAGCCCCTTTCCCCCCCTGCCCCTACCTCTCCCTGCCTATCTGTCTACCTTTCTGTCTGTCTGCCTGTCTATCTTCCTCCCCCTCCCCCTTCCCCTCCGTGCCCCTAATTCTCCCTGTTGTTTATTCTGCAACAAAGTAAAATGTTGGAAATTGAAAATGAAAAGAGGAACCGCTGGTAACACTCAGCGAGTGGGTCGGGCAACTGCTGTGGGGAGAGAAACAGAGTTAACAGGACAATGTCCTTGTGTCAGCTACATTTAATTGTCTCCGCCTCTCTTTCATTTCTTCACTCTATCTTCACCTGTTAGTGGGGTTACCAGACCTAATGTTGTTCCTTTGTTCAAGAAAGGATAAGGGGATAATCCAGGAAATTATAGACCGGTGAGTGTCACATCAGTGATTGGGATATTATTGGAGAGGATTCTTAGGGATAGGATTTACGTACACTTGGTGAAGCATGGCTGAATTAGGAAAAGCCAGCTTGGCTCAGTGTGGAGCAGGCCACGTCTCACTAACTTAGTTGATTTTTTCCGAGGAGGTGACAAAGGTGATTGATTGAGGATAGAGCAGTGGATGTCAGCTTTCAACAAGTTCCCTCCTGGTAAGTTGGCGGCTTGGATTCAGAATTGACTTGCCCACAGAAGTCAGAGCTGTGGAAGGGTGTTTTTCTGGCTGGAGGTGCCTGTGACTAGTGGTGTTCTGCAGTGACCCGTACTGGGACCTCTGCTGTTTGTGATGTATATAACTGACTTGGATGAAAATGTAGCTGGATGAGTTAGCAAGTTTGTGGATGACACAAAGATAACTGGAGTGGTGGATAGTGTAGAAGATTGTCAAACAATACAGCAGTATACAGATCAGTTGCAGATGTGGGCAGAGAAATGGCAGATGGAATTTAGCCTGGATAAGTGTGAGTGCTGCACTTGGGGGAACCAAATGTTCAGGGTAAGTATTCACTTAATGGCAGGACCCTGAACAGCATTTATGTACAGAGGACTATCATAGAATCATAGAACCCTACAGTGCAAAAAGAGGCCCTTCGGCCCATTGAGTCTACACTGAACACAATCCCACCCAGGCCCTACCCCCACACCATACCCACTAATCCCTCTAACCTATGCATCCCTGGACACTAACGGGCAATTTCTTAGCATGGCAGGCGACGGTGCAGAGGGACCTCGGGGTCCTTGTGCATGAGTCGCAAAAACCCAGCTTGCAGGTGCAGCAGGTGGTCAGGAAGGCGAATGGGATGCTGGCCTTCATAGCGAGGGGGATTGAATATAAAAGTAGGGAGGTCTTGCTGCAGCTGTATAGGGCATTGGTGAGGCCGCAGCTGGAATACTGTGTGCAGTTTTGGGCGCCGCACCTGCGCAAGGATATTTTGGCCCTGGAGGGAGTGCAGAGGAGGTTTACGAGGCTGATACCGGAGTTGAGGGGATTGAGCTATGAGGAAAGGCTGAATAAACTAGGCTTGTACTCGTTAGAGTTTAGAAGAATGAGGGGAGATCTCATTGAGACATATAAGATGATGAATGGGATGGATAGGATAGAGGTGGAGAGACTCTTCCCGCTCAAAAAAGACAGTAGGACTAGGGGGCACAGCCTCAAGATAAAGGGGAGGCAGTTTAGAACAGAGTTGAGGAGGAACTTCTTCACTCAAAGGGTGGTGAATCTCTGGAATTCTCTGCCCATTGAAGTGGTGGAGGCTGCCTCGCTAAATATTTTTAAGAAATGGGTTGATGGGTTTTTGATAAGAGAAGGGATTAAGGGTTATGGGGAGAGGGCGGGAAGGTGGAGCTGAGCCACGACAGATCAGCCATGATCTTATTGAATGGCGGGGCAGGCTCGAAGGGCCAGATGGCCTACTCCTGCTCCTATTTCTTATGTTCTTATGTAACCTAACCCACACATCTTTGGACTGTGGGAGGAAACCAGAGTACCTGAAGGAAACCCATGCAGACACGAGGAGAATGTGCAAACTCCACACAGACAGTGACCCAAGCCGGGAATCGAACCCAGGATCCTGGAGCTGTGAAGCAGCAGTGCTAACCACTGTGCTACTGTGGGATCTTGGGGTTCACGTCCATAGCTCCCTGAAAGTGGCTACACAAGGAGACAGTGTGGTAAAGAAGGCGGATGACATGCTTACCTTTACTAGTTGGGACATTGAGTACAAAAATCAGGATGTCATATTGCAGCTTTACAAAACTTTGGTTAGGCGGCACCTAGAGTATTGCGTTCAATCCTGGTCGGCACAGGGAGGATGTGGAGACTTTGGAGAGAGTGCAGGAGAAATTTACCAGGATATTGCCTGGATTAGAGAGTATGAGCTATAAGGGGAGGCTGGACAGATAAGGGTTGTTTTCTCTGGAGCGGTGGAGGCTGAGGGGGAGACCTGACAGAAATCTATAAAATTATGCAGGGCATAGATTGGGTTGATAGTCAGAAACTTTGTCCCAGAATTGAAATGTCTAATACTAGGGGGCATGCACTTCAGGGAAAAGTGAGATATGAGGGGGCAAATATTTTTACACGGAAAGTGGTTGGTGTTTGGAACGTGCTGCCAGGGGTGGTGGTGGAGGCAGATACGATAGTGGGGGCGGAGGTGGTTAAGGGGTTTTTAGGTAAGCACATGAATATTCAAGGAATAGAGGGATATGGGCCAAGGGCAGGCAGAATGATAGGTTTAATTTGGCGTCATGTTCAGCACAACATGGTGAGCCGAAGGGCCTGTTCCTGTGCTGTACTGCTCCATGTTCTGCCTGTGTTTTATTCATGTCTCCAGCCTCTGAATGAGTTTGCACTCATCACAACTGGATAATCTGACTACCTCCAGCAATGTGTCCCCTGTCCCCAGGTGCTGGAAACACTCAGCAGGTCAGGCGCCATCTGTGGAGAGAGAAACAGAATTAACATCTCAGCTCAATGGCTGGCCATCAGAATTGGGAGATGTTAGAGAAGCAGCAAGGCGTAAAAGAGTAGGGAAAGTGGGGGAGGGGGCAAGGTTACTAAAGGCCCATGACAGGGCAGAAAATAGGAGAGATTGAATGACAAAGTGGGGCGAATTAAATTTACAAAGGTTCAGGGGAGAGGGGACAGAGGAGGTGTAAGTGACAGAATCATTGCTGGCACCTAATGTCTGAAAAGATATGAGTTGGCAGTTAGGGTTTGAACTTGTTAAATTCAATGTTGAAGGTGACATAGTGATGAGTGCCAGGGACCCGGGTTCAATTCCGGCCTCAGGTCACTGTCTGAGTGAAGTTTACACATTCTCCCCGTGTCTGCGTGGGTTTCCTTCAGGTGCTCCGGTTTCCCCCCAACAGTCCAAAGATGTGCGGTTTAGGTGGATTGGCCATGGGAAATTGCTCCTTAGTGTCGGGGGCTCAGCAGGGTAAATATGTGGCGTTACAAGGATAGGGCCTGGGTGGGGTTGTTGTCAGTGCAGATGGGCTGAGTGGCCTTCTGCACTGTAGGGTTTCTAGTGCGCTGTGGCGAGGGGCAAGGTGGTGTTCCTTCAGCTCGCACTGAGCGTCACTCAGGGAGGAGCAGAGCAGCAGCCAGGAGGAGTAGGAGGAGGGCAGAAGACCAGGAGCTGCCATTTATCCGCCACATCATTACCCCTCTTTGTGGCTGTGCAACACCATTGCTTCATCATTTAATCTCTCCTGCCTGCCCAACCCACTGTATATCATCCCCTTTCACTCTTTCACATATAAACCTAACGTTCTGTTTCTCCTTCTATAGGTTCCACCTGATGTGCTGATTAATTCCATGTTTAACGGAAACGTTGCAAGCTTTGCTGTGTTTGGCTTTTGGGGTAAATGTGGGCATTGCTAAAGGGGAAAGAGTGAGACAATGCATCTCGGAAGTGTGCTACTCAAGGTGTAAGGATGCGCACGGGGTCTGCGGGAAAATAAAGCATTTTTGAAAGGCAGGTAGTGCAGCAAATGTTGGAAACAATTGACCCCACACACAAACAAGAGCAATGAGGTGAATGGACACAAAAAAAATGTTTTTAAAAATATCAGCTAAGAGACAAATATCAAAAGGGATATTGGAGCAAACTCCATGATCAACTGACCTTACAAGAATGGAAAACGTAATGTTCCTCTGAAGGCAAAGTAAGAAGTCTTACAAAGCCAGGTTAAATTCTCACCTGATGAAGAGGCAGCGCTCTGAAAGCTTGTGCTACCAAATAAACCTGTTGGAATTTAACCTGGTGACTTCTTACTGTTCCCACCCCAGGCCAACACCAGCATCTCCACATCACTCCCCTGAATGAAGGCTTATGGTGTACTGGCCTTCATCAATCGAGGAATTGAGTTTAGGAGTCGGGAGATAATGCCGCAGCTGTATAAGACCCTAGTCAGACCCCACTTGGAGTACTGTGCTCGGGTCTGGTTGCCTCATTACAGGAAGGATGTGGAAGCCATTGAAAGAGTGCAGAGGAGATTTACAAGGATGTTGCCTGGATTGGGTGGCACGCTTTATGAGGATAGCTTGAGAGAGCTCGGTCTTTTCTCCTTAGAGAGATGAAGGATGAGAGGTGACCTGATAGAGGTGTATAAGATGTTGGGAGGTGTAGATAGGGTGGATTCTCAGAGGCTTTTTCCCAGGGCTGAAATGGCTGCCACAAGAGGACACAGGTTTAGGGTGCTGGAGTAGGTACAGAGGAGGTGTCGGGGCAAGGTTTTCACTCAGAGGGTGGTGGGTGCGTGGAATCGGCTGCCGGCGGTGGTGGTGGAGGCAGATTCAATAGGGTCTTTTAAGAGACTTCTGGGTGAGTACATGGAACTCAGTAAGAATGAGGGTTATAGGTAAGCCTAGTAGGTAGAGATGTTTGGCGAACTTGTGGGCCGAAGGGCCTGTTTATGCTGTAGTTTTTCTATGTTCTATGAAGGCACAGAGAATATCTCAGATTAAAGCTGGCCCACCCTCACAATTGAAGGGTACCCAGGATTAAAGGCTCCAAATAGCAGTGCTCTGAGATGAGAAGGCAAGATTCAATGTGGACAGAGGGAATAATCTGAGGGAGCGATTAAAAATGATGGCAAAACATAATGGGTCCCTGATGAATGAGATCAAAGAATCCCTACAGTGGAGAAGGAGGCCATTTGGCCCCTTGAGTCTACACCGACCACTATCCCACCCAGACTCTATTCCCACAACCCCACATATTTACCCCACTAATCCTCTGACACTAGGGTCAATTTAGCATGGCCAATCAACCTAACCCGCACATCTTTGGACTCTGGGAGGAAACTGAAGCACCCAGAGGAAACCCACGCAGACACAGGGAGAACGTGCAAATTCCACACAGACAGTGGCCTAAGGCTGGATTTGAACCCAGGCCCCTGGCACTGTGAGGCAGCAGTGCTAACCATTGTGTCACTGTGCTACCCTATAGAGCTAAACAAAGATAGTTTTACACGGGATTAATTATGTTTTAAACAGACAAGGCTGTAATAATGATAATTGTCACTGTGCACACCATTAAAAATATCATAATAGACAATATGAGAGTCAATGATATAGACACTTATTTATAGTCACTACGCTATGAAAGTGAATGCTATAGACAGTGTAGGAGATACTTTCATAGACACTTTTATAGTCACTGCTGTAGACGGTATTATAGATACTGATATAGAAACTATTATAAAGATAGAAAGTGTTATAGACACTGCTATAGTGTGTGCTATAGTCACTGTTGTAGTCTGTGTTACAGACACAGTTATTTACACTGTAATAGGCACTATTATAGAGACTGTTATAGCCCCTGTTATAGACAATGCTTTTGACACTGTCACTGATATAGACACTGTTATAGAGATTGTTATAGAGACTGTAATAGACACTGATAGAGACACTGTTATAGTCATTTTTCTGACTGTTCTTGAACTGTAATAAGCACTGTTATGGACTGTGAAAGTTAGTGTCATAGACACTGTTATAGACGCTGCCACTGTTTTAGACAGTGTTTTTGACACTTTTGTAGATATGGTTACAAATGCTGTTATACTGACTGTTATAGTCACTGTGATAGACACTCTTTTGGACACTCTTATAGACATTCTTAGAGTCATTGTTACAGTCACGTTAAAGTCACTTTTAGGCACTGTTACAGACATTGACATTGTTTTAAACATAGTTAGAGACACTATCATAGTCGCTGTTACAGTCATTGTTGTAGACATTGCTGTGGTCAGTGCTATAAAAACTGTAAGAAACACCTTTACAGACACTGTTACAGATACTGTAATAGATATTGACACTGTTTCTGTTATAATCACAGTTTGGGGTACAATAATAATCACTCTCATAGACAATGTTATAGACACTGTTGCAGGCACTGTTATAGACACTTATTGATGCTGTTTGTGTCACTGTTATAGTCTCTGTTATAGTCACAGCTAGAGACACTGTTACAGACACTCTTATTGATGCTGTTTGTGTCACTGTTATAGTCTCTGTTATAGTCACAGCTAGAGACACTGTTACAGACACTCTTATTGATGCTGTTTATGTTACTGTTATAGACACTGTTGTAGTTAGTGTTCTTAAGGTTCATTTATTAGTGTCACAAGTAGACTTACATTAACTTTGCAGTGAAGTTACTGTGGAAATCTAGTTGTCATACTCTGGTGTATTTTGTCTATTTAGACACAGTAAGAGGTGCACTGTAAGAGACACTGTTATAGTCACTGTTGCAGTCACTATAACAGACACCGTTATACTCATTGCTTTAGTTACTGTTATAGGCACTGTTATAGAGATTGTTGTAGACACTGTTATAGAGATTGTTAGAGACGCTGTTATAAAGACTGTTAAAGACACTATTATAGACACTGTTATAGACATTGTTATACAGACTGTTATAGACATTGTTGTAGGTAGTGTTATAGGCACTGTCATAAAGACTGTTTTAGACACTGTTATAGAAACGGTTTCAGACACTGTTAGAGACACTGTTGTAGATACTATTATGGAAACTGTAATAAGCACTGTAATACTATGCACTGATGTACATAATCTTACTGTCACAGTGAAAGTCATTGTAATTGTCACGCTTATAGACATTGTAATAGTCACAGTTATAGATGCTGTTATACACATTAATATAGTCAGCATTATAGAAACTGTTACGGATGCTGTTATTGACACTGTTATTGATGCTGTTACGGACACTGTTATTGACACAATTGTTAACACTGTTATTTACAGTGTTATTGATGTTGTTACGGACAGTGTTATTGACACTATTGTTACACTGTTATTTACACTGTTATGCATATTCTTATATAGCCACCTTCACAACAAATATTAAAGAAATAGTAGACACTGTTATAGAGACAGTTAGAGACACTGTTAGAGACACTATTACAGAGACTATCAGAGACGCTATTATAGACACTGTTGTCGGTAGTGTTGTAGGCATTGTCATAGAGAATGTTTTAGACATTGTTTTCGACACTCTTATAGAAACTCTTATAGACACTGTTGTAGACACTGTTTTAGACACTGTCATAGAGACTGTTATAGACAATGTTATACAGACTGTTATAGACACTGTTGTAGGTTGTGTTATAGGCACTGTCATAGAGAATGTTATAGACACTGTTTTAGACACTTATAGAGACTGTTATAGACAATGTTATACAGACTGTTATAGACACTGTTGTAGGTCGTGTTATAGGCACTGTCATAGAGAATGTTATAGACACTGTTTTAGACACTGTTATAGAGACTGTTACAGACACTGTTATATAGACTGTTACAGACACTGTTGTAGGTCGTGTTATAGGCACTGTCATAGAGAATGTTATAGACACTATTATAAAGACTGTTATGGACACTGTTTTAGACACTGTTATAGAGACTGTTATAGACACAGACATCAAGTTTTTACAGAGATGACTTTTTACTGTGTTTACGCCAGTCCAACGCCGGCATTCCCACATCATAGACACTGTTATACAGACTGTTACAGACACTGTTGTAGGTCGTGTTATAAGCATTTTCAGAGAGACTGTTATAGACACTGTCATAGAGACTGTTTTAGACTGTTATAGAGCCAGTTAGAGACACTGTTACAGATACTGTTGTAGATGCTGTCATAGGCACTTTACAGACACAGTTGTAGACACTGTTACAGTCACTGTGATAGGCATCCTTTTGGACATTCTTAAAGTCATTGTTACAGTCATTGTTAAAGACACTTGTAGACAGTTACAGACATTGACATTGTTATAAACACAGAGGCACTATCATAGTTGCTGTTACAATTGCTATTATAGACAATGTTAAAGATACTGTTGTGGACATTCCAGTAGTCAGTGCTTTAAAAATTGTAAGAAACAACTTTACAAACACTGTTACAGGTACTATAACAGATATGGACACTGTCACTGTTATAAACACAGGTAGACATAAAATAATAGTCACTCTCATAGTCACCGTTATAGACAATGTTATAGATACCGTTGTACATACACTTATAGACACTTTTGTTGATGCTGTTTATGTCATTGTTGTAGTCTCTGTTATAGTCACTATTAGAGACACTGTTATAGACATTCTTATTGATGCTGTTTATGTCACAGTTATAGGCACTGTTATAAACACTGTTATAGAGACTGTTATAGAGATTGTTATAGACATTATTATAGAGATTGTTATAGACATTGTTATGGAGATTGTTATAGAGATTGTTATAGACACTTATAGACACTGTTATAGAACTGTTAGCTATTGTTATAGACACTGCTTTAGCTGCTGTGATAGACACTATTATAGAGACTGTTAGACCCACTGTTAGAGATACTGTCATCAAAAGTATTATAGTCACTGTTAAAGACACTGTTCTAGACACTTTTATAGGCACTGTTATAGGCACTATTATAGACACTGTTATAGGCACTGTCATAGAGACTGTTATAGAAACTGTTATAAGCACTGTTGTAGATACTATTAAAGACCCTTTTAAAGGCATTGTAATAGTCACTGTTATAGTCACTGTTATTGTCACTGTTATCATCCTGTTATATCACAGTCATAAATACCGTTATAAGCATTGTTATATACAATCTTACAGTCAAAGTGAAAGACATTGTTATTTGTTACAGACATTGTAAGAGACACAGTAATGGACACTGTAATAGACACTGCTATAGGCACTCTTATAGACACTGCTATAGGTATTGTTATGGAAACTGTAATAGTCACTAATATAGGCACTGTTTTAGACACTGCTGAAGTCACTGGTATGGAAAATGATATAGTAGCTGTTATAATACCGACTGTTGACGTTGTTATAGACACTGTTTTAAACACTGTTGTAGACACTATTATAGTCACTGTAGTAGACACTCTTATAGGCAGTGTTAGAGGCGCTGTTATAGTCACCGTTATACACTGTTATAGTCACCGTTACAAACTCTGTTATAGACTCTGTTGTAGACACTGTTATAGACATTGTTATATCTTCTTTTATAGTCACTGTTATAAGCATTGTTGCACACAATCCTACTGTCATGGTCAAAGACACCGTGATTGTCACTCAATGGACATTGTAATAATCACACTTGGAGACAGTGTTTGTGACAGTGTTAATGACACTGCTACATACACTGTTATCAACACTGTTACTCACTATCGTAAACAATGCTATAAACATTGTTGTACACAATCTTCCAGTCACTGTAATTTGCACTGCTATAGACATTTTGTCACTGTAATAGACACCTGAATAAAAATTGTTATAGACATTGTTATAAGCATTGTTATACATAATGTTACTGTCACTGTCAAATACACTGTAATTGTTACTGTTTATAGGCATCATAATAGTCACAGTAATAGACACTGTTGTGGTCACTGTTATAGTCACTGTTATAGTCAGTGTTATAGAAGTTGTAATAAGCAATATTGTAGACACTTTTATAGATACTTTTATAGATGCTTTTACAGACACTGTTATAGTTGCTGTTATGGACACCGTTATTGTCACTGTTATAGAAATTGTAATAAGCACTATTATATGCACTGTTACATGCATTAGTGCACACTGTTATATCACTGCCTTAAACAATGCTATAAGCATTATTATACACAATCTTACAGTCTTGGACAAAGACACTGTAATTTGCACTGCTACAGAAATTTTATAGTTACTGTAATCGACACTGTAATAGGCATTTTTTGACACTGTTATAGAAACTGCAATAAACAGCATTATAGTCACTGTTATAAGCATTGATGTACACAATTTTACTGTTAGTATCAAAGACACCGTTATTGTCACTGTTATAGACACTATTATAGACACTTACAGTCATGTTATAGAGACTGTTATACTCACATATATCACTGTCTTAAACATATACACAATCTTACAGTCACGGTCAAAGACATTGTGATTGTCACTATTTATAGACATTGTAATAGTCCACAGTTATAATCACTGTTATAGTCACTGTTATAGACACCACTGTTATAGTCTGTGTTATGAACACTGTTATCGACACTTGTAGACACTGTAATAAGCAAAGTTATTTACACTAGTTTGAATATTGTTGTACACACTCTGTCATGGTCAAAGACACTGTAATCATCAACAGTTACTGACTGTTATAGACATTGTTACTGACACTGTTACAGACACTGTTAAAAATACTTATAAACTCTGTTATAGATACTGTAATAAGCATTGTTATAGGCACAGTTATAGTCACTGTTATAAGTTCATTGTACACAATCCTACAGTAATTGTCACTTTTACATAACCATAGTTTTGTAATAACCATAGTTAGATTGTTGTTGACACTGTTAGAAACATTATCATCAACACTGTTATAGACACTGTTATATGCATTTTACAGACACTTTTATAGACACTTTTAAAGATACTGTAATAGACACTGTTATACAAACTGGGAAAGGCACTGTTATAGTCATTGTTATGGACACTGTGAAAGTCACTGTTACAGACACTGTTCTAGACACTGCAATAAGCACTAACATAGATACTTATAGTCACTGTTATGAATATAGTTAGACACAATAACATAGACACTGTTATGCACATTGCAATAGTCACTATTACAGTCACAGTTATAGCTACTGTTATATTCACTGTTAAGATTACTCTTGTAGACTTTCTTATAGTCACTGTTTTTCACACTGGTATAATCACTGTTAGAGACACTGTTATAGAAACCAGTGTAGACACTGTGATAGACACTGTTATAGACATCGGTATAGACACTGGTATAGACACTGTGATAGACGCTTTTATAGACATCGGTATAGATACTGTGATAGACACTGTTATAGACATCGGTATAGACACTGGTATAGACACTGTTATAGACATCGGTATAGACACTGGTATAGATACTGTTATAGACATCGGTATAGACACTGGTATAAACACTGTGATAGACACTGTTATAGACATTGGTATAGACACTGTGATAGACACCTTTATAGACACTTGTATAGACATCGTGATAGACACTGTTTTTCACTGTTAGGAACGCAGTTAGAGACATAGTTAAAGACACTGTAATCAAAGCTGTTGTATTCACTGATATTGACACTGTTATTGACACTGTTGTAGACACTGTTATCGACTTTGTACGAAATCGTTTTAGCCACTTATAGTCACTCTTATCGAAACTGTTGTAGACACTGTTATAGACCCTATTATAGATAGTGTTATAGAAACTAAGAAACACAGTGACAGAAAATGTTCCAGACACTGTATTAGGCAGTGATATTGCCACTGTTATAAACACAGTTAGAGACACTATCATAGAAACTGTCAAAGACACTGTTAGAGACACTGTTACAGAAACTGTAATAAGCACTGTTATGTGCACTGTTATAGGCAATAAGCATTGACGCACACAATCTTACTGTCACGGTCAAACACACTGTAATTGTCACTGTTTATAGACATTGTAATAGTCAGAGAACAGACATTGTTATAGACACTATTATAGACAATGTTATAGATACTGTTATAGTCACTGTTTTTTCAAAGTTTATTTATTAGTGTCTCAAGTAGGCTTACATTAACATTGCAATGAAGTTACTGTGAAAATTTCCCAGTCACCACACTCCGGCGCTTGTTCGGGTACACTGAGGGAGAATGTAGCATAGCCAATGCATCTAACCAACCCATCTTATGGACTATGGGGAAACTGGAACACCCGCAGGAACCCCATGTGGACACAGAGAATGTGTAGACTCCGCACAGACAGTGACCCAAGCTGGGAATCGAACCTGGGTCACTGGCACTATGAGGCGGAGTTTAAAACTCTATGCCACAGTGCTGCAGTTATAGTCACTGTTATTGACACTGTTACAGTCACTTTTATAGGCACTGTAATGGACACTGTTACAGAGAATGTTATAGTCTCTGGTATAGACACAGTTATAGATACTCTTATAGTCACAGTTGTATTCACTATTATAGTCGCTGTTACAGACACTGTTAGAGACACTGTTATTGATGCTGTTATAGTCACTGTTAAAGACAGTGTTATAGACACTGTTATTGATACTGTTATAGAGACTTGTAGTCGCTATTATAGTCGCTGTTACAGATACTGTTAGAGACACTGTTATTGATGCTGTTATAGTCACTGTTAAAGACAGTGTTATAGACACTGTTATTGATACTGTTATAGAGACTTGTAGTCGCTGTTATAGACACTGTTATTGATGCTGTTATAGTCACTGTTATTGATACTGTTATAGAGACTGTTATAATTGCTGTTATATTCTCTGTTATAAACAGTGTTATTGTCACTGTTAAGACATAGTTATAGACATTGTTATCAAGACTATTATAAAGAATGTTATAGTCACTGTTATAGATACAGTTATAGATATTTTTATAGTTACAGTTATTGTTGCTGTTATAGTCACTGCTATAGACAACGTCATAGTCACTGTTTTGAATACTGTTTTGGACACTGTCATAGAAACTGCTATACTCTATGTTATAGACACTGTTATAGATATTCTTAGAGTCACGGTCATAGACACTGTAGTAGACACCGTTATGAACACTCTTGTAAATACTATTATAGATAATGATATAGACACTTATAGACATTGTAGTCACTGATAGAGACATTGTTTTAGACACTGTTATAGATGTTGTTATAGTTGCGGTTACATATACTTTATAGATACTGTTATAGACACTTACAGATACTGTTTAGATACTGTGTTATAAGCACTGTTAAGGTATTGTCATCATCACTGTAATAGACACTATTATAAACCCTCTTATGGATGCTGTTATAGTCACTGTTATAGACAATTGTATAAGCAATGCTATAGACACTGTTACAGGCAGTGTAACAGACACCGTCATAAGCACTATTAAAGATACTGTAACAGACACTGTCATAGGCACTATTAATGACACTGTCATAGACATTTTATAGACACTGTAATATTCACTGTTACAGACATTTATAGACACTGTTATAGACTTTGACACTGTAGTAGATACTGTTTTAGACACTGTTTTGTCGCTGTTATAGATCATTTCTAGACACTGTCATTGTCATAGTACTGATTATAGACACTCTTATAGTCACTGTTATAGACCCTGTTCGAAACATTGTTATAGACACTGTAATAAACACTGTTATAGACACAATTATAAACACTATTATATTCACTGTTGTAGACACTGATATAAAAGCTGTTCTAGACACTGTATATTCATTGTTATAGACACTGTTAGAGACACTGTTATAAACACTGTTATAGACATTGTTATTGAAACTGTTATAGACAGTGCTATAAAAACTGTTATAGACACTGTTACAAACTGCCACTGTTATAGACACTTATATAGACATGTTTAAAGACACTCTGAATGACACTTTTTTTATTATAGACACTTTTATAGACACTGCTATTGACACTGTCACAGAAACTGCTAGAAACACTGTAAGAGACATTGTTATACACATTGTTATAGATACTGTTGTAGGCACTATTTTAGGCACTGTCAACGACACTGTTGTAGCCACTGATATAGACACAGTTGTAGATACTGTTGTAATAATATTTTTGAGATTGTTATAGTTATAGTCACTGTTATACAATCTGTAATAAACTCTTTCACAGGCTCTGTTATAAGCACTGTTGTGCACAATCTTAGTGCCATAGTCAAAGACACTGTAATTATCACTGTTAATAGTCACAGTAACAGACACTGTTACATCCTCTGTTGTAGATACTGTTAAAGTCTCTGTTCAAGACACTGTTATAGACACTGCTACAGTCACTATTATAGATATTGTTACAGTCAATGTCATAGACATTGTTGGAGACATTGTTATAGTCGATGTTGTAGACACTGTTATAGAAGTTGTTATAGTCACTGTTATAGACACTGTTACGGACACATTTACAAACAATGTTACCGACATTGTTATAGTCATTGATATAGACACTTACAGACATCGTTATACTCTCTGTTATAGACATTACTATAGACATTTTATAAACAATGTTACAGTCAGTTACAGGCACTGTTACAATCATTGCTACAGTTACTGTCATAATTATTATTAGAGACATTGTTATAGTCACAGTTAACGACATTGTTGGAAACATTGTTCTAAACACTGTTGCAGACACAGTTATAAAGCTGTTATAGACACTACTGTGAACACGGTTAGAGACATTGATCTCAACACGGTTAGAGACATTGATATAGACACTGTTATAGTCACATTTAGAGATTTTATTGAAGCCTTATAGGCACTGTTATATTTACTGTTATGGACACTGCAAGAGGCTCTGTTATAAACAATCTTATAGACATTGTTATGGACACTGTTATATTCACTGTTATAGGTAATGTTATGGACGCTGTTATAGTCACTGTTAAAGACACTGTTAGAAACATTCTAATAGACACTGTTATAGAAAATGTTATGGACACTGTTAAAGTCACTATTAAAGAAAATTTGGGGGCCCTGTTATAGGTACTGTTCTAGTCCCTGTTTTAGACACTATTATAGTCACTGTTATAGTAGCTGTTATAGAGACTGTAATAGACATTACTATGGGCACTATTAGAGACATTGATATAACAATGTTATAGACAATGTTAGACGCACTTTACAGATGCCCTTGTAATCACTGTTACAGACACAATTACATGCACTGCAATAGACAATGTTTCAGACACTCTTAAAGACACTGTTATATTTAATGTTATGGGCACAATTAGAGGCACTGTTATAGACACTCTTAGACACTTATATTTACTTATAGACACTGTTATAAACACTGTTATGGATGTGCTATAGTCACTGTTATAAACAATGTTATAGGCACTGTTATAGACATTCTTATAGATGCTTTTATATTGTATTAGATATTGTTATGGTCACTATGAAAGACCCTTAACAGACACTGTTATAGCCACTATTAAAGACCCTGTTATAGACATTTTATAGACAATGTTACAGTCAGTTATGGCACTGTTACAGTCACTGTTGTAGTCACTGTCATAATCAGTATTAGAGACATAGTTTGGACACTGTTATAGTCACAATGACACTTTAGAAACATTGTTCTAGACACTGCTACAGACACTGCTACAGACACTGTTATAGACACTGTTATAGACACTGATATAGATACTGTTATAGACACTGATATAGATACTGTTATAGACAGTTATAGACACTGTTATAGACACTGATATAGATACTGTTATAGACAGTTATAGACACTGTTATAGAAACTGTTGTAGAGACTATTAGGGACACTATTAGAGACATTGTTAAAGACATTGTTATGGACATTGTTATAGACACTATTATAGTCATTGTTAGAGAGAGTTTATAGACGCCCTCATAGGCACTGTTATATTTATTGTTATGGACACTGATAGAGACTCTGTTATAGACAATCTTATAGACATTGTTAAGGACACTGTTATATTCGCTGTTATTGGTAATGTTATGGACACTGTTATAGACACTGTTAGAAACATTCTAACAGACACTGTTTAGATATACTGTTATAGATGCTGTTATAGACATAGTTAGAGACACTGTTATAGTCATTGTTATGATAGCTGTTGTAGAGACTTATAGAATTATTATAGACAATGTTATAGACACTGTTATAGAAATTATTCTAGTCACTTTTACAGACATCCTCATAGTCACTGTTACACTCTTATAGTCACTCTTAAAGATACTGTTATATTTAATCTTGTAGGCACTCTAATTGACACTGCTATATTCACTGTTTTGATCCTGTTATAGTTACTGTTGTAGACACTGTTATAGACATTTTATGGGCAGTGTTATAGACGTTGTTATAGTCACTGTTATAAACACTGTTATGGATGCTGTTATAGTCACTGTTTTAGACAATTTTGTCATCACCGTTACAGACACTGTTATAGTCTTTGTTTAGGCACTGTTATAGACATTGTTATAACCACTAAAAGACCCTGTAACAGGCACTGTTATAGCCACCATTAAAGACTTTGTTATAAACATTTTATGGACAATGTTACAGTCAGTTATAAGCACTGTTACAGTCACTGTTATAGAACTACTGTTATAAACACTGTTATGGATGCTGTTACAGTCACTGTCATAATCATTGTTAGAGACATTGTTATGGACATTGTTATAGTCACAGTTAATAACTCTGTTAGAAACATTGTTATAGACACTGTTACAGACACAATTATAGAGACTGCAATAGACTGTTATGGACACAGTTAGAGATATTGTTAAGACACTATTATAGTCACTGTTAGAGACAATTTATAGACACCCTCATAAGCACTGTTAAATTTACGGTTATGGACACTGTTAGTAACACTGTTTTAGACAATTTTACAGACATTGTTATGGACACTGGTATATTCACTGTTACAGATAATGTTATGGACACAGTTACTGACACTGTTAGAAACATCCCAATGGATACTGTTATAGACCTTGTTTTAAACACTGTTAAGGACTGTTATAGACACTGTAACAGACACTGTTGTAGACACTGTTAAAGTCACTGTTAGAGACACTGTTATGGTCACTGTTACTAACACTGCTATATACACTGTTTTAGACACTGCTACAGTCACTGTTATAGACACTGTTATAAATGCTGTTATTGACACTGTTATAAACACTGTTATAGACATTGTTATAGACCCTGTTATAGACATTGTTATAGATACTGTTATAGTCACTGTTATAGTCATTTTATAGATCCCTTATCAGCACTGTTATATTTACTGTCATGGATGCTATTAGAGACACTGTTATAGACAATCTTATTGATACTGTTGTAGTCACTGTTAGAAACATTCTAATAGACACTGTTATAGAAAATGTTATTAACTCTGTTAAAGTCGCTGTTATAGAAAATGTGTGGAGCACCATTATAGACACTCTTATAGAAACTTTTATAGACACTTACAGATATTGTTATATTCTCTGTTATAGTCATTGTTATACACACTTATAGACAATATTATATACAGCCTTATGGATGCTGTTATTATAGTTACTGTTACATACACTGTCATAGACACTGTCATATTCACTGTCATTAACACTGTATTAAATGCTGTTATAGACATTGTTATAGACACAATCTTTGATAGACTGTGCTCTTATAGGCACTGTTATAGACATTGTTATACTCAGCATTATGGACACTGATACAGTCACTATTATACACACTGCTTTAAACACAATGGCCATTGTTGTACACAATCTTATAGTCAGTCAGGGTCAAAGACACTGCAATTGGCATTGTTATTATACATTGTAACAGTCACAGTAATAGGCATTGTAATTAATATGTTATACACACACTTATAGACACTGTTATAAATGCTATTATAGATACTCTTAAAGATGCTGTTATAATCATTGTTATATGCACTATTATAGTTTTTGTTATAGTGTCTGGTGTACTTCTTGTTATAGAAATTATAATAAATACTGTTATAGGCACCGTTATAAGTATTGTTGTACACAGTCTTACTAACACAGTCAAAGTCACCATTATTAGACATTGTACAGTTACAGTAATAGGCACTTTTACAAACATTGTTACAGATTCTATTATAGTCAATTTTATAATCACATTTATGGGCACTGTTATAGTCACTCTTATAGTCATTCTAATAGACCCTGTTATAGGCACTGTTATAGTGTCTTTTATAGGTGCTTTTATACACAATTTTATAGACATTGTTATAGACATTGTCATAGAAACTTATAGATACTGTTATAAACACTTATACAGACACTTTTATAAACACTTTTATAGACACTTCTAATCAATCTGATAGACCCTGTTATAGACACCTTCTTATATGCTGTTATTTATACTGTTACGTACATTGTTATTGACACTGACATAGACACTGTTACAGTCACTGTTATAGACATTAATTTAGACACTGTTATAAACACCTTCATAGAAACTGTTATAGACACTGTTATAGTTACTATTATATTCACTGTTCTAGTTATAGACACTGTTATAGACACTGTGATAGTCATTGATAAAGACATTGTTATGGTCACTGTAATTGATATGTTTTGTAGCTATAAGCACTATAACAGACACTGTTATAATCACTGTTAAAGACACTGATGCAAACATTGTTATGGGCACTTATTGTTACTGTTATAGTCATTGTTATAGATGCTATTATAGAAATTCTGATATTCACTATTACAGATGCTGTTATCATCACTGTTATAGACATTGTTATAGACACTGTTATACTCACTGTTGCTGACATGTTTTATAAACTTTTCTAGTCAATCTATTGACACTGTTATAAACATTGTTAGAGATGCTGGTATAGACACTGTTTAACAAACTATTATAGACACTAGTATAGCCACTGTTACAGATATTGTTATAGACACTGTTATCAAAACTGTTATAGACTGTGTTTTAGTTACTGTTATATTCACTGTTATAGTTACTGTTATAGACACCGTTATAATTACTGTTATATTCACTGTTTTAGTTACTGTTATTGACACTGTTATAGTTGCTGTGTTAGCCATTGACAAAGACGCTGTTAGAAACATTGCTTTAGATACTGTTATAGTCATTGTTATGAAAATAGTTATAATCATGGTTATACACACTGCTTCAGATATTGTTATAGACACTGTTTTAGTCACTGTCACAGGCACTGATTAAGAAACTCTTCTTGACACTGTTATAGACGCTGTAATGGAAAATATTATATTCACTTTTATAAACGCTGTTATAGAAACTGTTCTAGTCTCTGTTGCAGTCGCTGTTATAGACACTGTTATCGGCACTGTTATAGAAACTGTAACAAACTGTTAAAGGCATGATCATTGCTACACACATCCTTATCGTCATGATCAAAAACACAGTAATTAGCATTGTTATAGACATTGTAATAGTCACTGTAACAGACACTGTTATAGATATTGTTGTAGCTATAGCCACAATTACAGACACAATTATAGACACTGTTAAAGACACTGATATAGACAATGTTATAGTCACTGATAGAAATATTGTTATAGACACTGTTATAGTCACTATCATAGTCACTGTTATATTCACTATTATCATTATTGTTATAGTCACTGTATGGATACTGATAGAAATATTGTTATAGTCATTGTTGTAGACCCTGTTATAGAGATTCAGTGTTATGGACACTATTATAGTCACTTTTAATACATACACTGTTATAGATTGTTATAGATGCTGTTCTAGACACGGTTATAGACACTGTTATAGGGACTATTACAGAGATTAATTAGACACTGTTATATAAATATACTATCATAGACACTGTTTTGGACAGTGTTATAGAGACTGTTATAGATACTTGCATAGTTACTTTTAAAGAAACTGTTATGGATACTGTTATACACGCTTGCACAGTCGGTGTTGTAGACACTTATAAACATTGTTTTAGACACAATAAAAGACAGGTATATTAATTGTTACTGACAGTGTTATATAATTTTTTGTAGTCAATGTTATTGACACTTATAAACACTGTTAGAGACGCTGTTATAGAGACTGTCTTAGACACTGTTAGACAAACTGTTATAGACAATGTTACAGTCACTGTTAAAGGTACTGTTATTGATACTGTTAGAGACATTGTTATAGATACTGTTATATTCACTGTTATAGAGACTATTATAAACACTATTTTGGTCATTGTTTTAAACACTGTTATAGACAGTCATAAATACTATTGGACAACCTGTTATAGACTCTGTTATGGACACTATTATCAGCACTGTTATAGAAACTGTAACAAACTGTTATTGGCACTGTTATAAGCATTGCTAAACACAATCTTGCAGTCATGGTCAAAGACAAAGTAATTAACATTGTTATAGACATTATAATAGTCACTGTAATAGGCACTGATATAGACACTGTTATAGATATTTTTGTAGCTATAGGCACTATAACAGACACTGTTATAATCACTGTTATAGACACTGATAGAAACATTGTTATAGTCACAGTTATAGTCACTGTTCTGGTCACTGTTATAGATGCTTTTAAGACTCTTTTATAGACACTGCTATAAACTCTGTTATGGACGCTGTAATAGATGCTGTTATGGACGCTGTAATAGATGCTGTTATGGATGCTGTTATAGACACCATTATAGATGCTGTTACAGATGCTGTTATGGATGCTGTCAGAGACACTGTTATAGACACTGCTTTAGAGACAGTTATAGAGACTTATAGATACTGTTATAGACATTGTTGGAGACACTGTTAGAGACACTGTTGGAGATGCTGTTGTAGGGTCTGTTATAAACATTGTTATAGACAGTTATAAATACTGTTGTAGACGCTGTTATAGATACTTGCTATAGATACTGTTATAGATGCTGTTACAGACACTGTTATGGACATTGATATAGACACTGTTAGAGACACTGTTATAAAGACGGTTATAGAAACGGTTATCGAGATGGTTAGAGATACTATTAGAGACACTATTATGCATACTGTTATAGTCTCTGTTATAATCACTGTTATAGTTACTGTTATAGTTACTGTTATAGACACTGTTAGACAAACTGTTATAGACAGTTATAGATACTGTTGTAGTCACTGTTATAGATGCTTTTATAGTCACTGTTATAGACACTGTTATAAACATTATTATAGTCACTGTTAGAGACACGGTTATAAACACTATTACAGTCACTGTTATAGACACTGTTATAAACATTATTATAGTCACTGTTAGAGACACTGTTATAAACACTATTACAGTCACTGTTATAGACACTGATATAAACACTATTATAGACACTGTTATAAACACTATTATAGTCACTGTTAGAGACACTGTTATAAACACTGTTAGAGACATTATTAGACAAACAATTGTAGACAGTTATAGACACTGTTATACATACTGGTATAAACACTGTTATAGTCACTGTTAGAGACACTGTTAGAGATACTGTTAGAGACACTGTTAGACAAAGTGTTTTAGACAATTATAGATATTGTCATAGATTCTGATATTGACATTGTTATAGATACTGTTATAGTCACTGTATAGACACTGTTATAAACACTATTATAGTCACTGTTACAGTTACTTTTATAGACACTGTTAGACACAGTTATAGACACCGTTCTAGTTACTGTTAGAGACACCATAGAGATGCTGTTATAGACACTGTTACACACTCTGTTACAATCATTGTTATAGACACTGTTAGAAACACTGTTATAGTCATCATTATAGACATTGTTATAAACAGTGTTATAGACACTGTTATAGACACTGTTCTAGTTACTGTTAGATACACTGTTAGACACATCGTTATAGTCACTGTTATAGTCACCATTATAGATGCTGTTATAAACAGTGTTATAGTCATTGTTATAGTCAATGTTATAGTCACTGTTAGAGACACTGTTCCAGATACTATTATAGATACTGTTATGGACTCTGTTATAAACATTGTTACAGACACTGCTAAAGAAATTGTTATAAGCACTATTATAGTCACTGTTCAAGATAGTGTTATAGACACCATTATAGACATTGCTATAGACACTGTTATAGTCGCTGTTATAAAACCGTTATAGTCACTATGTATAGACACTGTTACAGTTACTGTTATAGACACTGTTATACACACTGTTATAGACAGTTATAGTCACTGTTAGAGATACTGTTATAGTCACTGTATAGTCATTGTTATAGACGCTGATATAAACACTCTAATAGTTACTGTTTTGACAGTTATAGACACTGTTCTAGACACTGTTAGAGATACTACTAGAGGCACTTATAGACACTATATTAGACACTAAATTAGACATTTGCACAGTCATTGTTATAGGCACTGTTATAGAAACTGTTATAGACACCATTATAGATACTGTTATAGACACTGCTATAGTCACGGTTATAGTCACTATTATATTTACTATTATAGGCACTGTTATAGGCACTTGTAGTCTCTGTTATATTCACTATGATAGGCACTGTTAGAAGTTTTGTTTTATGAAATCCTATGACATGGGCAATGACATGTGATAGACATTGTAATAGCCACAGTTAGAGACACTGTATTGGTCTCTGTAATAGGCAGTCATTGATCTTTTATAGACACTGTTATAAACACTGTTTTAGATGTTGTTATGAACACACTGTTATAGACACTGATAGAAACATTGTTATAGATACTGTTCTGGTCACTGTTATAGATGCTGTCACAGATGCTTTTAAGACACTTTTATAGATGCTGTTATAGTCACTGTTATAGTCACTGTTAATGATACTTATAGACACTGTTATGTACATTTTTATAGACCCTTGCATTACCAGTGTTATAGATACTGTTTGAGACATTGCTATAGACACAGTTATATTCACTGTTACTATAGTGTTATATACTTTTGCAGTCAATATTATTGACACTGTTATAAACACTGTTAGAGACGCTGCTATAGGCACTGTTATAGACTCTGTTATAGTCACTGTTATAAACGCTATTATAGATGCTGTCATAAACACTATTAGAGACACTGTTATAGATTTTGTTAAAGACACAGTTATAAACACTATATAGACACTATCATAAATACTGTTATAGACTCTGTTATAGACTGGTACGGAATCTGGTATCGATTCTGTTATAGACACTGTTATAGTCACTGTTATAAACACTATTATAGAGACTTTTGTAGACACTGTTATTGACACTGTTATAGGCTGGTACGGAATCGGGTATCGACTCTGTTATAGACATTGTTATAGATACTGTTATAGTCACTGTTATAAACACTATTGTAGACACTTTTATAGACACTGTTATAGACTCTGTAATAGACACTTGCACAGTTACTGTTATAGTCACTGTTAAAGCAACTGTTGTAGATACTGTTATAGACACTTGCACAGTCAATGTTATAGATATTATTGGAGACATTGTTATATACATTGATATCAACACTTATAGATACTGTTATAGACACTGTGAGACAAACTGTTATAGGCACTGTGATAGACACTGTTACAGTCACTGTTACAGAATATGTAAAATTCACTGAAAGACACTGTTATTGACACTGTTAGAGACATTATTACAGTGACTGTTATATTCACTGTTATAGAAACTATTATAAAGACTGTTATAGACACAGTTATATTCACTGTTATTCACACTGTTACATTCACTGTTATAGACAATGTTATAGTCACTTTATAAACACTGTTATAGAAGCTGTTATAAACATTGTTGGACAAATGGTTATAGACACTGTTATAGTCACTGTTAAAGACACTTTAATAGACATTGTTGTAGAGAGTGTTGTATACATCGTTATAGTTACTGTTATAAACAACGTTAGACAACTATTGAAGAAGCTGTTATATCACTGTTATAAACACTGCTATAGAATTTGATATAGACGCTGTTATAGACGCTATTCTAGACACTGTTAAAGTCACTGTTATCAACACTGTAACTATTATAGGCAGTGTTTACACAATCTTGCTGTCACTGTCAAAAACACAGTAATTGACACTATTATAGACATTGTTATAATCACTGTATCTGACACTGTAATATGCACTGTTATAGACATTTTTGTAACTATAGGCACTATTACAGACACTATTATAGTCACTGTTATAGACTTACACACTATATTAGACACTATATTAGACACTAAATTAGACACTTGCACACTGTTATAGACACTGTTATAGCGACTGTTACAGACACTGTTATAGACATTTTATAGACACTTTATAAACACTATATTAGACACTGTATTAGACACTTGCACAGTCACTGTCATAGGCACTGTTTTGAGACTATTATAGACACCGTTATAGACACTGTTATAAACACTGTTATAAATGTTGTTATGGACATACTGTTATAGACACTGCTAGAAACATTGTTATAGTCACTGCTCTGGTCACTGTTATAGCTGCTGTTATAGATGCTTTTAAGACACTTTTCTAGATGCTATTATAGATGCTGTTATAGTCATTGTTATAAACTCTATTATGGACACTGTGAGAGACACTTTTACAGGCACTGTTATCGAGATTGTTAGAGACACTGCTATAGAGACTGTTAGACACACTGTTATAGTCACTGTTAGAGACACTAGTTAAAACACTTTTATAGATGCTGTTACAGACTCTGTTACAGTCACTTTTAGAGACACTATTTTAGTCATTATTATAGACCCTGTTATAGACACTGTTATAGTCACTATTATAGAAAATGTTCTTGTCACTGTTATGGATACTGTTATAGACACTTACACTGCCAATATTATAGATACTGTCAGAGATATTGTTAGAGACACAATAATAGACACAGTACATTCACTGTTACTGAGTGTTATATAAACTTTTGTAGTCAATGTTATTGACACTGTTATTTATAAACACTATTAGAGACGTTGTTGTAGCCACTGTTATAGTCACCATTAAAGATACTTTAATAGACACTGCTATTGAGAGTGTTATATGCACTGTTATAGTCATTGTTATAGATAATGTTAGACAAACTATTATAGTCACTGTTTTAGACACTGTTAGAGATGCTGTTATATCACTGTTATAAACACTGCTATAGACGCTGTTATAGATGCTGTTCTAGACACTGTTATCAACATTGTAATAAAAACTGTTGTAGGCATTGTTGTATACTATCTTACTGTCACTGTCAAAAATACAGTAATTGACACTATTATAGACATTGTTATAATCACTGTATCTGACACTGTAATAGGCACTGTTATAAACATTTTTGTAGCTATAGGCACTATTAAAGACACTATTATAGTCACTGTTATAGACAATATATTAGACACTTGCAGTCACTGTTATAGGCACTGTTATAGAGACTGTTAAAGACACAGTTATAGACACTGTTTGAAACATTGTTATAGACATTGTTACAGACAATTGTAGAGACACTATTATAGACACTATTACAGTTGTTGTTACAAACGCTGTTATAGACACTGTTTAGACACTTGCACAGTCAATGTTACAGACACCGTCAGAGACTGTTATCGTCACTGTGATAGAAACTGTTCTAGACACAGTTATATTCACTATCATAAACACTGTTACAGACACTGTCAGAGATGCTGTTACATACGCTGTTATAGACGCTATAATAGATGCTGTTGTAAAGACTGTAATAGATACTGTTATAGGCATTGTTATAGACACTGTTATAGAAACTATTATAGATGTTGTTATCGACACTGTCATAGACACTGTTAGAGACTTTGTTAAAGACTCTATTAAAAACTGTCATAGACACTTATAGTCAATGTTAGAGACACTGTTATAGATGCTGTTATATATGCTGTTATAAATGCTGTTACAGACATTGTTAAAGACACTGGTATAGATGTTGTTATAGACACTGTCATAAAGTCTGTTAGAGACACTGTTATAATCACTGTTAGACAAACGTCATGGACACTGTTATAAATACTGATACTTTTATAGACACAGGTATGGAAGAAATATATTCACTATTATATTTACTGTTGCAGACTGTGTTCTCGAAACTGTTATAGACACAGTTATAGAAACTGTAATAAGCACTGTTACAGACATGGTTATAGAAACTGTAATAAACACAGTTATAAGCACTGTTTTGAGCGTTGTTGTACATAATCTTACAGTCAAGGTTAAGGACACTGTAATTCTCACCATGATAGACATTGTAATGGCCACAGTTATAGACACTGTTATATTCACCATTACTGGCACTGTTAAAGACAGTGCTTTGGTTACTGTATAGTCACTGTTTTAGACACTGTTATAGTCACTGTTATTATTACTGTTAGAGTCACAGTTATAGAAACTGTTATAGAACCTGTAATAAACACATAGGTAATATTTTATTTGCATTGTTGTACACAATCTTACCATCAAGGTCAAAGACACTTTAATTGTCACTATGATAGACATTGTAATAGCCAGAGTTATATACATTGTTACAAAAACTGTTATTGTCTCTGTAAAAGACACTGTTAAAGACACTTTTGACACTGTTATTGACACTGTTATAGACACTCTTATAGTCACTGTTATAAGCTATTATAGACATTGCTATAGACACAGTCACTGTTATATTCACTTTTATATTCACTGATACAGAAAAAGTTATATTAACTGTTATATTCACTGTTACAGGCACTGTTATAGACACTTACAGTTATTGTTATAGATGCTGTTAAGGGCACTGTTATAGACACTATTGTATACATTGTTATACACACTGTTGTAGACACTCTTATTAAAGGCATTCTTACAGACATTCTTATAAACAATACTATATTAACTTTTCTTGCTCTTTTAAAAAAAATCTGGTGACAGTCATACCAACTGTGATTGACCTTCTTCAGAGACTGTTCATGCATTCAAATAGTCACTGCTGTAGTCACTGTGACATTCAGTGTTACAGCTGTCTGCTTGCATCGCAGACTCTGGTATAAACAATCTCTATATGAATGGCTTGCTCACTCTCAAGGACAATGTGATAACCACAGTTATTTGTGGCTACTGTTTGAAATTGCATTCAGGTGATTGTTACAGACACTGTTAGAGTTAGTGATATAGAGAGGTGTCGTGATTGTGTTTTCAGCACTCTTAGAGACTGATTTGGGGGCTGAATTGAAGAGTAGGACATCATAGGAATGCATGTTGTCCCCCAGCCCTGTTGTTAAAGAACACCATGGCTTATGTTTGGCCACAACTTCAATTCCCACTGGCCCTCCCATTCCTTAATTCCCCAAGGGTTCAAAAATGGATCTATCTCAGCCTGAAATGTATTCAGCGACTGGTCGACACACAACGCTCTGGGATAGAAATTCCAAAGATTTATGTCTGTTTGAGTGAAGAAATTTCTCCAGGCCTCAGTCTGAAATGACTGTCCCCTTGTGCTGAGACTGTGCCCCCTGTGCTTTAGGCTCCCCAGCCAAGGGAAGCAATTTCTCAGTGTCTGTCCACTCAAATCCCTTTCTACCAAATCACCTCTCATTCTCTCAACTCTAGAGAACATAAGGCTAAATGACTTAACCTTTCAACAGAGAAACCCCTCCCTCCAGGGATCACCCTACATGAACCTCTGCGGCGTCGCTTCCAATGCAAGTGTATCCTTCCTTAAACATATCCCTTCCCCATCACTATCTTCTTTGGTTACTCTCTCTCCCTTGCTTTCCTTTCTCTCTCTCTTTATCTCTCATTTTCTCTCAACCTGTCTTTCTCTCACAATTCCTTTATCTCTCCCTCACTCTCTCCTCTTTCTCCCTTTATTTTTTCTCATTCCATCTCTCTCTCCTTCCTTCCCTTTCACTCTACCCTTTACTCTCAGTCTTTTTGCCACCTTCCCTATCTTTCTTCATCTCTTTCTTCCTAAATCTGTCATTTCTCTCTTTCTTTCTCCCTCATTCTATTATTTTGTTGTCTCTTTCTCACACCCCCTCTTCTTAGTCTCGCTTTCTGCCATCCCCTCTCTTCCTCGTCTCTCTTTCTCCACTGCCCTCTCTCTCTCCTTTCCTCTCACTCTTCCTTCCTCATTCTGTTTTTCCCCTCTCCTTTCCTCTCGCTCCCCTGTGCTTTTCATCTGTCAGCTTCTTCCTTCCTTCTTCCTTTCTCACTCTATTTCTTCATCACTATTTCTCCCTTGCATTGTCCATTTCTATATCTAGTTCTCATTCTCTTTTCGTCCTTCAATTTCTCCCTCACACTTTCCAATTTTATCTTTCCCTACCTCTCATTTCTCATTCTATTTTCTCTCTCTCTCCCTCCACACACACACTTCTTCTTCACTCTATTTCTCCCTCACGCGTTCTCTTCCTCTCTATTTCTCTTTCTTGCTCTCCTTTTCTCCCTCAATTTCTCCCTTGCATTTTACTTTTTTCCATTCCTCCTTCAGGCTCACTCAAAAATCTTTCCCCACTCCGTCCCGCTTTCTCGTCTTTTCTCCACACCTTCCCCCCTCCCCCCGCACACACTTTATCTCTCGCTCTATTTCTCCATCACATACTGCCTCCCATATTCATCCCTTTCCAATCCTTTCTCATCTGACGCTGTCCCCTTTCTATGCCAGACTATGTCTCCAGTTCTGAGTGCATTCGTTCATAACTCTCTCTCTCCTCTATCTTCTCTTTTCTTTTTAATTATTCCAACGCCTCCTCCCTTCCCCATTCCCATCCCCATACACTTCTGTCTCCTCTATTCCATTCATCCGCTATTACAAAGCGAAAAATAACAAGGCGCGTTAAGGGACAACCTGAACCGTGGTGATTTACTTGTCTTAGACCCTGGCGAATTCCCCGCTCTAACCTGCTGCCCACCAGTGTCCGGTACAATTCAATTGCACCTTCAAATTGAAAAAAAACACACTCGTATATAGTTTCTTAGTGGAGTTTTCCTTAACCTACTGGTTAATACCTGGAGTCCATAGAGTGGGCAGAGGTGGAGTGAGAAGCAAATCAGAGACACAACTGCAATCCATGGTGATAAACGAGAAGCGACCCTAGAAAGAAAGCGAGGGGTTAAATCAATATATATAAATATAAAATAATAAACGGGAAATTAAACACTTCTGCGGCAATAAATTCACAAGGAATTACTTTCTAAGCAGCGACAATTCGATTTAAAAACAATAGAAATAAACCGGCAGAAAGTTTAAACTCGCCACCTTGCATGCAAAGCCAATCTATCGATTTTTTTTAAACGTTGCAACTGGGTTCCTAAATAAAGATGCATTTAAAATTCCACTCGGCTTCTCACAGGTATTCGCACGTGTGTGAAACAGAAAGCAATTTAAAAATAAATAAACACAAAGATGGATACATCATGGATGTTTTGTTAGAAAAAAAACAAAAAAAAATGAAACGAACAAATGTGTAGCAAACTATAAATATTGTGGGCGATTTTAAAATGACACATTTGCCCAAAGGTAGAAATGAAACGGTCACACATCACACACAAATGTCATGTTTTCAAGAACAGTTAAAAAGAACAAAAAAATCCCCTAATACAATAGGTGACATCAGATCAGAGTATAACTACAGCAAACAATTCTTGTTCAGCCGAAGTAAAATATTTGCAAGGAGCGTTTGAAAATGTGCTCGCAACGCTCAAGCAGCGTGGCAATAAAAATCAACAAGAAAAACTGATACAAAATCTTTAAAACGAACACAATACTGAAACATAGACGCGTTCAAAACTACTAGTTCCTGCACGGGTGAATACAAGGCTTTGCATTTAAGTTCAAACAAATGGGTAACATTTCATGATGTTACACGTTGAAAAATGTTCTGAAAATGTCTTTTGAAAAGGAAACAAAACGAAATGGAATAACATGTTTCATTCATAATGAATCGTATTGGCGGCTTCGCTGCCGTATATCTGAACGCCCCTCGAAGTTATCTTCAGAATGAAATGCTTAGGTTGCAGCCGATTTCGCTCACAGCGCGGCTGCCAGTCTGTACCCAGCCTTCTGCCTGTCTCTCTCCCTCTCCCTTTCCCCATCTATCCTCTAACCAAAGCGGCAATTCAGTGTCACATTTGATAGAGGGGGGTGCAAAGTAGGAGGGGGAGAAAAAAAGAAAATAGATTTTTAAAAAAAATATCTAACTCACTTCATCTCTTAAATAGAGAGATAATGGATCATTTTCAATATTCAGGAGGCTGCGGTTGAAGCGTTAGCTGTCCTGATACATACACATGCATAAAAGGACTTTGCGATTAAGAGCCTTCTATTTGCCCCTCTCTTTCCCTCTCACTGTCTCTCGCTCCTTGGGCGTAGGGGGGAACAACAGCGACCCGTCCTTGAATTGGTAACCGCGGGTCAGCGCTCTCTCCCCGGCTGCAGAGGGTACAGTTTGGGTCGCCCCAGCGTCAGGAGGACGCAGCCGGCCCCAAATAAGCAGTCGGAGCCGGCGAGTAAGTTAAACTGCAAGATTTGAGCCCAGGGCCATGTTACTCTGTGTGACAGGCACCGCCATCCATCATCATTTATTTAGTTACCTTCCAGAGTCGTTTCAACAACACTGGTCTGCCCCTCTCAAACACATTTTTTTTAAAAAAAGCCTTTTATTTTAATCCTCCAAAGTTAAACCCTCTCGAGGACAGGAATTGTTGCAACTCTTTGCATTATAGACACTAGGCTCACGGAAAAGGGGAGTTAAGCAAATGGAACTGAAGGCGAGCGGTCTGCGGTGAAGCAGCGGGTTTAATTTCAGTCAAATCCTGCAACTGATCGCAAATCAGTTTTTTCCGTGTATACTGCACCAGGTACCTGAATACATACATACATACAAGTGTATACTCTACCAGAATACATACATACATACAAGTGTATACTCTATCAGATACCTGCATGCATACACACAGACTGTGTATACTGATTCAGATACCTGAATATGTACGTAGTGTATACTCCACCAGACACCTGAATACAGACACACAGATTATGTATACTGCACAGGGTACCTGAATACATACACACAGATTGTATATACTGCACCTGGTGTCTGAGCGTACACGCATACAGACTTTGTATACTGCACCTCGTACCTCAATATACACATAGACTGTGTATACTGCACCAGGTACCTGAACGCACACACAGACTGTCTATACTGCACTGAATACACAGACGCATATACTGCAACATGTGTCTGAAACACACACATAATATGTATCTAAGTATCTGAACACACACAGATGTATATATTGCAACAGGTGTCCGAATACATACACACTGTGTACACTGTATTAGGTACCTGAACATACACACACACTGTGTATATTGCACCAGGAATCTGAATGCAAGCAGACACAGATGCATACACACACATGCTGACTGTGTATATTGCAACAAGTCTTTGAACACACAGAGGCATGGGCTGCACAAGATGCACTAGGACTCTGAATACACTCACACAGAATCTGCACAGTGCACCATGTTTAGATATACACTTGCACCATACACATTGTAGCAGGTAACTGAACACTCAGAGACACAATGGTCTGTGTAAACTGCATCAGGTTTCTGAAAGCGCACACGTAAGGCTGTGTAAACTGCACCAGATATCTGAATATACACACACATACTATGTATATTGCACAAGATACCTGAACACACACACATGCAAATACACAGACTGTGCTTATGATACAAGGTATCTGACAAACCCCCCCCCCCCACACACACACACACACACAGACTGTGTTTACTGCACAAGTTATCTGAACATACACACATACAAATACACACATACACACACACAAACAGACACACAGACTGGATATATGCCATAAATTATCTGAACATACACACAATGTATGCATATTACACTGGGTATCTGGATACACAGACCAGGATGCATGCAATGCACTGGTCTTTGAATACAAGCATACACACAGTTATACATGTACACACACTGCATATATTGCACAAAGTATCTGAACATACACACAGACAGATTGTGTATATTACACTGGGTATCTGATACACACTCACAGACTGAGTGAAATGCACCAGGTCTCTGAACAGAAACACAGACAAACAGACAGATACAACACACCCATGCACACACACAAACTGTGTAAGTTTCAGAAGGTATCTGAACACACACACAGACTGTATATACTGCAAAAGGTCTCTGAACACAAACACACACAGACAGATACACACATCCACACCCACACACATAGACTGTGTAAATTACATCAGGTATCTGAACACACACACACAGACTGTGTAAATTGTGCAAGATATCTGAACATGCACACGGGGGGAATTTTCCCATCCCACATACCACAGGAATTGTAGAAGATGGGGGTAGACTATGCAAATGTCAGTTGACCTCGGGCAGGATTTTCCTGTTTTGGAGTGAATGTGGCCAGAAAATCCTGCTCACAGTGCATACTGAACACACACATGCATGCACATAACATACTGTGAATAGTGCACCAGGATATGAACACACAAACGCAAATGCAAACACACATGCTGTGACTATTGTACCAGGGATCTGAACACACACACATGCACATGTATGCTCTCATGCACAAACACACACACAAATTGTGTATCATGTACCAGGCTTCTGACCACACAGACACACATGAAACTATGCACACAATGTATACTGACCCAGGTCTCTGAACTCAGATGCACACACGTAAACATGCACACACACAGGCTATGTATATTGCATGAGGCATCTGATCACACACAGAGTGTACTACACTAGATATCTGAACTGAAACATGCAGTCTGTGTATACTGCACCAAATATTTGAACATGTGTACGTACATACATGCATACAAACATGCATACACAGACCGCATATATTGCAACAAGTTTCTTAACACATATGGACAGATTGCATATCTTTATCCAGGTCTCTGAACACACAAACACACACACACACAACCTATGTATATTGCACCAGGTATCTAAACACACAAATACTTACAGACAGTATATATGACACCATATATTTGAATATACAAATACATAGATTGCATGTATGCATCAGGAACCTTGACACACACACACACATACACACACACACATTATGTATAGTACAAGGATATATGAGCACATGTATACACACACAGATACAGAATGTTATGATAATACTGTGCCCTTAAGAAATGTATTTATGTCATGTTTCTTGTGCAGTTTTTTTAGCAGTCAGTTCTATGTATCAGTGCCACTTTGTCCGTAACCGGCCTCTTTCTTCAAAGTTCTGCAGTTTGAAGTTAGATCTTTCACTGGAGATTTCTATATGGAGTCAGAAGACATTTGTCTTTCTGGATCTCTGTCCAGAGGTATTAAAAGACTGGAAATCTAGCATCCACATGAGCTATACATCTTGTGCTTATTGAGTCTGAAGAAGGATATACGTCTGTGAGGATATTGCTTAACTTGGAACTATACAGATAGATAGCTGTTAAGAAATATACCATGGCATGTTCAAATATTTTAATTCGTAAAAATTATGCTGACTCTTTTTGTTATATTTCAACTTTGTTCTTAAGTAAAGTTTGTTTTAAAAACAGCTTCCTAGTGGGTTAATAGAATTGCACCTGGAATGGTGTTCACACTAATGCCAAAATAAAAAAAAATTGGTGTCTAGGACAACTTCATAAAATATTTGGAGTTTCTGATCAGATCCCTAAAAATTAGGGTCTTAATGGCAATTAAAATCTACAATTCCTTGTTTGGGTTTGAGGATTATTGAACTCAAAAACAGTGAGTCTTGTGAATATTTGTATTTGCTTTTTGGTGTTGCATTCAGTTCATTTAAATAGAGACTGCCTTGTGGAATAATGCCTCGTTCAGCGGCTAAAAGCTTTATGGGTATGAAAGAAGTCACTTGGGCTGATTTAGAAAAGGTGGTTAAAGTAAAGCTTTTATAGTTGGAAAACAAGAGAGGAAAGGGAAAGGGAGAGAGAATTTAAACTTCAGAAATTGTACTGGAGAAGTGAATGTCAAATTAGAATGCCAGAGGTAAAGGTAAAATTTGGGACTGTGATGAGGCAGTTAGGAAGAGCAAGCATATTATAGTCAAAGGCCTCCGGAGGGCCTTTTAAATATGTCCAAGCATTGCCAAGGTTTGATTAGAAAGATGCAGATGCCTTTTTCATTTCATTTGTTGATTCAAATGAATCAGGTAGAGTAGAGTTAGTGAGATGTTCGCATTACAATCAGAGGAGGCATCTAAGCATTATGATCAGGTTAAAAAAAAACATTTAAAGTGCAAATGAACTATGCCAGAAGCCTACAGACAACAGGTTAGAAATCTAAGGAAAGAACCTGGTCAAACGTACATGGAATTTGAAAGGATCAAACAAAGTAATTTTGATAGAAAGACAAGGACATTGAAAATAGGCCAGATGTATGAAGCTCTTAGAGAAACAGTTATTTTTGAGGAGTTTAAAAATTCACGTCCTGAAGTAGTGTTAAAGTTTATTTACTCATATCATAAGTAGGCTTACATTTACATTGTAATGAAGTTATTTTGAAAATCCCCTTGTCACAGAGTCCGACCTGTTTGGGTACACTGAGGGAGAATTTAGCACAGCCAATGCATCTAACAGCACATCTTTCAGACTGTGGGAGGAAACCAGAGCACCCAAAGGAAACCCATGCAGACACAGGGAGAATGTGCAGACTCCACACAGACGGCGACCCAAGCAGGGAATTGAACCCAGGTCCCTGATGCTGTGAGGCAGCAGTGCTAACCACTGTGTCACCGTGCTACTCCAAACTAATGTGGAAAAGCAGAGGGTTAAAACTGTGAGATTAGCAGCAGAAATGGCAGGTGATTATGAATTTGTTCATAAATCAAAGTTTCCAACACCAATTTCAAACTGCAACAGATAGAAACTGAGGAAAAGAGATAATCTCAGGTGGGATGGGTAGATGAGATCTCACGGCAGATAGTAAAGATAGTGTACCTCAGGTTAAAAAGAAAACCACAGACGGTGGAAGAGAAATAAAAAAGCCTTAGATGTTTTCACTCTAATCAAGTAGGACAGTAAGAAATATCACAACACCAGTCTAAAGTCCAACAGGTTTATTTGGTAGCACAAGCCACTAACTTTCAGAGTGACACTATCGACACAGACAAAAGTTAGAGGCTTGTGCTACCAAATAAACCTGTTGGACATTAACCTTGGACTTCTTTAAGACCTTTAAGACTTATCTGGATAGCCACATGAACAGACTGGGAATGGAGGGATACGAACGAATGGTCTAGTTGGATGCATGAGTGGCGCAGGCTTGGAGGATCAAAGGGCCTGTTTCCTGTGCTGTACTGTTCTTTGTTCTTTGTTTTGTTCTTACTGTGTTTACCCCAGTCCAACGCCGGCATCTCCACATCATAAAGTAGGACACACAGGATCACAGCGTTGGTGGTTTGAGAAAAGCACTGGGAAGACAGATGCGATAAAACAGAATGAGACAGTGGGGTTTGTTAAAGTGGTAAAAGGAAACTCCACTGAAACTAAAGAGGTGCAAAGAATGTAGGCTTGGTCAGGGGTTGATTGATGAGAAAGTGCCAGGTTTCTTTGAAGAATGTATATGTGTAGGTAAAGTTTACTCAGGTATACCAGGAGGAGTAGGGAAACAAGTTAAGATTTTAAGAGATATGGGAGTAAGTTGATGGTAAGAGATAAAGAGTTTTGTAGTTCAGAAGAAGTATTGCCAGGAAAATTGGTAATATGTGGTATACATAGTGGATGGAATACATGCAACTTAATTAATAATATGTGGAATATACGGTGAGAAAAGTAATGTTCCATTATGTAAGGTGAGATAGGAGAGTCCAGTACAAAATGGCAAAGTAGTAGTAGGAGTAATAGAGAAATTATCGAGTCTAGGAATACAGTTTGTCTTGGATAATGGTATAGCTGGATCACAGGTGGGAGTGCTGCTACTGTGGTTGAAAAATATGAATACAATCAAACAACTGACGTGTTACAAGAAACATATCCTGGGATTTTTCCTGATTGTGTAGTAACAAAGCCACAAAGCCATAGGTTAAGACAAGAGGAGAAATCAAAGAGTAAAGGTAAAAAAGTTGAAGTTCAGTTAGCCAAAACCATTTTGAACAGATGGTTGAGGAAGAATAAGAATAGGTGAAGGGCAAAGTGGATATTTTTAGTTCAGGAAAGTTGCAACAGAAAAATGTGGAGATAAAACAATTGTATCAGAAAATATATATAGAAGAAGAAGAATCTGTGTGTATACTGGAATGTTTTTATTTTGAAAAGGATGTCTTAATAAGGAAATAAAGACTTTTACATATTCAGGTGGATAAAAAGAGGGCAGAAGTTCATCAAGTTGTATTGCCAGTAGGATTATGGAAAGGAGATGTTTTGGGTAACAAATGAGGTTCCAGTAGGAGATCATTTGGGATGAAGGAAAACTCAGGCCAAAACACAAAAATATTTTTATTGGCCCGGACTGCATAAAGATATGGTTGAATTTTGACAGACATGTCACACATTTGAGATAGTAGGGAAACCCCAAGCAGTGATAAAACCAGAATGTTTAATACTCATTCCAGCGTCTGATGAACATTTTACAAGGGTCTTATTTGATTGCTTAGGACCCATCTCTAAAACAAAAAAAAAGGAATCAATTTCTATGGGCCCTATGGATGTATCTTTTAGATTTCCAGAGGCCACTCCATTATACAATATTATAGCTAAAGGATTGTAGAGGAGATGCTTGAATTTTCTGACTAGACATGGACTACCCACAGAAAGACAATCAGATCAAGCATCACATTTTACATCAAAAGTATTCAAGAGAATTATGGATAATTTAGTGCCCTGTTTGTGAACACAAGTCCTCATTCACCTGTTGAAGGAGCCTGAGACTCCAAAAGCTAGTGCTGCCAAATAAACCTGTTGGACTTTAACCTGGTGTTGTGAGACTTCTTCCTGTACCCTCCAGAATCACAGGGAGTGTTAGAGCAGCGTCATCAAACTTTAAAGAACATGTTGAAGGCTTACAGCCAAGGTTATCCAGAGGATTGAGGTAAAGGAATTCCATTTGTACTTTTTGCAATTAAGGTGCACCTAATGAAGCAACTAAATTCACTCCATTTGAATTGATTTTTAGTCATGAGGTAAAGTAAGAGGACCACTTAAAATGAGTAAAGAGAAAAGAGTGAGTCAACATCTGAGACTGCATTATTGAACCACATGTCAAATTTTAGGGAGAAATTAAAAAGAGTGGGTGAGTTGGATAGACAATATTTAAAAGTGGCACAGCATGTAATGAAACATGAAATGGATAAGAAATCAAAAATGTGTAGTTTTGCTGATGGGGATAAAGTATTAATAATGCTATGGGTAATAGATGAATGTCTAAAAGCAAGGTTTAATAGACATTATCAAATTGAAAGGAAATTGAATGAGGTGAATGATTTGATGAGAAGCCTGGATGAAAGGGAAGAATGTGTCATGTGAATATGCTCAAAGGGTACTTTGATGGGGAAGGAAAGCAGAAGGAGGATGTGTTAGTTGTTACCACTCAGATTGAAGAACAAATCCAGATGATTCAAAAATTAAAGTTCCTCAAATTCAATTGGATAATAAGGAAGTTTTCAGAAACTGGAATAAATTATTGAGGATTATCCTTTTGGAGGAAAATCATAATGACCTGGAAGCGTTATTCCAATTCCATTGAGATATATGTTGGAATAAATTTGGAAGTAATAAAATAATAATGCATGATATAAATGTAAGAAATACTGTTCCAATTAAGCAACATCCTTAGAGGTTAACCCTCTAAAGTTGTTAAACATGGATTAAAAGTATGTTTAAAAATGACAATTGTAATGAGTTGCAGTGAATGGAGCTGCTCCATAGTGATGGCACCAAAGCTCAACGATTGTGGTGGACTATAGAAAGATCAATGCAGTTACAAATTGAGATTCATATCCTAATCATTTCAAAGGTAAACCAACAAGGTCATTTCAGGATTATCCAATTGTGCTGTGTACATAAGATGGTCTGGTGTTTTTTTTATTCAGATGAAGGAGGAGGATTTGAAGCATCTGGCAGAATAGTTTGATCGACTTCAGGGGCTTGATGGAAAACCTGGCTACAAGTGAGTTTGCAAAATCCCAAATCATGCTCCTCAGCTATTCAATTGGACATTGATGTGAAAATACAAGTTATTGAGGGATTTTCCCATTCCGTACTGAGGGAATACTGAGATTCCTGGCCTGAGTTGCCTTGACAGGAGATTCATGCTGAAATTTAGCAGCATTACTGCTCCACTGACTGACCTACTGAAGAAGATTTGCAAATTTCAGTGGACGGCAGAAGGTCAGGCTTTTGCTAGCCTGAAAACTGTGTTACCCTCCGCCCAGCTGTTAGACACACCAAATTATACAAAGCTATTCAACATGTCCGTTGACATGAGTGTTGGTACTACATTATTACAAGAAGATGATGGGGGAGGGCTGAAAGACCCTTGGGGATTTTTCCAAAAATGCTAAATGGTTATCAAAAGAAATATTCAACTGTTGAGAAAGAGTTTTTGAGTTTGGTGTTGGCGTTGCAACATTTATATCACCGGTAATTCATCAGAGACATTTGTGCTCACTCTGATCATAATCCATTGATGTTTTGGAGAAATTTATGGATACAATTGCAAGACTGTTTGGATGGAATTTATTTTTACAGCCATTTAATTTGAAAATTACTCATGTGGCAGGAAGAGAGAATATGGTTGCCCATGTTTTGTCATGAATATGATGAAGGAAAGTTCAATGGTGGAAGAAAAAGACTGAAATGGGCGATACAACTGTTACATTTGTGTGTTTAGATTTAACAAAATGTGTGTGTGTGTGTGTATTGTAGAGTACTATTAGTGTTAATAGTACTTTAAAAAATGAAGCCATCTTTGCATGTTGTTAGTTTATTTTTAATGGGGGAGGTGTGACAATGCTGTAATGACTTCACTCAAGCCATTGAGGGTGGCCAATTGGAATACGAACTCCCTGATTAGGGAGTCTTTTCCTTGTATTGAACCTAGACTGTTAGTTCATCTGGCACTCCCACTGCTGACAGCTAGCACTCTGTGTACTGCTGCTGGAATTGTAAATAAAGGGATTTTAGTGAAGGGATTTCTGCCTCCGAAGACCTATTATAAGTACAGTGCCTTTAAGAAATGTATTTGTGTCATGTTTCCTGTGCAGGATGGTTTTTAGCAATCAGTTCTACGTAGCGGACTCACTTTGTCTGTAACTGGCAGCCTATGTGTTGTTGCTGCAGAAGCATAATTGGTCCTCATTGTTGGAATGTTTGCTTTTAATCTGGGCTGATGCAGATCTGTTATTTCAGTGTTTACCCCTAGGGCTTTTCAGAGTGGGGATTGATTATGTTAATTGACAGGATAAGTCATGCGACTAGGCGCACAGAAAGAAACCCAGTTCAGTCGCTGCTTGGGAGCTGAAGAGAGGAGTAACCTTTTCATTCTCTGAAGATTGGAAAATGGGATCTGCCAGAAAATAGGTCTCTTTTCCTGAAGTCCACTGCTTGAAGTTAAATTTTTCTCTGGAGGCTGCTGTATGGGAGTTTAGAAGGTGTTTTTCTGGATCTGTTAAAAGTCTGGGAACTTAGCAGCCACATGAGTTATATGTTTTGTGTGAACTGATTCTGAAGAAGAATGTACGCGTGTGTGGGGATAGTTCTCAGATTGGAGCCATAGAGATAGCTGAGTGTTAAGCATTACATCTTATCATGTTTAAATATCTCAAATAGTAAAAGTTATACTGATTCTTTTTCTTACATAGTATTTTCCTTTTATACACATACTGTGTATACTGCACTAGTTATCTGAACACACACACACGCATGTAGAATCTCTGTACAGTCTATCATGTCCCCAAATACACATTAGATTACACCAGGTTCATGAACACACACAATTGAGGAAGGTTTAGAATCATGATCATGCAAAGAATGTGGTCCCTGAAACATGGTCACACATCTGCTGTACCAGTCATGTAAAGAACAAAGAGAACAAAGAACATGAGATCTCCCCTCATTCTTCTAAACTCTAACGAGTACAAGCCTAGTTTATTCAGCCTCTCCTCATAGCTCAATCCCCTCAACTCCGGTATCAGCCGAGTAAACCTCCTCTGCACTCCCTCCAGGGCCAAAACATCCTTGCGCAGGTGCGGCGCCCAAAACTGCACACAGTACTCCAGCTGCGGCCTCACCAATGCCCTATACAGCTGCAGCAAGACCTCCCTACTTTTATATTCAATCCCCTTCGCTATGAAGGCCAGCATCCCATTCGCCTTCCTGACCACCTGCTGCACCTGCAAGCTGGGTTTTTGCGACTCATGCACAAGGACCCCGAGGTCCCTCTGCACCGTCGCCTGCTGCAGTTTTTCGCCCCGTAAGTAATAGTCCTTCCTACCATTCCTCCTACCAAAGTGGACCACCTCACACTTGCCAACATTAAATTCCATTTGCCATTTCCTGGCCCATTCGCCCAGCCTATCTAGATCCTTCTGCAGACTCTCCACACCCTCCGCACAATTTGCCTTTCCCCCAATCTTGGTGTCATCAGCAAATTTCGACACCCTGCACTCGGTTCCCTCCTCCAGATCATCTATATAAATGGTAAATAGCTGAGGCCCCAGCACCGACCCCTGGGGCACCCCACTAGTCACCAACCGCCAATCCGAATAGCATCCATTGACCCCCACTCTCTGCCTCCTATTTGACAACCAATCCTGTATCCACGCTAACACCCTACCCCCAACTCCATGTCCCCTGACCTTCTGCAATAACCTCTTGTGAGGTACCTTGTCAAACGCCTTCTGAAAATCCAGAAAGACCACATCCACCGGCTCTCCTCTATCCACTGCCCTAGACACATCCTCATAGAACTCCAGTAAATTTGTCAGACACGACTTCCCTTTAATGAAACCGTGTTGCGTCCGCCCTATCAAGCAATTCCCCTCAAGATGCCTCGCTATTTCCTCCTTAATGACGGTTTCTAACATTTTACCTACCACAGACGTTAAACTAACCGGCCTATAATTCCCCGCCTTTTGCCTGCCACCCTTCTTAAACAACGGCGTAACATTAGCCGTTTTCCAATCTTCCGGCACTTCCCCGGAATCCAGCGACGTCTGGAAAATAACCACCAAGGCATCCACTATCACCTCCGCCATTTCTTTCAGAACCCTCGGATGCATTCCATCCGGTCCTGGGGACTTGTCCACAATCAGCCCCTCCAGTCTGTCGAGCACCACCTCTCTAGTAACAGTAATGTCATTAAGACCCTCCATTCCTACCACCTTTCCATCGCTAACACCCGGCAAATTATTCACGTCCTCCTCCGTGAAGACAGAAACAAAGAAGTTATTCAAGACCTTAGCCATATCCCTATCCCCTACCACTAGCTCCCCTTTCTCATCCTCTAAAGGACCAACGTTTATCCTAGCCAGCCTCTTCCTTTTTATATATTTATAAAAACTCTTGCTATCCTTTTTTATATTAAGTGCTAGCCCAGCCTCATAGCTTCTCCTACCCTCCTTTATCAATTTCTTTGTCAATCTTTGTTGACATTTAAACCTTTCCCAATCCTCTTCTCGCCCACTGCTCTTAGCTACTCTAAACTCCTCCGCTTTTAATTTAACACTTTCCTTCACCTCCTTCGTTATCCACGGCTTATTACCTCTCCTCCACAGCCTCAAGATAAAGGGGGGGCGGTTTAGAACAGAGTTGAGGAGGAACTTCTTCACTCAAAGGGTGGTGAATCTCTGGAATTCTCTGCCCGTTGAAGTGGTGGAGGCTGCCTCGCTAAATATTTTTGAGAAACGGGTTGATGGGTTTTTGATAAGAGAAGGGATTAAGGGTTATGGGGAGAGGGCGGGAAGGTGGAGCTGAGTCACGACAGATCAGCCATGATCTTATTGAATGGCGGGGCAGGCTCGAAGGGCCAGATGGCCTACTCCTGCTCCTATTTCTTATGTTCTTATGTTCTTATGAACAGACCCTTTGGCCCTCCAAACCTGCATCAGTCATGTTTACCTATCTAACCAACATTTTATATCCCTCTATTCGCCGTTTGTTCACATGCCGATCAAGATAAACATGGCTAATATAACTGCCTCACCCCCTCACTTGGCAGTGCATTCCAGACCCCCCACCACCCTCTGTGTAAAAAACCTCCCCCGCACATCTCCACTGAATCTTTCCCTCCTTATCTTGAACTTGTGCCCCCCTTGTAATTGTCATTTCTGCCCTGGAAAAAAGCTCCCAACTGTTCACCCTATCCATACCCCTCATAATTTTATAAATTTTTATCAGCTCGCCCCTCAGCCTCCATCTTTCCAGCGAGAACAGTTTATTCAATCTCTCCTCTATACCAGGCAACATCCTGGTAAACCTTTTCCGTACTCTCTCCGAAGCCTCCATGTCCTTCTGGCAGTGTGGTGACTAGAATTGGGCACAATATTTCAAACGTGGCCTAACCAACATTTCATATAACAGTAACATAACTTGCTAACTTTTATACTCGATGCTCTGTCCGAAGAAGTCAAGCATGCCAAATGCTTTCCTCACCACCTTTTCCACCTCGCTTTTAAGGACCTGTGGACCTGTACTCCCAGATCTTTGTGTGTATCTACATTCCTGATGGTTCTGCCACTGATTTTATAGCTCCCACTTGAATTGGATCTACCAAAATACATCACCTCACATTTATCCGAGGTGCGGGTATGAAGCGAATGTGTAATGTGTCAACTACATGCATATTATATTGTAATATTGATATGTAAATTTCATATTTCTTTCTTGACATATCTCCCCCTCTCTTGCTCTGCCTTACTCCCGACTGACATATCTGTCTGAGCCTTTATCTCTCACAAAATGTAATTTCCATCTTTTCATTTGTCTATCTTATTTTCTCTTCCTCTCTCTCCCCTGTATTCCTCTCTCTATCCCTTGTGCTCTCTATCTTTCTACCTCCTTTCATACCTCGCTGTTGACCAATCTATCCAACTGTCTCTTCCTCTTGTTACCCTCTCTTTAGCATTCTCTCTATTCCTCTCTCTGTCAATCTTTCTATCTCTATCTTGTTCTCATTCTCCCTGTCGTTTTATCTCTCATTTCACCTCCCTCAATCTTTCCCTTCCTGTCACCTTACTTATCTACTTGAAAGACCAACTCTATTCCATCAGACTATAAGACATTCCTCCCTCTACCTACCTTGCTATATTTCTCATTTATCTTAAATTGTTGAAAGTTCCCTCTTCATTTCTCTCTGTCACTAACATAGGAGCAGAAGTATTCAAATTCAGCCCTTCAAACCTGCTCCGCTATTCAAACAGACCCTGGCTGATCTCTCTCTGGTCTCAAATCCACCTCTCCATCTGTTCCCCATTTCCCTTTAACCCATTTTCTTTATCAGAAATATATCCATCACTTTCTTGAAAGATGTCGTGATTCAGACCCGCTTTATGGGGCAGCGAGTTCCACAAATACACCTCCCTCTGCGAGAGGTAGTTCCTCCTGATCTCAGTTTTAAATCTACTGCCTTGCAACATGTACCTGTGACCTCTTGTTGTAGATTAACCCAGAAGAGGAAGCATTTGGATTACATTAACTTTAATGATCCCTTTTAGCATTTTATATACCTCGATCAGATCTCCTCTCATTCTTTCCTATCTAGGCAATACAAGCCCAAACTGTTTAATTTCTCAAAGAATTCTTTAGAGCACCATTCGGCCCATCAAGCCTGTACCAGCAACAATCCCATCCAGACCCTATCTCCATAAACCCACATAATTACCCCATTAATCCCCCTGATCCTAATGGTCAATTTAAGCATGGCCAATTAACTTAACCCGCACATCTTTGGACTGTGGGAGGAAACCGGAGCACCCGGTGAAACCCATGCAGACACAGGAAACATGTGCAGACAGTGACCCAAGGCCAGATTGAACCCGGGTCCCTGGTGCAGTAGTGCTAACCACTATGCCACCCAGTCACCCTTCTCATACGTCAACCCTTTCATCCCTGGAATCAATCTGGTGAACCTCCTCTGAACTACCTCCAATGCCACCACATCCTCCCTCAAGTAAGGAGACAAAAACTTGGACACAATCTTTCAGATGTGGTCTCATGAATACTCTGCACGATTGCAACAATACTTCTCTACTTTTATACTCCAGTCCCTTTGCAATAAATGCTAACATCCCATTTACCTTTTCATTACGTACTGCACCTGCATACTGACCTTTTGCAATTCGTGAACAAAGACACCCAGATCCCTCTACCTGGGTGCATTTTGAAGCTGCTCTGTCTATCAACAACGTCTGTTTCTCCCTCTATCACTCTCCAAATCTCGTGACCTATTTCGATTTCTATCTCTGCTTCCCTCAATTTCTCTGCGTCCCTCTATCCCTCCCTGTCGAACTGTATCTGCCTCCCTCTCCCTCTGCTCCTCTGATCTATCCACCTCTCTCATTTGCCCGTCTGTCACTATCGATCAATCTCTACCTATCTCTCTATTTCTATCCTTCAACCTTCACAATGACAATAAGGGATTCTATTCCCTCACTTGTCAGGTATCGCTGTTTGGGTGGATATGTGGAATCAAACATCCCATCAACTGACACTACACCCTGGGGTTCAAGTGTTACAAGCTGTACTTTCGACTTTCAAACTCGTCTTATAAGAAGCACTGCAAAATCATTTCTCTGTGTGTGATTATCAGTCAGGAATGCCAGTGTTTGAAGTGGATTCTTACAATAGCCCCAGGATATGTGGACTGGCCGACTCTGATATGTTCATGAATATTTCAGGGCTCCACTGGAGAAGAAAGGGTTAATTCTTCAGAAAACAAGGAAATGCCAATTGTAAGGAGGAGGAAAAAGTAGCCGGGTGGGTGGGAGATGGGATGGGGGGTGGGGGGAGGGCGAGGGAATGATCGACCATAATGTGGTGGTGGGGGTTAAAATAGGGCAAACTGATAACGGAACATCAAACACACATCTCTGCATATAATCACTGTGTGTGTGAGTGTGTATCACTCTCTGTGTGTCTCTATATAATCACAATGCACGGGTCTGTATCACTTTCTGTGTGTCTCTGTCTATAATCACTGTGTGTGTGGGTCTGTATCACTCTCTGTGTGCCTCTGTATAATCACTGTGTGTGTGAGTGTGTATCACTCTCTGTGTGTCTCTGTATATAATCACTGTGTATGTGGGTCTGTATCACTCTCTGTGTGCCTCTGTATAATCACTGTGTGTGTGAGTGTGTATCACTCTCTGTGTGTCTCTATATAATCACAATGTGTGGGTCTGTATCACTTTCTGTGTGTCTCTGTATATAATCACTGTGTGTGTGGGTCTGTATCGCTTTCTGTGTGTCTCTGCATATAATCACTGTGTGTGTGAGTGTGTATCACTCTCTGTGTGTCTCTATATAATCACTGTGTGTGTGAGTGTGTATCGCTCTCTGTGTGCCTCTATATAATCACTGTGTGTGTGAGTGTGTATCATTCTCTGTGTGTCTCTATATAATCACAATGCATGGGTCTGTATCACTTTCTGTGTGTCTCTGTCTATAATCACTGTGTGTGTGGGTCTGTATCACTCTCTGTGTGTCTCTGTATATAATCACTGTGTGTGTGGGTCTGTATCGCTTTCTGTGTGTCTCTGTATATAATCACTGTGTGTGTGGGTCTGTATCACTTTCTGTGTGTCTCTGTATATAATCACTGTGTGTGTGGGTCTGAATCACTTTCTGTGTGTCTCTGTATATAATCACTGTGTGTGTGGGTCTGTATCATTCTCTGTGTGTTTCTGCATATAATCACTGTGTGTGGGGGTCTGTATCACTCTCTGTGTGTCTCTGTATATAATCACTGTGTGTGTGAGTGTGTATCACTCTCTGTGTGTCTCTATATAATCACAATGCGCGGGTCTGTATCACTTTCTGTGTGTCTCTGTATATAATCACTGTGTGTGTGGGTCTGTATCACTTTCTGTGTGTCTCTGTCTATAATCATTGTGTGTCTGAGTGTGTATCACTCTCTGTGTGCCTCTGTATATAATCACAATGTGTGGGTCTTTATCACTCTCAGTGTGTCTCTGTATATAATCACTGTGTGTGTGGGTCTGTATCACTTTCTGTATGTGTCTGTATATAATCACTGTGTGTGTGGGTGTGTATCACTCTCCGTGTGTCTCTGTATATAATCACAATGTGTGGGTCTGTATCACTCTCTGTGTGTCTCTGTATATAATCACAATGTGTGGATCTGTATCACTGTGTGTGTGGGTCTGTATCACTGTGTGTATGTGCGTGTGTACGTGTGTCTGTGTCTGTGTGTCTGTGTGTATATGTTTGTGTGTCTGTCTGGCTGTGTGTACATGCATGTGTATTTATGTGTGTGTGTATATGTGAATGTGTACATGTGCATGTGTGTGTGTATGTGAGTACCACTTGGCATTACCTGGGGGGGGGTGGGGGGGGCACTGAAAGATAACAGAAAATCAGCAATGAAAGACCCTAAATGTTGCACCCCATTTTTTTGCATTAAAATGAGATGTTCCTTGAGAATTGTAGCAATGAATCATAGAGTCCCTGCAGTGCACAAGGAAAAAGTCTGACAACACCAGGTTTTAGTCCAACCGATTTATTTGATAATATTCTCACAAGCTTTCGAGGGTGCTGCCTCTTTGTCAAGTGAATGGAGACAAAGAGGCAGCACCCTCGAAAGCTTGTGAGAATATTATCAAATAAATCGGTTGGACTAAAACCTGGTGTTGTCAGACTTTTTACTGTGTTTACGCCAGTCCAACGCCGGCATACCCACATCGTGCACAAGGAAGCCATTCGGCCCATTGCGTTTTCATTGACTCTTCAACAGAGCATCCCAGGCAGGTCTAACCCTGTAACCCCAAATATTTACCCTCTAATCCATGCAACCAACGCATCTTTGGACTGTGGGAGGAAACCAGAGTATCTGGAGGAAACCCATGCAGACATGGGGAGAATGTGCAAACTCCACACAGACTGTGACCTGAGGCCGGAATTGAAACCGGGTCCCTGGTGCAGCGAGGCAGCAGTGCTGACCACTGTGCCACCGTTCCTGCCTGGAGAGAGCTAGACAAAGCAGCAATTCAGGCAGAGAAGGAACCGGAGGTGACACATCATAACAAGCAAACAATGTAGCTGGAATCAGTCAGAACATAGGAAACGCCACAGCAGAAGAAGTAAGAGTGAAGAAAAAAGAGTTGGATAAACTTCATCAAGAAGTACAGAAAATAGAAAATTAGAGAACAAATCTGTGACCCTAATCTGAGTGAGAAATGATCCAGCTACATCAAAGCTGAGGAAGGAAGAATGATGGAAAATGTGAAGATGGCTCGGAAATGTAGTTTCAGTTTATTTGTTAGTGTCACAAGTAGGCTGACATTAACACTGCAATGAAGTTACTGTGAAAATCCTCTATTCACCACACTCCGGAGTATTGTGTGCAGTTTTGGGCGCCGCACCTGCACAAGGATGTTTTGGCCCTGGAGGGAGTGCAGAGGAGGTTTACTCGGCTGATACCGGAGTTGAGGGGATTGAGCTATGAGGAGAGGCTGAATAAACTAGGCTTGTACTCGTTAGAGTTTAGAAGAATGAGGGGAGATCTCATTGAGACGTATAAGATGATGAATGGGATGGATAGGATAGAGGTGGAGAGACTGTTCCCGCTCAAAAAAGACAGTAGGACTAGGGGGCACAGCCTCAAGATAAAGGGGGGGCGGTTTAGAACAGAGTTGAGGAGGAACTTCTTCACTCAAAGGGTGGTGAATCTCTGGAATTCTCTGCCCGTTGAAGTGGTGGAGGCTGCCTCGCTAAATATTTTTAAGAAACGGGTTGATGGGTTTTTGATAAGAGAAGGGATTAAGGGTTATGGGGAGAGGGCGGGAAGGTGGAGCTGAGTCACGGCAGATCAGCCATGATCTTATTGAATGGCGGGGCAGGCTCGAAGGGCCAGATGGCCTACTCCTGCTCCTATTTCTTATGTTCTTATGTTCTTATGTTCAATGCGCCTAACCAGCACGTCTTTCAGACTGTAGGAGGAAACCCACACAGACACGGGGAGAACTCCACACAGAGACCCAAGTTGAGAATCGAACCTGGGTCCCTGGAGCTGTGAGGGAGCAATGCTAACCACTGTGCTGTCCATGGCAGTGAAGGAGCTGGAGTTAGAGCAGGAAGGTGTGAATAAAAGGTGAAAAAGTTTTGAGAGAATAAGCGCAAGTGGAACTCAGCTACAGAGGTCACAGCATGTTCTCTTGTTCTGTCCATCCATGTGTCTGAATCTCTATCATTCTCCCTCTCTGCTTTACCTGTCCTCTCTCTCTCTCATTGAATGTCCATCTATCTATCCTTGATTTTGATTTGATTTGATTCATTATTGTCACATGTATTAACATACAGTGAAAAGTATTGTTTCTTGCTCAGTATACAGACAAAACATACCGTTCACAGAGAAGGAAACGAGAGAGTGCAGAATGTAGTAAAAGAGTTAGAATGAAGTATTAGAAGCATAGAACGAGAATAAAAGATTGAATTAGAAGGTATGCTGGGTACAGCTTGTAAGAAGTCGCCTCACTCTGGTGCCATCTCAGATTCATCTTTTTATCTATCTATCTATCTACGAACTTATCTATCTATCTATCTATGAACCTATCTATCTATCTATCTACGAACTTATCTATCTATCTATCTACAAACTTATCTATCTATCTATCTACGAACTTATCTATCTATCTATCTACAAACTTATCTATCTATCTATCTACGAACTTATCTATCTATCTACGAATAAACTAGGCTTGTACTCGTTAGAGTTTAGAAGAATGAGGGGAGATCTCATTGAGACGTATAAGATGATGAATGGGATGGATAGGATAGAGGTGGAGAGACTGTTCCCGCTCAAAAAAGACAGTAGGACTAGGGGGCACAGCCTCAAGATAAAGGGGGGGCGGTTTAGAACAGAGTTGAGGAGGAACTTCTTCACTCAAAGGGTGGTGAATCTCTGGAATTCTCTGCCCGTTGAAGTGGTGGAGGCTGCCTCGCTAAATATTTTTAAGAAACGGGTTGATGGGTTTTTGATAAGAGAAGGGATTAAGGGTTATGGGGAGAGGGTGGGAAGGTGGAGCTGAGTCACGACAGATCAGCCATGATCTTATTGAATGGCGGGGCAGGCTCGAAGGGCCAGATGGCCTACTCCTGCTCCTATTTCTTATGTTCTTATGTTCTTATCTATCTATCTATCTACGAACTTATCTATCTATCTATCTATGAACCTATCTATCTATCTATGAACCTATCTATCTATCTACTATCCGTGAATCTATCTATCTGTGTCTGCCTCTCTGTCTGTCTATCTATCTATCTATGAACCTATTGATCTATCTATATCTGCCTGCCTATCTGTCTGTCTGTCTGTCTATCCATGAACCTACTTATCTATCTATCAATGGCTGCCTGGCTGCCTGTCTACCTATTTATCCATGAATCTATCTATCTATCTATTATCCATGAACCTATCTATTTATCCTTAAACCTACCTATCTATCTATGTCTGCATGCCTACCTAGCTATCTATCTACGAACCTATCTATTTATTATCCATGAACCTAGCTATCTATCTCCCTATGGCTGCCTGCCTATCTGCCTGTCTGTCTGTCTATCTATCCATGAACCTGTCTATGAATCTATCCATCTGTCTATCTATGAACCTATCTATCAATTTATCTATGAATCTATCTATCTATGAACCTACATATCTATCTATCAATCTATGTGTGAACCTACATATTGATCTATCTATCTATCTATGAACCTACTTAGTTACCAATAAATCAGATAATTCTGGCAGAGATTACACATCAGAACAGAATTTTTGAAATGGTCATACCAATAGCAAAGTACAAGAACACATATGGTAACATGGTCGGTGGAAAAGATGCTGAATAGAAAACACAAGGAAGAGAAGAAAATGCATCACACGACAGAAACACCAGAAATCCAGTCCCACCACCATTTCCTTCACAAGTGACAGTCCGAGATTGCGCAAGAATTGGAAAGATGTATCACAATGACTGGTACCTGCACGCATTATAGACTAAGTGGCTTGACAGAGAAAAGGATCCACAGTCATCATAGAATCATAGAAACCCTACAGTGCAGAAGGAAGCCATTCAGCCCATTGAGTCTGCACCAACAACAATCCCACCCCACATATTTATCTTGCCCTCTAACCCACACATCCTGGGAGATTAATGGGCAATTTAGCATGGCCAATGCACCTAACCTGCACATCTTTGGATTGTGGGAGGAAACCTATGCAGACACCAGAAGAACATGCAAACTCCACACAGACAGTGACCCAAGCCGTGAATTGAGCCCAGGTCTCTGGAGGTGAGAGGCAGCAGCAGCACTCACCACTATGCACCCTGGCAGTGGACTGGACCTGTTGATAGTGAATTGGGCAGTAACACCGTTCGCAGAGAAATGTACATAGTCCTTGGCCAATACACAGTCTAGGACAGAACTCGGAAAGCAGCAAGCTTGTATGGAAGAACCCTGTGCAAGATATGGAAGTTGAAGCTTTCTAGAAATGTTATGCTAAATGCAAACCTCAAGATCCCTCCATTGAACAATTGCTACATTACACTTGCCTTGCATTACACATAGATCGATAGATAGATAGCCAGGAAGGCAGGCAGATTTACCACAATAACACTGCTCCCCACAATCCCCGGGACCTAGATTCAAGTCCCACTTAGATCACTGTCTATGTGGAGTTTGCATGTTCTCCCTGTGTCTGTGTAGGTTTCCTCCGGGTGTTCTGGTTTCCTCCCACAGTCTGGAAGGTATACTGGTTAGGTGCATTGGCCATACTAAGTTCTTCCTCGTGTACCTGGACAGGTGCTGGAGTATGGCAACAGGCGATTTTCACAGTAACTTCATTGCAGTGTTTACATAAGCCTGCTTGTGACACTAATAAATAAACTTTAAATGTCTAACTTGTGTGTATGATGCCTATTTAGAATGTGGGTTGAGTAAATAGATGTTGAAGAAAAGGTAAGGTGGCGGAGGGGGGGGGGGGGGGGGAGAGATGTTGTGTACGTGGTGCCTGTCTCTTTAAGACAGTAAAGCTGGAGACAGTCATGAGAGACCCATGGAAATGGAGGGCGTGTGTTCGCCCCAGATGGTGGAGTCCTCTCTCAGGCAGAATACATCTGGCAGCCATGCAGTTAACGTCATAAAGACTGGAGCCCAACTCCAGGGCAGCCTGCAGCTACAACATCTGTGCCTAGTTTTCCTTTTAAATAAATACCGTTAGTTCTAAACAAGGTCTGGAATTTGTTGACAATTAATATGTCACAACATAATACTTAATATATCACTTAAAAAAGCCTGAATAAAACTGATCTCTAAAGTTGCCCTACCACCCCCAATGACTTACATACAAATGTACCCCAATCTCTGCCCTGCGCCCTCTTTGTAACTGTTCCCCTTCTTTGCGATTTTCTCTCTGCGTTCTTTCCCACAAACACTGAGAGTTGAAATGAGGAGAAGCTTTCAGTAAATATGGCTTACATATGGATTGAAACACTAGGCTGGAAAATGCAGTTCTGGCAGATTTGATTGAGGTATGAAAATGTTAATTAGCACAGTTCAGTGGAGGGAACTGATTTGTAGAATAAGAGATGGGTCTGGGGGTAACAGGCTGAGATGTTCCTACAGTGAGTCTCCACAGGCAGTAATGACTGAATGGCCACATGGTATGATTTCTCATTCTTTGATTTTATTCCCAGTTATAAATCAATGTGGGGACTCTGCATCAGTTTAAATATTAATATTGGTTCCAAATATCAGTTGTTGCATTGATGAACAGATTCAATATCACTCCGTATTGACATGGTATTTGCATATCAGTCTGTTTATTGATATGAGGTTTGTGTATCAGTCCATATATTGATGCGCATTTCTGTATCTGCATCTGTATTGATGCGGGGTTTGCTTTTCAGTCTGTGTATTGAAGCAGTGTCTGTATATCAGTTTGTGTATTGATTTGGGATTTGTGTTTCAGTTTGTGTATTGGTATGATGTTTGTTTTCAGTCTGTGTATTGATGTATATTTCTGCATCCACCTGTGTATTGAAATGGCATTTGTGTACCAGTCTGTGTATTGATGTGGGATCTGTATATCAGTCTGTGTTGGGGTCTCTGTATTAGTCTATGTATTGATGTGCCTTTCCGCATCAGCCTGTGTATTGATGTGGGGTTTGTGCATCAGTCTGTGTATTGATATGGGGTTTGTGTATCTGACTGTATATTGATGTAACATCTGTGTATCACGTTGTGTATTAGTGTATTAATGTGGGGTTTGCATATCAATCTGCGCATTGATATGGGGGTTGTACATCAGTCTGTGTATCAATGTGCATTTTTATGTGTATTGATGTGGCATTTGTGTATCAGTCTATGTATTGATGTGCCTTTCTGCATCAACCTTTGTATTGATGTGGGGTTTGTGCAACAGTCTGTGTATTGATGTGGGGTTTGTCTATCAGTCCATGTACCAATGTGTGTTTCTGTATCAGCCTGTGTACTGATGTGCGGTTTATGTATCAATCTGTTTATTTATGTGATATCTGTGTATCAGTTTGTGTAATGATGTGTGGTTTGTGTATCAGTCTGTGTATTGATATGGGGTTTCTGTATCAGTCTGTGTATTGATGTGGTGTCCATGCATCAGCCTGTGTATTGATTTTGGGGTTTGTGTATCAGTCTGTAATTTGATGTGGGGTTTGTGTCTCAGACTGTAAATTGATGTGGCATCTCTGTATCAGGCTGTGTATTGATATGAGGTTTGCATATCAGTCTACATATTGATGTGGGGTTTGTGTATCAGGCTGTGCATTGATGCATGTTTTGTTATCAGCCTGTGCATTGATGCATGTTTTGTTATCGGCCTGTGCATTGATGTCAGGTTTGTGCATCAGTCTATGTATTGATGTGGGGTTTGTGTATCAGTCTGTGTATCGATGTGGGGTTTGTGTATCAGTCTGTGTATTGATTTGGGGTTTGTGTATCCGTCTGTGTATCAATGTGGGGTTTGTGTATCAGTCTGAGTACTGATGTGGGATTTGTATATCAGTCTGTGTATTGATGTTGGGTTTGTGTATAAGTCTGTGTATTGACGTGGGGTTTGTGTTTCAGTCTATGTGTTGATGTGGGGTTTGTGTATAAGTCTGTGTATCGATGTGGGATTTGTGTGTCAGTCTGTGTATAGATGTGGGGTTTGTGTATCAGTCTGTGTATCGACGTGGGGTTTGTGTATCTGTCTGTGTATTGATGTGGGGTTTATGTATCAGTCTGTGTATTGATGTGGGGTTTGTGTATCAGTCTGTGTATCGATGTGGGGTTTGTGTATCAGTCTGTGTATCGATGTGGGGTTTGTGTATCAGTCTGTGTATTGATGTGGGGTTTATGTATCAGTCTGTGTATCGATGTGGGGTTTGTGTATCAGTCTGTGTATCGAAGTGGGGTTTGTGTATCAGTCTGTGTATCGACAGGGGGTTTGTGTATCAGTCTGTGTATCAATGTGGGGTTTGTGTATCAGTCTGTGTATCAATGTGGGGTTTGTGTATCAGTCTGTGTATCGATGTGGGGTTTGTGTATCAGTCTGTGTATCGACGTGGGGTTTGTGTATCAGTCTGTGTATCGACATGGGGTTTGTGTATCAGTCTGTGTATCAATGTGGGTTTGTGTATCAGTCTGTGTATCGATGTGGGGTTTGTGTATCAGTCTGTGTATCGATGTGGGGTTTGTGTATCAGTCTGTGTATCGACGTGGGGTTTGTGTATCAGTCTGTGTATCGATGTGGGGTTTGTGTATCAGTCTGTGTATCGACGTGGGGTTTGTGTATCAGTCTGTGTATCAATGTGGGGTTTGTGTATCAGTCTGTGTGTTGACTTTGGGTATTCTGTTTCTCGCTGCACCTGGATAAAGGACAGGTTTGTTGGTCGGTTTCTGATTGGAAGTGAGCAGGTATGAACTACAACGGGGGAGCTTTGTGTTACTGAAGCAATTCCTGCTTAGAATGCCAGAACTATAGAATCAGAGAACCCCGACAGTGCTGAAAAGGCCATTTGGCTCATCAAGACTGTTCCAACTCTCTGACAGCGCATCTTACCCACGCTCCCTTCTTCCATCTCTGTAACACCACACATTTAGCGTGGCCAATCCACCTAACCTACTTATCTTTGACCACCAAGGGGAAATTTAGCACGGCCAATGCACCAAACCTACACATCTTTGGACACTACAAGGCAATGTAGCATGGCCAATCCGTTCCACCTGCACATGTTTGAACACTGAAGGAAAATTTAGCATGGCCAATCCACCTAATCTGCACATTTTTGGACATAAAGGGGTAATTTAGCATGACCAGTTCAGCTAAAGTGCACATCTTTGGACACTAAGGGGCAATTTAGCATGGCCAATCCACCTAAACTGCACATCTTTGGACACTAAGGGGCAATTTAGCATGGCCAATCCACCTAAACTGCACATCTTTGGACACTAAGGGGCAATTTAGCATGGCCAATCTACCTAAACTGCAAATCTTTGGACACTGAGGAGCAATTTAGCATGGCCAATCCACCTAATCTGCACATCTTTGGATACTAAGGGGCAATTTAGCATGGCCAATCCACCTAATCTGCACATTTTTGGATATAAAGGGGCAATTTAGCATGGCCAGTCCATCTAAACTGCACATCTTTGGACACTAAGGGGCAATTTAGCATGGCCAATCCGCCTAAATTGCACATCTTTGGATACTGAGGGGCAATGTAGCATGACCAATCCACCTAACCTGTACATCAGCTCTCTGTACCCTTGCTTCTCTCTATAGCCCGAACCCCCTCCCAGCCCAGTAAAAATCTCTGCAGTCTCCTCGCCGCCCCCACTCCGCACCCCTTCAACACACACACACACACAGACACATACCGCCTCCTCCTCCTCCCTACGCTCCAGCTCTCTCCGACTCTCACTAATTTACTGTTTGATTTCGGAGATAATGCATTTTTTACAAAATCAAAGCGGATGGTCGGAAGGAGCCCTGTGGGGCGCCGGGAGCCGGGCGAGGGAGATGTGAGGCTGAGTCCATTTCCTTGTTAGTTTTTTTGACTCACAGTTAGTTATAGCTTTTCAAAAAAAAATAGCATGCCTCCATCTCCCCGAGTGATGTTATAACAAGTAGCTCAGGGACTTTTGTGTGTGTGTGTCTCTCCCCCCCCCCCCCCCTCCACACACACACACACACTCTCTGTATAAATGTGGAAGAATTGAAGATGTGGGGTCTGGTCTGTCTGTCACAGTCCACTGACACTGAAGTTTAAGTGGATGAAAGTGTGGTCCGAGTCTGTTTTTATTTTAAGGGAAGAGACACGCACTTTTTTTTTGTTCTTGCCAACAATCGATAGCCTAAATTATTCAATGCCATTAATTATCGATTTAAGAAGCTTGCAGCGTTGCCTGTTTGTGCAGGTTCAAACATTAGCAGTGTTTCAGATCGCTCTCATTGTTACATAACCTCGGGCTAAATTTCTCTGCTGTGTTACAGAACAGGCAGAACAGAAACCCCCGGCTTGTCGGAGCTAACTCCCTCTGATCGATCACTGATCAATCAGCCTTGCTGGAACTAATAGCACATCCAGCCGTTTGATCTCTCAGGCAGTCGGACCTCCCCCATCCCATCTGAAATTTTTTTTTTAAAAATAAAAATATATATATGTACATCTCGGCTTCAGAGAGGCACGGAGTGTCAGAGGGGTGGTTGGAGCTGCTGCGAAGGAATTTGGGGAGTGAGGGGTGGGGTACACTTAGAAAGGGAGGTGTTGTTGGAGATGGAGAGAAGGTGGGTGGAGGGAGAAAGGGCGACTTTGGACACAGGGAGGGGGATTGAGAGAGGTTTTTTTGCGGGGGGGGGGCGGGGAGTGGTGGTGGATGAGACAGAAAGAGAGAGAAGAGAGAGAGACATAGATAGAGAGGGAGAGAAATGGACAAGGAGACGGGCGAAATGAGAGAAAGAGAAAGATAGCGAGCAGGAGAGGGAAAAAGAGAGATAGAGAGAGCAGAAATGAGACACAGATAGACAGATAGATAGATAAACATAGATAGATAGATAGATAGATAGACAAATAGGTAGACAGATAGATAGACAGATAGATAGATAGATAGATAGATAGATAGATAGATAGATAGATAGATAGATAGATAGATAGATAGATAGATAGAAGCAGCGAGAAATGAGAAAGACAAAGAGAAATAGATAGAAAGGAAGACAGTGAGAAGAGAGACAGGGAGAATAGAATGATGCACAGAGGGGAAATGAGAGAGTGAGAGGCATGTGAACAGTGGGAAAGAGAGGGCAATGAGAGAGGGAGTAATCAATATAGATAGAGATATAGTGACGGAGATAGATCAACGGATAGGCAGGTAGAGAGGGAGGGAGAGTTAAACAGGGAGAGATTGATTGAGACACAGATAGAAAGATAGAGGTAAAGAAAAACAGAGACATGGGTGGAGAGGTACGGAGGGATAGAGAAATCGAGAAGCAGACACATGAATAGGTTCACAGATAGATGGACAGGAAGAAAGACAGATAGAAAGATAGATAGAAAGAAAAAAGAAAGAGGGACATAAGAACATAAGAAATAGGAGCAGGAGTAGGCCATCTGGCCCTTCGAGCCTGCCCCGCCATTCAATAAGATCATGGCTGATCTGTCGTGACTCAGCTCCACCTTCCCGCTCTCTCCCCATAACCCTTAATCCCTTCTCTTATCAAAAACCCATCAACCCGTTTCTTAAAAATATTTAGCGAGGCAGCCTCCACCACTTCAACGGGCAGAGAATTCCAGAGATTCACCACCCTTTGAGTGAAGAAGTTCCTCCTCAACTCTGTTCTAAACCGCCCCCCCTTTATCTTGAGGCTGTGCCCCCTAGTCCTACTGTCTTTTTTGAGCGGGAAGAGTCTCTCCACCTCTATCCTATCCATCCCATTCATCATCTTATACGTCTCAATGAGATCTCCCCTCATTCTTCTAAAATCTAACGAGTACAAGCCTAGTTTATTCAGCCCCTCCTCATAGCTCAATCCCCTCAACTTCAGTATCAGCCGAGTAAACCTCCTCTGCACTCCCTCCAGGGCCAAAACATCCTTGCGCAGGTGCGGCGCCCAAAACTGCACACAGTACACCAGCTGCGGCCTCACCAATGCCCTATACAGCTGCAGCAAGACCTCCCTACTTTTATATTCAATCCCCTTCGCTATGAAGGCCAGCATCCCATTCGCCTTCCTGACCACCTGCTGCACCTGCAAGCTGGGTTTTTGCGACTCATGCACAAGGACCCCGAGGTCCCTCTGCACCGTCGCCTGCTGCAGTTTTTCGCCCCGTAAGTAATAGTCCTTCCTACCATTCCTCCTACCAAAGTGGACCACCTCACACTTGCCAACATTAAATTCCATTTGCCATTTCCTGGCCCATTCGCCCAGCCTATCTAGATCCTTCTGCAGACTCTCCACACCCTCCGCACAATTTGCCTTTCCCCCAATCTTGGTGTCATCAGCAAATTTCGACACCCTGCACTCGGTTCCCTCCTCCAGATCATCTATATAAATGGTAAATAGCTGAGGCCCCAGCACCGACCCCTGGGGCACCCCACTAGTCACCAACCGTCAATCCGAATAGCATCCATTGACCCCCACTCTCTGCCTCCTATTTGACAACCAATCCTCTATCCACGCTAACACCCTACCCCCAACTCCATGTCCCCTGACCTTCTGCAATAACCTCTTGTGAGGTACCTTGTCAAACGCCTTCTGAAAATCCAGAAAGACCACATCCACCGGCTCTCCTCCATCCACTGCCCTAGACACATCCTCATAGAACTCCAGTAAATTTGTCAGACACGACTTCCCTTTAATGAAACCGTGTTGCGTCCGCCCTATCAAGCAATTCCCCTCAAGATGTGTGAGAGAGAGGACAGATGAAACAGAGAGGGAGAATGACAGAGACACAGACACATGGATGGACAGAACAAGAGAACATGAGGCAGAGAGGGGAGGAATAGAGAGAAAGAGAGACAGGTAGAGAATGAGAACGGAAGTTGGAGAGATGGAAGTGGGTGAGCAGTAAGGGCAGTAGCCAATTTATGCACAGCAAGATCCCACAAACAATTTCTGAGGAAATTGACTGAGGAGTAAATAACAGGCAGGATACTGGGGCAAACACCAACCCGTTCCCGGGTATTATTCATTCAAAGGCAGCACAGGAGGGGAGGGGAGGGTGTGGGGTTGGGGGTTATTATATCCAGCCACATGTACACCATGTCCCTCACTTTAACATCTGATTCTAAAGACTCCTGTTGTGCTCCAGTTTGGGTGTCGCCTGGTTTAAGTTCAAAATGCAGCCAGACAGTCCAAAATACAGCAACAGGCTCAAACCAGAACTACAACATATACAGAAACAGGTAGAAATCCAAACACACTCATATCAATGTGTACACACCCACTCCTGTACTCAAAACACAGGGAGTGACTCCCCGGAATCTCAAATTGAGATAGAATCCATTGGGAATGTCAAAACTAAATTAATATAGACACAAAAATATAGAGAGGGTGAATGAGAGAGAGTAAGAGGGGAAAAGAATAGATAGAGAGAGAGGTACATGGATAGAGAGAGAGAGAGAGAGATTGGTATATGGTTAGAAAGAGAGAGGTACATGGATAGAGAGAGAGGTACATGGATAGAGAGAGATGGGTACATGGCTAGACAGAGAGAAGTACATGGTTAGAGAGAGGGAGGTACATGGATGGATAGAGAGGGCAAGGCACATGGTTAGACAGAAACAGGAACATGGATAGATAGAGACACATGGATAGAGAAAGAGGGGTACATAAATGAATGGAGAGAAAGGGGTACATGGATAGGGAAAGAGAGGCACATGGATAGAGAGAGAGAGAGATGGATACATGGATAGATAGAGAGTACATTGATAGATAGAGAGGGAAGTATCTTGATAGATCCAGAGATAGGTACATGAATAGACAGAGAAATGTGTCTACATGGATAGATAGATAGGCAGACAGAGAGAGACACGTCCAGCAGATTATACTGTAGACACTGCGCAAATTAATATCAATATCCTGACGAATATACAGAAACACTCCACTGCGCAAATATGACCAAATATATCAGCACAATTTTGTAACCCAGCAGCCAATCGACATTATTGAAAAATCTGAAAACAACACATCCACATGTGGAAAATTATAAAGATTTGGAAAATTATAAAGACTTGGTCACAAGACAAAATCAAATACTCCACAGGTTGTAACATACACACCAGTTACCAGAGAGATTGCACAGTGTGAAGAGGCTGTTCCACTCATCAAACACTCCCAGGCAGGTACAGCACGGGGTTAGATACAGAGTAAAGCTCCCTCTACACTGTCTCCATCAAACACTCCCAGGACAGGTACAGCGCGGGGTTAGATACAGAATAAAGCTCCCTCTACACTATCATAAGAACATAAGAACATAAGAACTAGGAGCAGGAGTAGGCCATCTAGCCCTTCGAGCCTGCCCCGCCATTCAATAAGATCATGGCTGATCTGTCACTGCTCAGTTCCACATTCCCGCCCTCTCCCCATAACCCTTAATACCCTCTCTTATCAAAAAACCATCAACCCGCGTCTTAAAAATATTTAGCGAGGCAACCTCCACCACTTCAACGGGCAGAGAATTCCAGAGATTCACCACCCTTTGAGTGAAGAAGTTCCTCCTCAACTCCGTTCTAACTGCCCCCCCTTTATCTTGAGGCTGTGCCCCCTAGTCCTACTGTCTTTTTTGAGCGGGAAGAGTCTCTCCACCTCTATCCTATCCATCCCATTCATCATCTTATACGTCTCAATGAGATCTCCCCTCATTCTTCTAAACTCTAACGAGTACAAGCCCAGTTTATTCAGCCTCTCCTCATAGCTCAACCCCCTCAACTCCGGTATCAGCCTAGTAAACCTCCTCTGCACTCCCTCCAAGGCCAAAATATCTTTGCGCAGGTGCGGCGCCCAAAACTGCACACAGTACTCCAGCTGCGGCCTCACCAAAACACTCCCAGGACAGGGACAGCACAGGGTTAGGTACAGAGTAAAGCTCCCTCTACACTGTCTCCATCAAACACTCCTAGGACAGGTACAGCACGGGGTTAGGCACAGAGTAAAGCTCCCCCTACACTGTTACTCAGTATCTTTGCGGGCAAATCTTCAGCATGCAGTGTTCTGCCATTTTCTGAGCATTCTGTCTGAGCACATTTGCTGGGCCAATAATTCATCCCCTGTAAGGGAGTTTGTGGCAGCTACATGATAAGTTGCTATCTGATTTGTGTTTACAATTATTGTCCCTTACAGGAGACAGTCAGAGAGTCTTTATGCTGCAGAGTGAGTCTATTCAGCCCATTCTGTCTGTGCTGGCTCTCTGCCATTTGTCTGGCACCATTTCTCAGCTTCACCAATTCAACCCCCCACCCTCCCCCTTACCTCCCCTTCCCCATCACCCTGCAAATCTTGCACCCTGACTCATATACCCACTCTGCCTTTAAGTTCCCATTCAATATTCTTTCATCCTGGTTAATGAACTGATGAAAAACACTAATTTGGCCTCATTGGGAGCACTGTGTCCAGTTCTGGGCACCATACCTGGGGGAAGGATGTGAAGGCGTTGGAGCGAGTACAGAGGAGATTCACAGGATGGTTCCAGGGATAAGGAGCTGTAGATATGAGGGTAGATTGGAGAGGTTGGGATTGTTCTCCTTGGGGTAAAGAAGGATGAGAGGAGTTTGATAGAGATAGTCAAGATCCTGAGGGATGTGGGCAATGAAAAACTGTTCCCACTCAAGAGAGCATCAAGAACTGGAGGGCACAAATTCAAAATAATTAGCAAAAGGAGCAAAAGTGAGGAGAGGATTTTCTTTTTCACCCAGAGGGAGACTGGAGTATTGAATGAACTTCCTGGGAGGGTGGTGGAGGCAGATTCAACCAAGGGATTCAAACAAGAATTAGATTTCTCTTGTGCTTTCTTTGAGTTGTGGGTATTGCTGGCAAGGTCAGGACATTTGCTGCCCATCCTCAATTGTCTCTTGAACGCAGAGTTTCACTTGGCCATTTCAGAGAGGCAGTTAAGAATCAGCCTCATTACTATGGATCTGGAGTTACATGTAGGCAAGACCAGGTAAGGATGGCAGATTTCCTTCCTTAATGGTGGTAACTGTGTGTATGTGTGAATGTGTGAGTGTGTGTGTGTAATTGTGTGTGTGTGTGTGTGTAAATGTGTGTGTGTATGTACAAGTGTGTATGTGTGTGTGTAACTGTACAAATGTATGTGTGAATAAATGTGTGTATATGTGTGAATATGTATGTATGTGTAAATCTATTTGTGTGTGTAATTGTGCGTGTGTGTATATACATGTGTGTGTGTAATTGCATGTGTGTGTTTAAATACATGTACTTATATGTGTTGGTAAAGCCAGATTTCCTTACCTAAAGGACATCAGTGAACCAAATGTGCTTTTACAACAAACAACAATTTCATGGTTATTATTAGACTATAAATTCCAGGTTTTCACTGAATTCAAATTTCACACATATGTGTGAATGTTTGCACACAGATAAATCTGTGTATTTAAATAGTTGTACACACAAATATGTGTTTGTGCATGTGTGAATGTGTGTTTAACTAAAAAATGTGAATGTGTATGTTTCTTTACCTACATGCACGTGTTTGTGTATATAAACATGTGTTTAAATTGTGTACATAGTAAATTGTATATGTGCATGCGTGCTTAAATCTGTCTCTGAGTAAATCTGTGTATGTATGTGTGTACATGTGAAAATGTGTTTGTTGAAAGTTTATTAGGGTCACAAGTAGGCTTAACTTAACACTGCAATGAAGTTACTGTGGAAATCCCCTAGTCGCCACACTCTGGTGCATGTTTGGGCATACTGAGGGAGAATCTAACATGGCCAAGCACTTAACATATTGTTTAAATGTGTAATGTAAATGTGTGCTAGCAGGTATTTAAATGTATGTATACATGTGTAAACCTGTGTTTCAATGTGTGTAGTTGCAAATATATGTGTGCACTCAGCTGTTCAAATGTGTATGTGTGAAAGTGTATGTGTAAATGTGCGTGATTAAATGTATGTGCAATTGTTGTGTGAACATGATTAAACATGTGAATGTGTTCATGTGTTCATGTCAATGTGTAAACTTGTGTGGGTGAGACTGCATGTGTGCTTAAATTTATGTAGATATATCTGCATGTGTATTTGTATAGGTGTGTCTGCATGTGTGTGCGAAAGTGTACGTGTGTAAAATGTGTGAACATATGTATGTGTGAATGTGTGTGTGAACATGAGTGTATGTGAATGTGCCTGTGAACATACATGTGTCTAAATGTGTGGATGTGTAAATGTGTATGTTTGAACATGTGAGCAAATGTGTGGGTATGAACATGTGTGAATGTTTGTGTGCTTGTGAACATGAGTGTAAATATGTGTGAACATGTGTGTAAATGTTTCTGTGTGTGAGTGTAAATGTGTGTGCGAATGTTCATGCATGTGTGTGAATGTGCGTGTGAATAAGTGTGTGTAAATGTTTTTGAGCATGTATAAATATACATGTGTGAACATGTGTCTAAACGTGTGTGTGTGTATGGATGAATGAATGTTTATGTGTGTCTAAATGTTTGTCTGTGTGTGTGGCAGGTGATAGACATGCTGAGGGGTATTGACTAGTGATCGTGACACAGATCTTGTGTCAACACGCTGTTGATTTATCACTGGGGAGGAAGCCAGTTTAGATCTTTCATAATGATGTGACGATAATTAAAGCTGTAAGGTCAGTTATGCCAATGAACTACTTAATGTCACTGTTAATAGATTTCGCAATGAGTGATCCCTCACACCAGGGCACACTTTCAGTCTGTTACACCAGGAAACTTAAATAGGAATCCATGGCTCCCTGTTCTCACTATCACCCAGGGGTGTGTTATTTTAACAATACAGTGTTACAAGACAGAATGAGGCATGGGGCTGCGGAATAAAAGGGAAGATTGCAAAGGTGATCATATAAAAGATAAATTTGAAGAGTTAGAGGACACATGCGTAATTAGATTCCTCGCAGTGCTGGTTGGTAGATCGTGATGGGAGAAATAGTTGGATAAACAGCTGAAAGGGTGTTTCCCCCAGCCGGATGGGGGGGTGGGGGGGGGGATCTGGAATGGGTGGGCTCAATTTCCAAATCCGGGACCTCCCAGTCAGGTAGATGGGAGTTTTGTTCACAAACAGGGCATATAAAGACACAAACTTAATTTTAAGTTTAACCCTCTCTCCCCTTACATTGTCAGTACCTTTAAGACACGATTACCTGTAAAGACTCGTATTCTAACCATTATTTTGTAAATTGAGTTTGTGTCTTTATATACCCTGTTTGCCAACAGAACTCCTACTAACCTGGCAAAGGAGTGGCGCTCCAAAAGCTAGTGGCTTTTGTTACCAAATAAACCTTTTGGACTATCACCTGGTGTTGTGAGACTTCTTACTGTGTTCACCCCAGTCCAATACCAGCATCTCCACATCATGCCTCCCATTTAAGACAGAGATATGGAGCAATTTCTTCCCTCTGAGGGTCTCTAACCTTTGGAGATGCAAAGTGATAACTGGATCATTGACTAGGCCCATGGAGACTATTGATTGGTGAGAGAGACAAGGGTTATGGGGAATTGTGGTGATTGGGGTGGAGCGAGGGAGGGAGGGAGGGAGTGAGCGAAGGAAGGAGGGAGGGAGTGAGAAAGGAGACAAGAAATGTGCAGCGGCCTCCACCATTGGATCAGCCATGTTCTCATTCAATGGCGGAGCAGTTGTTGGGGGGGTGAATGGCCTACCTCTGCTCATAGTTCTGAAAGTATTATGTCCTTATGATGGAATAGCTTCACTCATCTGGACTTATCGAGGTACAAAGCACAGAAAAGGCCCTTTGGCCCATCAAATGTGCGCTGGTCAAAGACATACCATCAAACTAATGTAATCCCATTTTCCAGCATTCAGCAATGAACTCGATAAGTTCGTCCCAATTCCACTGGACACGGGCAATTGATTGAACATTGATTTGTCCAAAGATGTGCAGGTTAGGTTGATTGGCCATGCTAAGAAATTGCCCCTTAGGTTAGAGGGGCATGGGGATAGGGCCCGGGAGGGATTGTGTTCAGTGCAGACTCGATGGGCCGAAGGGCCTCTTTCTGCACTGTAAGGTTCTATGATTTCACTTTCAGAATCACGTTCAATTGCAAAGACATTAGTTCAGCAGCCAGACCAACATGCTTATTGACAAGAGTGAGGGAGCACTGCACTGTCAGAGGGTCAGTACTGAGGGAGTGCCGCACTGTCAGAGGGTCAGTATTGAGGGAGTGCCGCACTGTCAGAGGGTCAGTATTGAGGGAGTGCCGCACTGACAGAGGGTCAGTACTGAGGGAGCACTGCACTGTCAGAGGGTCAGTACTGAGGGAGTGCCGCACTGTCAGAGGGTCAGTATTGAGGGAGTGCCGCACTGTCAGAGGGTCAGTGCTGAGAGAGTGCCGCACTGTAAGAGGGTCAGTACTGAGGGAGTGCCGCGCTGTCAGAGGGTCAGTACTGAGGGAATGCTGCACTGTCAGAAGGTCAGTACTGAGGGAGTGCTGCACTGTCAGAGGGTCAGTACTGAGGGAGTGCCGCACTGTCAGAGGGTCAGTACTGAGGGAGTGCCACGCTGTCAGAGGGTCAGTACTGAGGGAGTGCTGCACTGTCAGAGGGTCAGTACTGAGGGAGTGCCACATTGTCAGAGGGTCAGTTCTGAGGGAGTGCCGCACTGTCAGTGGGTCAGTACTGAGGGAGCGCTGCACTGTCAGAGGGTCAGTACTGAGGGAGTGCCACATTGTCAGAAGGTCAGTACTGAGGGAGTGCCGCACTGTCAGAGGGTCAGTACTGAGGGAGTGCCACATTGTCAGAGGGTCAGTTCTGAGGGAGTGCCGCACTGTCAGTGGGTCAGTACTGAGGGAGCGCTGCACTGTCAGAGGGTCAGTACTGAGGGAGTGCTGCACTGTCAGAGGGTCAGGACTGAGGGAGTGCCGCACTGTCAGAGGGTCAGTACTGAGGGAGTGCCGCACTGTCAGAGGGTCAGTACTGAGGGAGTGCTGCACTGTCAGAGGGTCAGTACTGAGGGAGTGCCGCACTGTCAGAGGTCAGTACTGAGGGAGTGCTGCACTGCCAGAGGGTCAGTACTGAGGGAGTGCCACACTGTCAGAGGGTCAGTACTGAGGGAGTGCTGCACTGTCAGAGGGTCAGTACTGAGGGAGTCCTGCACTGCCAGAGGGTCAGTACTGAGGGAGTGCCACACTGTCAGAGGGTCAGTACTGAGGGAGTGCTGCACTGTCAGAGGGTCAGTACTGAGGGAGTGCTGCACTGTCAGAGGGTCAGTACTGAGGGAGTGCCGCACTGTCAGAGGGTCAGTACTGAGGGGGTGCCGCACTGTCAGAGGGTCAGGACTGAGGGAGTGCCGCACTGTCAGAGGGTCAGTACTGAGGGAGTGCCGCACTGTCAGAGGGTCAGTACTGAGGGGGTGCCGCACTGTCAGAGGGTCAGTACTGAGGGAGTGCCGCACTGTCAGAGGGTCAGTACTGAGGGTGTGCTGCACTGTCAGAGGGTCAGTACTGAGGGAGTGCCGCACTGTCAGAGGGTCAGTACTGAGGGAGTGCCGCACTGTCAGAGGGTCAGTACTGAGGGTGTGCTGCACTGACAGAGGGTCAGTACTGAGGGAGTGCTGCACTGTCAGAGGGTTAGTACTGAGTGAGTGCCGCACTGTCAGAGGGTCAGTACTGAGGGTGTGCTGCACTGACAGAGGGTCAGTACTGAGGGAGTGCTGCACTGTCAGAGGGTTAGTACTGAGTGAGTGCCGCACTGTCAGAGGGTCAGTACTGAGGGAGTGCCGCACTGTCAGAGGGTCAGTACTGAGGGAGTGCCGCACTGTCAGAGGGTCAGTACTGAGGGAGTCCTGCACTGTCAGAGGGTCAGTACTGAGGGAGTGCCGCACTGTCAGAGGGTCTGTACTGAGGGAGTGCCGCACTGTCAGAGGGTCAGTACTGAGGGAGTGCCGCACTGTCAGAGGGTCAGTACTGAGGGAGTGCCACACTGTCAGAGGGTCAGTACTGAGGGAGTGCCGCACTGTCAGAGGGTCAGTACTGAGGGAGTGCCGCACTGTCAGAGGGTCAGTACTGAGGGAGTGCTGCACTGTCAGAGGGTCAGTACTGAGGGAGTGCCGCACTGTCAGAGGGTCAGTACTGAGGGAGTGCCGCATTATGTTCCACTCCCAGTGCTCCAACTGGGAAAGGAGCTGAGGAGAGTTTTCCAAGCTGCATGGAGCTAATATTCCTCCCTCAGCTGGGCAGATCTGACTCCCCGTTCATCGCTCCTTGACTGCTTTTGGGGAACAAACTTTGAACAAATGAGCTGACCCTTCCTCCTGGAGTACATCGATAGCTGGGATGGGCTGTGGGATCTCCTTGGAGTCCAGGATGGTTCATCCTGGACGGTGCTGTTGTTAATCTCAGTCGGAACTGTTCTGAATTCCGAGCCGCTCCGTTGTTGATGGTGTTACAAACTGACAAGGCACTGGGAGGGCCCGTGTTAAAGCGTCTGCAGCAGACGGCCAGATCAATGGCCGAGGGGATCTGAGGATTTAGCGAGACGTCTCTGGCTCGCTGTTCAAAGACCCGGAGAAATCTTTCCATAATATTTACCAGAATATCAATCGACAGGATATCAAAGTGATGGTGGGCACTGGGGAGCAGCCAGAGGGTTGCTTGGAGATGCTTACTCTGTAACGCACCTGAGAATGTGGGGGGGTGGGGGGCTTTTACAGCAGTCAGTGGGTGGGGGATCAAGTTGGAGAGGTAGCTGGCAGGAGGGTAACAGAGTTGGTATAAACGGGTCTTCGTCCGGTTGAGAAGATGACTGTGTGCCACACAGTGTTGGGGCATCAAGATTTTTCCGATTTATATTAACATTGTGTACAAGAGTTGGCAAATCTGGTTTCAGCAAGAGGATTTTTTAAAATTTTATTTACTCGTCACAAGTAGGCTTACGTTAACACAGCAATGAAGCTACTGTGAAAATCTCCTAGTCGCCACGTTCCGGTACCTGTTTGGGTACACTGAAGGAAAATCTCTCCCAAGGGATTTTCTCCCTCACTTCATTGCATTGAAAACGTAAGCCTACTTGTGACACTGATAAAGAAAATAAAACCTTGGTTAGGCTGCATGTGGAGTATTGCGAGCAGTTCTGGTCACCACACCACAAGAACACATGGGAACACACTGCAGGATACATGAGTGTTGCAATTTTGAGGAAAAGGTCTCAACTTACTGTAGTTCTTTACAGTGTTCAGGAGTCCCTTTCGAGATCTTCAAACAGGACGGCACAGTGGTTAGCACTGCTGCCTCACAGCTCCGGAGACCCCGGTTCGATTCCCGGCTTGGGTCACTGTCTGTGTGGGGACTGCACATTCTCCCCGTGTCTGTGTGGGTTTCCTCTGGGTGCTCCGGTTTCCTCCCACACTCCAAAGATGTGTGGGATAGGTGGATTGGCCATGTCAGATTGCCCCTTGGTGTTCCAGGAAGCATAGGTTCGAGGGATTTGCAGGGTAAATATGTAGGGTGATGGTGATAGGGCCTGGGTGGGGTTGTTGTCAGTGCAGACTCAATGGGCTGAATAGTCACCTTCTGCACTGTAGGGGTTCTATAATTCATCAAAAAAGGATGTGGAAGGTTTGGAGAGACTGCAAAGAAGATTCACCAGAATGCATCTGTTCTCGAGGGTGTTGGCTATGAGAAGTTGACTAAACTAGGATTGTTTCCACTGAAAAGATGGAGACAGATGTGAGACCTGATTGAGGTCAACAAGGTTATGAGAGGCACAGACAGGATGGATAATCACTGGCTTTTTTCCAGGTGGAAGTGTCAATTATAAGAACATAAGAACATAAGAACATAAGAAATAGGAGCAGGAGTAGGCCATCTGGCCCTTCGAGCCTGCCCCGCCATTCAATAAGATCATGGCTGATCTGTCGTGGTTCAGTTCCACCTTCCCGCCCTCTCCCCATAACCCTTAATCCCTTCTCTTATCAAAAACCCATCAACCCGTTTCTTAAAAATATTTAGCGAGGCAGCCTCCACCACTTCAACGGGCAGAGAATTCCAGAGATTCACCACCCTTTGAGTGAAGAAGTTCCTCCTCAACTCTGTTCTAAACCGCCCCCCCTTTATCTTGAGGCTGTGCCCCCTAGTCCTACTGTCTTTTTTGAGCGGGAACAGTCTCTCCACCTCTATCCTATCCATCCCATTCATCATCTTATACGTCTCAATGAGATCTCCCCTCATTCTTCTAAACTCTAACGAGTACAAGCCTAGTTTATTCAGCCTCTCCTCATAGCTCAATCCCCTCAACTCCGGTATCAGCCGAGTAAACCTCCTCTGCACTCCCTCCAGGGCCAAAACATCCTTGCGCAGGTGCGGCGCCCAAAACTGCACACAGTACTCCAGCTGCGGCCTCACCAATGCCCTGTACAGCTGCAGCAAGGACCTCCCTACTTTTATATTCAATCCCCTTCGCTATGAAGGCCAGCATCCCATTCGCCTTCCTGACCACCTGCTGCACCTGCAAGCTGGGTTTTTGCGACTCATGCACAAGGACCCCGAGGTCCCTCTGCACCGTCGCCTGCTGCAGTTTTTCGCCCCGTAAGTAATAGTCCTTCCTACCATTCCTCCTACCAAAGTGGACCACCTCACACTTGCCAACATTAAATTCCATTTGCCATTTCCTGGCCCATTCGCCCAGCCTATCTAGATCCTTCTGCAGACTCTCCACACCCTCCGCACAATTTGCCTTTCCCCCAATCTTGGTGTCATCAGCAAATTTCGACACCCTGCACTCGGTTCCCTCCTCCAGATCATCTATATAAATGGTAAATAGCTGAGGCCCCAGCACCGACCCCTGGGGCACCCCACTAGTCACCAACCGCCAATCCGAATAGCATCCATTGACCCCCACTCTCTGCCTCCTATTTGACAACCAATCCTCTATCCAATTACACAGGTTCAAAGTGAGAGGGGGAAAGTTTAAGGGAGATGCGCGGAGGAGGTTTTTCACGCAGGGAGTGGTGGGTGCCTGGAACATGCTGCCAGAGGAGGTGGTGGAAGCAGGCAGAATGGCATCATTAAGAGGCATCGGTACGGGGACATGAATAGGGAGGGAATAGGGAGAAACGGACCAAGGAAGGGCAGAAGGTTTTATTTTAAAATTTAGTTAGGGCATCGCGATCGGCACAGGCTTGGAGGGCCGAAGGGCCTGTTCCTGTGCTGTACTTTTCTTTGTTCTTTTTTCTAGATGACTTGGATGAAGGAATGGTGGCTAAATTTGCTGACAGCACAAAGTTAGGTCAGAAAGTAAATCGTGAAGGGAATGTCTAAAGGACACAAGAGGTAAATCAGGTGGCATGATCAAACCATCCTCCTATCCATTGACTCTGTCTACACTTCCTGCTGCCTCTGAAAACCACCAGCATAATTAAGGACCCTACGCAACCCGGACATATTTTCTTCCACCTTCTTCCAACAGAAAAAAGATACAAAATTTGAGGTCACGTACCAACCAATTCAAGGAAAGAGCTTCTTCCCTACAAACACCAGACTTTTGAATGCACCTATCTTATATGAAGCTGATCTTTCTCTTCTCCCTAGTTATGACTGTAACACTACATTCTGCGCCCTCCCCTTTCTTTCTCTACGAACAGTATGCTTTGTCCGTATAGCGCGCAAGAAACAACACTTTTCACTGTATCCCAATACGTGTGACAATAACAAATCAGATCAAAAGATAAGTTGAGACAAAAAAAAGCTGGCAAATGGTATTTAATGTGGGCAATTGTGAAATAGTCCATTTTGGTAGCAAGAATATTGAAGGAATCTAGAAAATTCTAACAGGACGAGAGAGGGTAGATGCAGGCAAGGTGTTCCCAATGATGGAGAGGTCCAGAATCAGGGGTCACAGTCTGAGGATACAGGGTGGACCATTTACAACAGGGATAAGGAGAAATCTCTTCATCCAGAGCGTGGTCAGTCTGTGGAATGCACGACCACAGAAAGGAATTGAGGCCAAAACGTTGTTTATTTTCTTGGGGTGAAGGGGATCAAAGGATGTGGGGGGAAGGCAGGATGAGGCTATTGAGACGGATGATTAGCCACGATGATAATGAATGGTGCAGCAGGCTTGAAGGGCTGAATGGCCTCCTCCTGTTCTATGATGAGAGTGAGGATCAGGCCAGTACAGGCTGAGGTGAGCTCAGGCTTAAAGAGTGCGGAGGGTAATGGGAAAAGTTTAAAGTTTATTTATTCATCTCAAGTAGGCTTACATTAACACTGCAATGAAGTTACTGTGAAAATCCCCACACTTTGGTGCCTTTTCAGGTACACTGAGGGAGAATTTAGCACGGCCAATTCACCTAACCAGCACGTCTTTGGACTGTGGGAGGAAACCAGAGCACCTGGAGGAAACCCACGCAGACATGTGGAGAATGTGCAGACTTCGCACAGACGTTGACCCAAGCTGGGAATCGAACCCTGGACCCTGGCACTGTGAGCCAGGAGTGATAACCACTGTGTTACCGTGCTGCCCTTGGGTTCTGCAATAACAATCGAGACAACATTGTGTTGTCCTCATTCCTCCTGTGATAGTGCACCAGAAAGGCTTTCAAAGAGACATTTGTGAGATGCAGGTAATATTGGAGTCATACAAATGCTGAGCGATGACCATCTCCAACAAGATAGAATCTCCCCTTGACTTTCAGGGGCAATTACCATCGCTGTATCTCTCCACTATCCACATCCTGCAGGTTACCATTGACCAGAAACTGAACTGGACTCACTGTGTAAATACTGTGGCTACAAGAGCAGGCGAAAGGCTAGGAATTCCTCAGCGAGTAACTGACTCCCTGTGGTAGTGTGGGCCATTTAAGGGTGGTGGTTTGTGGGCTACGTGACCATCCTGGGGGGCTATCAAAAACAAACGCATGAACTGTTACCTATCAGGTGTTCTAGAGCAGGTCCTGGTAGCGGGGAACGTTTAGTGTGAACCTGGGACCAGACCTGTACCTATCTTGAGTTTGTCTGCATATAGTTTTTCACTATCCTTCAAGAAACCCCTGCATGATACCTCGCACTGCAACGCTCCCCAAAGCCTGTTCACCATCTACAAGAACCAGTCAGGGGTGTGATGAATGCTCTCTCCACTTGCCTGGATGGGTGCAGCTCCAACAACACTCAAGAAGCTCAACACCATCCAAAACAAGGCGAGCCCCGTTTGATTGGGACCCCATCCACCACTTTAAAAGTCCAATCCCTCCACCACCAATGCACATTGGCAGCCGTGTGTACTATCTACATGATACATTGCAGGGACTCACCAAGGCTCCTTGTATAGAACCTTTCAAAGCCACAAGTACTGCCATCTAGAAGGACAAGGGCAGCAGATACTTGGGACACCTGCAGGTTCCTCTCCAAATCACTCACTATCCTGGTTTGGAAATATATCACAGAATCATAGAATTCCGACTGTGCAGAAGGAGGTCATTCGGCCCATTGAGCTTGTACTGACGACAATTCCACCCAGGCCCTATCCCCGTGACCCCATATATTGACCTTGCTAATCCCCCTGACACCGAGAGACACTTTAGCATGACAAATCAACCTAATCCATACATCTTTGGACTGTGGGAGGAAACTGGAGTACCCAGAGGGAACTCACGCAGACACGGGAGGGTGTGCAAACTCCATACAGACAGTGACCCGAGGTTGGAATCGAATCTGGGTCCCAGGCATTCTGAGGCAACAGTGTTAACCACTGTGCCGCTGGGCCATTCCTTCACTGTCGCTGGGTCAAAATCCTGGAACTCCCTCACTAACAGCACAGTGGATGTACCTACAACACATGGACAGCAGCGATTCAAGAAGGCAGCTCCCCACCACCTTCTCAAGGGCATCTAAGGGATAGGCAATAAATGCTGGCCTGGCCGAAAACACCCGCATCCCGGAAATAAAGAAATGCAAGTTGTGAGCAGGTTGGAGTGGGATGATAGATCGAGATAAATGGGAGTTAGAGAGGTAGATATCTGGGCACTGTCCAGCAGTTTAATCCTACGGAAAGTCTATCTGGTTTCACTCTGCAATGATCGATGAGTCTGTCAAACGACTGGTGTGAATTTAATATTGGCAGTGATAATGCTGGGAGGATTAAGAGACAATATAAAGAGTGTGGAGATGAAAGGGAAGTGGGGAGGTTAGTTGAAGGAGGTTAGGATTTAAAAGTCATCGACAAATCCCACATCCATCATTGGAGCAACTCCAAAAATGAAACAGTCTGTAAGTGTGAAGCAAGTGTGTCTGTGTGAGTCTGTGTGTGTGTGTCAGTGAGAGTGTGTGCATGCGCGTGTGCGTGTGTCTGCGTATGTGTGTTTGTGTGTGTCTGCATATGTGTGTTTGTGTGTGTCAGTGTGTGTGTGTTTGTGTGTGTCAGTGAGAGCATGCGCGTGTGCGTGAGTCTGCGTATGTGTGTTTGTGTGTGTCTGCGTATGTGTGTTTGTGTGTGTCTGCGTATGTGTGTGTCTGCGTATGTGTGTTTGTGTGAGTCTGTGTGTGTGTCAGTGAGAGAGTGTGTGCATGCGCGAGTGCGTGTGTCTGCGTATGTGTATTTGTGTGTTTGTGTGTCAGTGAGAGAGTGTGTGCATGCGCGTGTGTGTGGGTGGGTGTGAGTGTGTGTGTCAGAGAGTGTGTGTTTGTGTGTGTGTGTATGTGTGTGTGTGTGAGAATGTGCGTTTGGGAGTTTATGTATGTGTGTGTGTGAGTATGTGTGTCTGTGTGTGTGTGAGAGTGAGTGCGTGTGTGTGTGTGAGTGAGTGTGTGTCTGTATGTGCATGAGAGTGAGTGTGTGTGTGTGAGAGTGAGTGTGTGTGTGAGTGTGTGTGTGTGAGAGTGCGTGTGTGTGTGTGTGCATGTGTGTGAGTATGTGTGAGAGTGCAAGTATGTGTGTGTGTCTGTGTGTGTGCGAGAGTATGTGGGTGTGTGTGCATGTGTGTGAGTATATGTGAGAGTGTGTGTGGGTGTGTGTGTGTGTGGATGTATGTGAGAGTGCGTGTGTGTGTGTGTGCATGTGTGTGAGTATGTGTGAGAGTGTGAGTATGTGTGTGTGTGTGTGGGAGTGTGTGGGAGCAACTTCTACGTACATTGCACTTTCCACTGAATGGTTAGTGATGGCGCTGTGGTAATGTGGCTGGATTAGTAATCCCAGGCTGATGCTCTGGGATATGTGGGTTCAAATCCCAGCATGGCAGCTGGTGGAATTCAAATTCAATCAACCATTGATCAATGGCAACCTGGGAGCCATCATTGTACAAACTCAACAGGCTCACTGATGGCCGTTAGGGAAGGAAATCTGCCATCCTTACACAGTCTGACTGACATATGACTCCAGAGCCACAGCAATGCAGTTAACGGTCCTTATTAATGTTCGAGCAAGACACTCAGTACAAGGGTGATTGGGGGAAGGGCAATAAATGCCTTGACCTTTTTGGCCAAGCCCACACCCTCCAAGGAAATAAAATTCTCCCGTGGTACATGGAACCTCGGCATGTAAAAGCACAACAAGAGGCCAAATTAGAGGGTTGGAGGAACTAGCGGAGGTTACAGAGATAGGGAGGGTTGTAGGGGCTGGAGGTTACAGAGATAGGGAGGGAAAACTGCACACAGTACTCCAGCTGCGGCCTCACCAATGCCCTATACAACTGCAGCAAGACCTCCCTACTTTTATATTCAATCCCCCTCGCTATGAAGGCCAGCATCCCATTCGCCTTCCTGACCACCTGCTGCACCTGCAAGCTGGGTTTTTGTGACTCATGCACAAGGACCCTGAGGTCCCTCTGCACCGTCGCCTGCTGCAGTTTTTCGCCCCGTAAGTAATAGTCCTTCCTACCATTCTTTCTACCAAAGTGGATCACCTCACACTTGCCAACATTAAATTCCATTTGCCATTTCCTGGGCCATTCACCCAGCCTATCTAGATCCTTCTGCAGACTCTCCACACCCTCCACACAATTTGCCGTTCCCCCAATCTTGGTGTCATCAGCAAATTTCGACACCCTACACTCGGTTCCCTCCTCCAGATCATCTATATAAATGGTAAATAGCTGAGCCCCAGCACCGACCCCTGGGGCACTCCACTAGTCACCAACCGCCAATCCGAATAGCACCCATTGACCCCCACTCTCTGCCTCCTATTTGACAACCAATCCTCTATCCACGCTAACACCCTACCCCCAACTCCATGTCCCCTGACCTTCTGCAATAACTTCTTGTGAGGTACCTTGTCAAACGCCTTCTGAAAATCCAGAAAGACCACATCCACCGGCTCTCCTCTATCCACTGCCCTAGACACATCCTCATAGAACTCCAGTAAATTTGTCAGACATGACTTCCCTTTAATGAAACCATGTTGCGTCTGCTCTATCAAGCAATTCCCTTCAAGATGCCTCGCAATTTCCTCCTTAATGACGGATTCTAACATTTTACCTACCACAGACGTTAAACTAATCGGCCTATAATTCCCCGCCTTTTGCCTGGCACCCTTCTTAAATAACGGCGTAACATTAGCCGTTTTCCAATCTTCCGGCACTTCCCCGGAATCCAGCGACGCCTGGAAAATAACCACCAAGGCATCCACTATAACCTCCGCCATTTCTTTCAGAACCCTCGGATGCATTCCATCCGGTCCTGGGGACTTGTCCACAATCAGCCCCTCCAGTCTGTCGAGCACCGCCTCTCTAGTAACAGTAATGTCATTAAGACCCTCCAGTCCTATCACCTTTCCATCGCCAACACCCGGCAAATTATTCACGTCCTCCTCCGTGAAGACAGACACAAAAAAGTTATTCAAGATCTTAGCCATATCCCCATCCCCTACCTCTAGGTCCTCTTTCTCATCCTCTAAAGGACCAACGTTCACCCTAGCCAGCCTCTTCCTTTTTATATATTTATAAAAACTCTTGCTATCCTTTTTTATATTAAGTGCTAGCCCAGCTTCATAGTTTCTCCTACCCTCCTTTATCAACTTCTTTGTCAATCTTTGTTGACATTTAAACCTTTCCCAATCCTCTTCTCGCCCACTACTCTTAACTACTCTAAATTCCTCCGCTTTTAATTTAACACTTTCCTTCACCTCCTTTGTTATCCACGGCTTATTACCTCTCCTCCTACTGTCCTTTTTAACCATCGGAATAAATTTCTGCTGAGCACCAAGAAAGATCTCCTTAAAGATCCTCCACTGCTCCTCAGCAGACTACCTTCCAACGCGTTCCCCCAGTCCACATTCACCAATTCTTCTCTCATCCTACCATACTCCCCTCTATTCAAACAAAGGACACGTGTCCGGGAACCCACTTTCTCCTCCTCCATCTGCACCAGAAACTCCACCATACAATGATCACTCTCTCCAAGAGGAGCACAAAGATATTTTGGCCTTGGAGGGAGTGCAGAGAAGGTTTACTAGGCTGATACCGGAGTTGAGGGGGTTGAGCTATGAGGAGAGGCTGAATAAACTAGGCTTGTACTCGTTGGAGTTTAGAAGAATGAGGGGAGATCTCATTGAGACGTATAAGATGATGAATGGGATGGATAGGATAGAGGTGGAGAGACTCTTCCCGCTCAAAAAAGACAGTAGGACTAGGGAGCACAGCCTCAAGATAAAGGGGGGGCAGTTTCAAACGGAATTGAGGAGGAACTTCTTCACTCAAAGGGTGGTGAATCTCTGGAATTCTCTGCCCGTTGAAGTGGTGGAGGCTGCCTCGCTAAATATTTTTAAGAAGCGGGTTGATGGGTTTTTGATAAGAGAGGGGATTAAGGGTTATGGGGAGAGGGCGGGAAAGTGGAACTGAGCCACGACAGATCAGCCATGATCTTATTGAATGGCGGGGCAGGCTCGAAGGGCTAGATGGCCTACTCCTGCTCCTATTTCTTATGTTCTTATGTTGTAGGGGCTGGAGGTTACAGAGATAGGGAGAGTTGTAGGGGCTGGAGGTTACAGAGATAGGGAGGGTTGTAAGGGTTGGAGGATGTTACAGAGATAGGGAGGGTTGTAGGGGCTGGAGGAGGTTACAGAGATAGGGAGGGTTCTAGAGGCTGAAGGTTACAGAGATAGGGAGGGTTCTAGGGGCTGGAGGACGTTACAGAGATAGGGAGGGTTGTAGGGCTGGGGGTTACAGAGATAGGCCCGGTTGTAGGGGCTGGATGAGGTTACAGAGATAGGGAGGGCTGTAGGGGCTGGAGGAGGTTACAGAGGTAGGCAGGGTTGTAGGGGCTGGAGGTTACAGAGATAGGGAGGGTTGTAGGGGCTGGTCGAGGTTACAGAGATAGGGAGGGTTGTAGGGGCTGGACGAGGTTACAGAGATAGGGAGGGTTGTAGGGACTGGAGGATGTTACAGAGATAGGGAGGGTTGTAGGGACTGGAGGATGTTACAGAGATAGGGAGGGTTGTAGGGACTGGAGGACGTTACAGAGGTAGGGAGAGTTGTAGGGTCTGGAGGAGGTTACAGAGGTAGGCAGGGTTGTAGGGGCTGGAGGTTACAGAGATAGGGAGGGTTGTAGGGGCTGGACGAGGTTACAGAGATAGGGAGGGTTGTAGGGGCTGGACGAGGTTACAGAGATAGGGAGGGTTGTAGGGACTGGAGGATGTTACAGAGATAGGGAGGGTTGTAGGGACTGGAGGACGTTACAGAGATAGGGAGGGTTGGAGGGACTGGAGGACATTACAGAGGTAGGGAGAGTTGTAGGGGCTGAAGGAGGTTACAGAAATAGGGAGGGGTACGGGGGCTGGAGTAGGTTACAGAGATAGGAGAGGCATAGGGACTAGACAAAGTTACAGAGATAGGGAGGGGTACAGGGGCTGGAGGTGGTTACAGAGATAGGGACAGTTGTAAGGGCTGGAGGAGATTACAGAGATAGGGACGGACAAGGCCTGGGAGAGATGTGGAAACAAGGATGTAAATTTCAAAGTGAAGGATTTGCCTGACCAGGAGCCAGCGTAGGTCAGTGAGCCTGGTGGCTGGAGGATGTGAGAGAGCAGCCCAGAGTCTCTGGAATAGCTGGGTCTGAATGTATCAAAGGCACAGATGAGGGGTTCACCAGGAGATCAGTTGATAGATGAGGTGAAACCAGGCAGGGTCACACCAGTGGAGGCGGGCGTTCTTAAAGACAGAACAAACCTAAGAGCGGACTCTCGCCTGCGACTGAAATGTCACTGAACCGCAGGAAGGGGCAGCACGGTGGCACAGGATTTAATACAGCTGCCCCACAGCACCAGGTTCAATCCCAGCCTCAGGTGGTTGTTTCTGTGGAGTCTGCACATTGTCCCATGTCCACGTGGGTTTCAGGCTGTTATTGGATAGGCACATGGATAGGGAGTGGGATAGCTTGATCTTGAGATTGGACATAGCTTGGCACAACATTGACGGCCGAAGGGCCTGCACTGTTCTATGTTCTACATTCCATGTTCCATGTTCTATTTTCCATGTTCTATGTCCTATGTTCTATGTTCCATGTTCTATGTCCTATGTTCTATTTTCCATGTTCTATGTCCTATGTTCTATGTTCCATGTTCTATGTTCTATGTTCCATGTTCTATGTCCTATGTTCTATGTTCCATGTTCTATCTCCTATGTTCTATGTTCCATGTTCTATGTTCCATGTTCTATGTCCTATGTTCTATGTTCCATGTTCTATGTCCTATGTTCTATGTTCCATGTTCTATGTCCTATGTTCTATGTTCCATGTTCTATGTCCTATGTTCTATGTCCTCCGGGTGCTCCAGATGTTCCAAACACCTTCAGAATCAATGGAATTTGTGTCGTAACACTGAGGACTGCGGCCGCCAACTTATGCACAGAAAGATCCCACTTCAGCAGTGTAACCATGACGAAAGAATCTGGTTTAGTGCTTCTGTCTGAAGCTGAACCAAAGTGGGCGGGGGATGGGGGGGTGGAATGGGGAGGCTGGGTATAATCATTAAGAGTACCCGCTCTACCTCACTACCTGCGTCAGCATGAGGTGTCATGTACAAGGCTCTGCATTGTATCTCAAAGACACCAAATCCCTTCACAGACAGGAGTATCACATTCTCAATAATGTCAAACTTTTCTTCATGCAATAAACTCCACTCGTGCACTGGAATAGGATATCCGGAAAGAAATGCTCAATATCCTTCCACATATCCAAGCAAATCAGTAGATTTTACAATGCAAATATTCAGAAGAGAAAAAAACGGAGCATTCAGAGTAAAGCTCCCTCTACACTGTCCCCATCAAACACTCCCAGGACAGGTACAGCACGGGGTTAGATACAGAGTAAAGCTCCCTCTACACTGTCCCCATCAAACACTCCCAGGACAGGTACAGTACGGGGTTAGATACAGAGTAAAGCTCCCTCTGTACTGTCCCCATCAAACACTCCCAGGACAGGTACAGCACAGGGTTAGATACAGAGTAAAGCTCCCTCTACACTGTCCCCATCAAACACTCCCAGGACAGGTACAGCATGGGTTAGATACAGAATAAAGCTCCGTCTACACTGTCCCCATCAAACATTCCCAAGACAGGTACAGCACGGGGTTAGACACAGAGTAAAGCTCCCTCTACACTGTCCCCATCAAACACTCCCAGGACAGGTACAGCATGGGTTAGATACAGAGTAAAGCTCCGTCTACACTGTCCCCCATCAAACACTCAATGTGTAAGTTGTGTGTATATGTGTTTGTGTGTGTGTGTGTGTGTGAATGGGTGAGGGTATTTTTCTTTTGATTTGATTTATTATTGTCATATATATTAGCATACAATGAAAAGTAATGTTTCCTGTGCTATACAGACAAAGCATACCGTTCATAGGGAAGGAAACAAGAGAGTGCAGAATGTCGTGTCATAGCTACGGTGCAGAGAAAGATCAACTTAATGGGAGGTAGGTCCATGGCAAGAAGGAGCTGTTCTTGTGTGTGAGTATATGTGTCACTGTCTGTGTCATTACATGCGTGTATTTGTATATTGGTGTATGTTGCTGTGTGTGTGTGGATGTGTGATTTGTGCGTGAGTGTGTGCGTGTATGTGTGGGTGTGTGTATGTGTGGGTATGTTTGTGGGTGTGTGTGTGTATGTGGGTGGGGGTGGGTGTGAGTGGGTGTATGTGTGGGTGTGCATGTGTGTGGGTGGGTCTGGGTGTGCATGGGTGTGTGTGGGTGTGCGTGTGGGTGTGTGCGTGTCTGTGCGTGGGCGTGCCTGTGGGTGTGGATGGGTGTGTGGGTGTGTGTGGAGGTATGGGTGTGTGTGTATGTGTGTGTGTGTGGGTGTGTGCGTGGATGGATGTGGGTATCTGTGTGTGTGAGTGCGATATGTGTGTTGGTGTGTGTGTCTGTGGGTGTGTGTGTGGGGGGGTGCGTCGGTGTGTGTGTGTGTGGGTGTGTGTGTGTGTGTGTGTGTGTGGATGTATGTGTGCCTGTGTGGGTATATGTGTAGATGTATGTGTGTCTGTGTATGAGTGTTTGTATGTGTGTGTGTGTGTGTGTGTGTGTGCAGGTGTGAGTGTATGCCTTTGGGTGTGTGTGTGGGTGTATGTATGCCTGTGTGGGTGTATGTTTGGGTGTGTGCGTGGATGGGTGTGGGTATGTGTATCTGTGTGTGTGGGTGTGATATGTGTGTGGTGTGGGTATGTGTGTGGGGGGGATAGTGTGGGGGTGTGTGTTTGGGTGTGTGTGTGTGTTGGGTGGGTGTGGGGGGGGGGTGTGTGTGTGTGTGTGTGTGTGCGTGTGTGTGGGGGGGTAGTGTGTGTGTGTGTGGATGTGTGTGGGGGGGGGTTAGTGTGTGTGTGGGTGTGTGTGTGGGGGTTAGTGTGTGTGTGTGTGTGTGGGTGTGTGTGTGGGGGGGGTAGTGTGTGTGTGTGTGTGGGTGTGTGTGTGGGGGGGGGTAGTGTGTGTGTGTGTGTGTGGGTGTGTGTGTGAGGGGGTAGTGTGGGTGTGTGTGTGTGTGTGTGGGTGTGTGTGTGGGGGGGTAGTGTGGGTGTGTGTGTGGGTGTGTGTGTGGGGGGTGTGTGTGGGGGGGTTTGTGTGGGGGGTGTGGGTGTGTGTGTGTGGGGGGGGGTGTGTGGAGGTGTGTGTGTGTGGGTGTGTGTGTGGGGGGGTGTGAGGGTGTGTGTGTGTGTGGGGGGGTGTGGGGGTGTATGTGTGTGGGGGGGGGTGTGTGGGGGTGTGTGTGTGTGGGGGGGTGTGGGGGTGTGTGTGGGTGGGTGTGGGGGGTGTGTGTGGGGGGTGTGTGTGTGGGGGGGTGTGGGGGTGTGTGTGTGGTGGGGGTGTGTGTGGGGGGGTGTATGTGTGTGTGTGGGGGGGGCTGTGTGTGGGTGTGTGTGTGTGTGGGGGGGGTGTGGGGGTTGTGTGTGGGTGGGTGTGGGGGTGTGTGTGTGGGGGGGGTGTGGGTGGGGGGGTGTGGGGGTGTGTGTGTGGGGGGGTGTGTGTGTGTGGGGGGGGGGTGGGGGGGTGTGTGTGGGTGGGTGTGTGTGTGTGGGGGGGGGGGTGTGTGAGTGGGGGTGTGTGTGTGGGTGGGTGTGTGTGTGTGGGGGGTGTGTGTGTGTGGGTGGGTGTGGGGGTGTGTGGGGTGTGTGTGTGTGGGGGGTGTGTGTGTGTGTGGGTGGGTGTGGAGGTGTGTGGGTGTGTGTGTGGGGGGGGTGTGTGTGTGTGTGGGTGTGTGTGTGGGTGTGTGTGTGTGGATGTGTGTGTGGGTGTGTGCGTGGGTGTGTGTGTGTGGGTGGTGGGGTGTGTGTGTGGGTGTGTGTGTGGGTGTGTGTGTGTGTGTGGGTGGTGGGGTGTGTGTGTGGGTGTGTGTGTGGGTGTGTGTGTGTGTGTGTGTGTGGGGGTGTGTGTGTGTGTGTGTGTGTGTGTGGGTGTGTGTGGGTGTGTGTGGGTGTGTGTGTGTGTGTGTGGGTGTGTGTGTGGGGGTGTGTGTGTGTGGGTGTGTGTGTGGGTGTATGTGTGGGTGTGTGTGTGTGTGTGTGGGGGGGTGTGTGTGTGTGTGGGTGTGTGTGTGGGTGGTGGGGTGACACGCTCATTACTCATTTCAGATGTGACTTTCTTCAATATCTTTCTATCGATTTATGTGAAGATGCTGAGTTTTGCATCGAGGCAGCGTTCTGCTGACGTGGCCTAGAAAGTGTCACCGTGCCCACCACTGCTGCAGCCGGAACGTTCCGGAACAGTTCCTTAGCTCTGCGTAGTGCCGAGTCAACACATTGCAGACACCCGGGAGAGAATGGGGAGGCCATGGGGTGGGGGGGGGGGGGAGCGGGGAGGGGGACAGGGATGCCTAGATAGAGCTGATTTATTTATCAGTGTCACAAGTAGGCTTACATTAACACTGCAATGAAGTTACTGTGAAATTCCCCTAGTCCCCGCACTCCAGTGCCTGAGGGAGAATTTAGCACGGCACCTCACCAGCACATCTTTCCCAATGAAAAGGAGGAAACCCACGCAGACACAGGGAGGATGTGCAGGCTCCACACAGACAGAGGCCCCAGCTGGGAATCGAACCTGGGTCCCTGGAGAACAAATGGAAGGCGGAGAAAATGAAACGTTGCTGGAAGGAGTGTTTGGGGTCTTGGATGGCGAGGAGGCGAAGGGGCGAGCGTCTCACCTTCTGCAATTGTCAGGGGTAGTGTCACGGGAAGGGGAGTGGGGTGCGATGGAGGGGCGGATCGGGGTATCACAGAGGGAACGGCCCCTGCAAAATGCTGAAGGGGGGCTGAGGGGAAGATGTGTTGGGCAGAGACATCATGCTGGAGTTGGCGGTAGGGTGGAGGATGATCCTTTGAATGCGGAGGCTGATGAGGTGAAAGTGAGGACGAGGGACATCCTCTATTCTGCTGGAGATTCCAGAGTACTAAAAAAGTCAGCCGGCCTCCACTGCTCTCCGTGGGAGAGAGATCCCAACAATTTACCAGTCTCTGAGGGAAAGAAGTTCCCCACATCTCTGTCTCAATTGGGAAGAGACCCCCCCCCCCATCTTTCTGAACTCTCCCACCCTCTCGAGGTTCCAATCTCTCCCACAAGGGGAAACGTTCTCTCAGTCTCTGCCCTGTTGAATGTCCTCGGGATGGATGGTGTATGTTTGCGGAAGATTCTCTCTCATTCTTTCCAACTCCAATGAACACTGGCCCAACCTTTCATCAAAACCCTGTGTCAGCTATGACTCTCACCAACTTTTCCAGATGCACTGTAGCAAGCATTCTTTCTGGTTGTGTCACAGCTTGGAATGGGCTCCTGCAGGAAACTACAAAAGGTTGTGAATATAGCCCAATCCATCACGCAAACCAGCCTCCCATCCATTGACACTGTCTACACTTCCCACTGCCTCAGCAAAGCAGCCAATATAATCAATGACTCCCACACAACCCGGATACTCTCTCTTCCACCTTCCTCTGCTGGGAAAAAGGTACAAAATTCTAAGGTCATGTACTAACCAACGTTTATCCTTGCTGCCATCAGACTTTTGAATGAACCTACCTCACACTAAGTTGATCTTTCTCTGCACCCTAGCTCTGACTGTAACAGTACATTCTGCACTCTCTCCTTTCCTCCTCTATGAACGGTATGCCTTGTCTGTAATAACATGCAAGAAACAGTACTTTTCACTGTATACTAATACACGTGACAATAATACATCAAATCAAATCAAGCCCCCTGCTCGTGGGCTATGGGCATTGCTGGCTGGCTCAGCATTTATTGCCCATCCCTGAGGGCATTTAAGAATCAACCACATTGCTGTGGATCCAGAGTCACATTGAGGTGTAAGGATGGCCGATTTCCTTCCCTAAAACATATCCGTGAACCAGATGGGTTTTTCCGACAATTGACAATGATTTCATGGTCATCAGTAGATTCTTAATTCCAGATATTTTTTTAACTGGATTCGAATTTCACCATCTGCTGCGGTGGGATTCGAACCTAGGTCCCCAAAACATTAGCTGAGCTTCTGAGTCAATAGATATACCCAGCAATTCGGGCCTCACAGTCTAAGCAAGGTAGTGGAGAAGTGTCCAGAACCATCCCTGAACCGTCCAGAACCATCACACCCACCCTCTTGGGGTTCCAGAGGCACAATTAGCAGTCATTTGGATAAGTCAGGTATGAATAAATGAAAGGCAGAGAGAGAGAGAGAGAGAGATTTGGAGTACTGTGCGCAGTTCTGGTCGCCTCACTATAGGAAAGACGTAGAAGCTATTGAAAGGGTGCAGAGGAGATTTACAAGGATGTTGCCTGGACTGGGAGGCATGCCTTATGAAGATAGGTTGAGGGAGCTGGGACTCTTTTCCCTAGAGAGGCGAAGGTTGAGAGGCGACCTGATAGAAGTTTATAAAATGTTGAGAGGAATAGATAGGGTGGACTCTCAGAGGCTATTTCCCCGGGTTGAAATGGTCGCTACGAGAGGACACAGATTTAAGGTGCGGGGAGGGAAGTACAGAGGTGATGTTAGGGGTAAGTTTTTCACTCAGAGGGTGGTGAGTGAATGGAATCGGCTGCCGTCATCAGTGGTGGAGGCGAACTCGCTGGGGTCTTTTAAAAGACTTCTGGATGAGTATATGGGGTTTAATGGGATTGGGGGTTATAGATAGGTCTATAGATTGGTGGGGTTGATGTGATCGGCGCAACCCGAGGGCCAAAGGGCCTGTTTGTGCTGTAATGTTCTATGTTCTATGATAGTGGGTGCTCAGTGATGAAGATTGTCAGAGAATACAGCAGGATATCGATAGGCTGGAAAATTGGGCAGAGAAACGGCAGATGAAATTTAATCTGGACAAATGCGAGGTGATGCATTTTGGTAGATCCAATTCAGGTGGAAGTTATAAAATAAATGGCAGAACCATCAGGAAACACACAGAAAGATCTGGAATACATTTTGTACCTCAGACAAGTCAGTTTTGCTTTGGTGGTTAGCGATTGTTGTATAATAATTAAAGCAATCTAGTTGTGCAGTGCACGATGCCAGTGCAGGATACACCACTCACTGCCAGAGGGCGGACTGTCAAAGCTGAGGGAAGGTCACCAAGATCAGAGACTCTAACCATCACCCCCTGACATTCATTGGTGTCACCTCACTGAATCCCCCACCGTCAACATCCTTGAGGTTACCATTGACCAGAAACTCAACTGGACCCACCACATAAACACAACGAGAGTTACGAGAAGAGGTCAGAGAATGGGAATACTGCGACGAGTAACTCACCTCCTGATGCTCCAAAGCTTATCCACCATCTACAAAGCTCAAAGTCAGGAGTGTGATGGAATATTCCCCACGTGTCTGGATGGGTGCAGCTCCAAAAAGTTCAACACCATCCAGGACAAAGCAGCCTGTTTGATTGGTAACATTCAATCCCTCCACCAACCGACGCTAGGTAGCAGCAGTGTATACGATCTACAACATACACTGCAGCAATTCACTAAAGGTCCTGAGACAGCACCTTCCAAACCCATGATCACTTCCACCCAGAAGGACAAGGGCAGTGGAATATCACCACCTGCAAGTTCCCCTCCCGCTCACTATCCTGACCTGGAAATATATCGGCCGTTCCTTTGCAGTCGGTGGGTCAAAATCCTGGAATTCCCTCCCTAACAGCACTGTGGGTCAACCCACAGAACGTGGACTGCAGCGATTCAAGAAGGCAGCTCACCACCACCTTCTCAAGGTCAACTAGGGATGGACGCTAAATGCTGGCCAGCCAGTGACTCCCATGTCCCAAGAGTGAATAATAAAAGATGCAGGGGTAACAAGATCAGGAAAATGAAAAGTGTGACTGTAGAGTTAGAGAGAGAGAGACAAAGAGAGAGAGAGACAGACAGACAGAGAGAGAGAGAGATGGACGGACAGAGAGAGAGAGAGAGAGAGAGATGGACAGAGAGAGTGAGAGACAGACAGACAGAGAGAGAGACGGACAGAGAGAGAGAGAGAGATGGACAGAGAGAGAGAGAGAGAGATGGACAGAGAGAGAGAGAGAGATGGACAGAGAGAGAGAGAGAGAGAGATGGACAGAGAGAGAGAGAGAGAGATGGACAGAGAGAGAGAGAGAGATGGACAGAGAGAGAGAGAGAGAGAGATGGACAGAGAGAGAGAGAGAGAGATGGACAGAGAGAGAGAGAGAGAGAGATGGACAGAGGGAGAGAGAGAGAGATGGACAGAGAGAGAGAGAGAGAGATGGACAGAGAGAGAGAGAGAGAGATGGACAGAGAGAGAGAGAGAGATGGACAGAGAGAGAGAGAGCTTCCATCTTAACAGCGCTGCGACAGTTCAGGCCTGTCGCAAAGTATGGTGCCTGTCCTTCCTGGGATTGACAAGGCCTGGGGGACAGAAAACCAACACAGGCAGGGGGAAGCGAGTAATCCAGGCCTCAAATCCCAGCAACTTAAAAATCCAGGGCACTGGGAAAGGAGACAGGGGAAAATATTTCGATACGGAGTGACATTAACCATTCAAAAAACAGAAGGATTTGTGGGAAATTAAAACACACTCCGTCTAATGGTTCACCTTGAAATGGAACGCAGGAGCAGCGAGATCTCACAGTGAGTTCACACTCGTCTGAAGGAGGCAACACAAGTTCAGATGACTGTTTAAAAGCTATCTTCATAACCTCCTCCATCCCCCACAACCCTCCCTATCTCCATAACCTCCTCCATCCCCCACAACCCTCCCTATCTCCATAACCTCCTCCATCCCCCACAACCCTCCCTATCTTCATAACCTCCTCCATCACCCACAACCCTCCCTATCTCCATAACCTCCTCCATCCCCCACAACCCTCCCTATCTCCATAACCTCCTCCATCCCCCACAACCCTCCCTATCTCCATAACCTCCTCCATCCCCCACAACCCTCCCTATCTTCATAACCTCCTCCATCACCCACAACCCTCCCTATCTCCATAACCTCCTCCATCCCCCACAACCCTCCCTATCTCCATAACCTCCTCCATCCCCCACAACCCTCCCTATCTCCATAACCTCCTCCATCCCCCACAACCCTCCCTATCTTCATAACCTCCTCCATCCCCCACAACCCTCCCTATCTCCATAACCTCCTCCATCCCCCACAACCCTCCCTGTCTTCATAACCTCCTCCATCCCCCACAATCCTCCCTATCTCCATAACCTCCTCCATCCCCCACAACCCTCCCTATCTTCATAACCTCCTCCATCCCCCACAACCCTCCCTATCTCCATAACCTCCTCCATCCCCCACAACCCTCCCTATCTTCATAACCTCCTCCATCCCCCACAACCCTCCCTATCTTCATCGCCTCCTCCATCCCCTACAACCCTCCCTATCTCCGTAACCTCTTCCATCCCTCGCAACCCTCCCTATCTCCGTAACCTCCTCCATCCCCCACAACCCTTCCTATCTTCATAACCTCCTCCATCCCCCACAACCCTCCCTATCTTCATAACCTCCTCCATCCCCCACAACCCTCCCTATCTTCATAACCTCCTCCATCCCCCACAGCCCTCCCTATCTCCATAACCTCCTCCATCCCCCAAACCCTCCCTATCTCCATAACCTCCTCCATCCCCCACAACCCTCCCTATCTCCATAACCGCCTCCATCCTCCACAACCCTCCCTATCTCCATAACCTCCTCCATCCCCCACAACCCTCCCTATCTCCATAACCTCCTCCATCCCCCACAGCCCTCTCTATCTCCATAACCTCTTCCATCCCCCACAGCCCTCCTTATCTCCGTAACCTCCTCCATCCCCCACAACCCTCCCTATCTTCATAACCTCCTCCATCCCCCACAGCCCTCCCTATCTCCATAACCTCCTCCATCCCCACAACTCTCCCTATCTCCATAACTTCCTCCATCTCCCACAACCCTCCCTATCTCCATAACCTCCTCCATCCCCCACAACCCTCCCTATCTCTGTAACCCCCTGCAGCCCCCACCACCCTTCCTATCTCCACAATCTCCTCCAGCCCCTACAACCCTCCTTATCTCTGTAACCTCCTCCAGCCCCTACAACCCTCCTTATCTCTGTAACCTCCTCCAGCCCCTACAACCCTCCGTACCTCTGTGATCTTTTCCAGTCCCTGTAACCCTCCCTATCACTGGAACCCCTCCAGCCCAGTACAATCCTCCCTATCTCTCCAGCTGCCCCCAGTTCCTACAACCCTCCCTATCTCTGTAGCCGCTTCCAGTCCCTACAACCCTCCCTTATCTTTGTAACTTCCTCCAGTCCCTACAATGCCCCTATCCCCACAATCTCCTCCAGCCCCTACAGCCCTTCCTATCTCTAACTCTCTCTAATTCCAGCTTCTTACACATCGCACCTCCACAGAGTGTCCTGCAAGGCAGGAGGGGGCCATCAGTCATCGAGTCAGCACCGAGTCTCTGACATGGCATCTTACCCAGGTCCTTTCCCCTGCCTTACCCCTGTAACCGCACACATTCTCCATGGCCAATCCACCGACCCCACACATCTTTGGAATGTGGGAGGAAACTGGAGCATCGGAAGGAAACCCCTGTAGACACGGGGAGAACGCGCAGACTCCACACATACAGTCATCCGGGGCTGGAGCTGAACCCGTGTTGCTGGCACTATGGCGCAGCAGTGCCATAGTGCCATCATGCCACCCTCAATCCAGTGAAAGATCTGGAGCTCTCTCTCCCAGAACGGAAGAGGGAGGGGCAGGAGGTGGCACAGAGGGGGGCGGAGGGGGGCAGGGTTTTTGTTTTAAGGATATGACGGCCCAGAAATGAGCATTCTTTAGAAAGTTTGGGAAAACAACAGGAGCCCAACAAAAGGCTGAAGAGTGGGGCTGTGCTCAGTGTCTGAGTGAGTGACAGAGGAAAGGCCCAGGACATCCTGGCCCACTAATCCCTGACCTGAATTCTGACCCTACCATGAGGTGTTCCCAGTCTGCTAACTCCAGCACACTCCGATGGTTGTGTGAAGCTATGGACACATTGTTCCACACCACCGCTGCTCAGCACACCAACTGCAATCTGACTAAATTAAGCCCTTTGCTTAGGCTTCACTAAATAAAGCCCTTTGCTTAGGCCTCATTAAATAAAGCCCTTTCCTTAGGCCTCACTAAATAAAGCCCTTTGCTTAGGCCTCATTAAATAAAGCCCTTTCCTTAGGCCTCATTAAATAAAGCCCTTTGCTTAGGCCTCATTAAATAAAGTCCTTTGCTTAGGCCTCATTAAATAAAGCCCTTTGCTTAGGCCTCACTAAATAAAGCCCTTTGCTTAGGCCTCATTAAATAAAGCCCTTTCCTTAGGCCTCATTAAATAAAGCCCTTTGCTTAGGCCTCATTAAATAACGTCCTTTCCTTAGGCCTCACTAAATAAAGTCCTTTGCTTAGGCCTCAAGAAATAAAGTCCTTTGCTTAGGCCTCATTAAATAAAGCCCTTTGCTTAGGCCTCACTAAATAAAGTCCTTTGCTTAGGTCTCATTAAATAAAGCCCTTTGCTTAGGCCTCATTAAATAAAGCCCTTTGCTTAGGCCTCATTAAATAAAGCCCTTTCCTTAGGCCTCACTAAATAAAGCCCTTTGCTTAGGCCTCACTAAATAAAGCCCTTTGCTTCGGTCTCACTAAATAAAACCCTTTGCTTAGGCCTCATTAAATAAAGCCCTTTGCTTAGGCCTCATTAAATAAAGTCCTTTGCTTAGGCCTCATTAAATAAAGCCCTTTCCTTAGGCCTCACTAAATAAAGCCCTTTGCTTAGGTCTCACTAAATAAAGCCCTTTGCTTAGGCCTCATTAAATAAAGCCCTTTGCTTAGGTCTTACTAAATAAAGCCCTTTGCTTAGGCCTCACTAAATAAAGCCCTTTGCTTAGGCCTCACTAAATAAAGTCCTTTGCTTAGGCCTCATTAAATAAAGCCCTTTCCTTAGGCCTCACTAAATAAAGTCCGTTGCTTATGCCTCATTAAATAAAGCCCTTTCCTTAGGCCTCATTAAATAAAGTCCTTTGCTTAGGCCTCATTAAATAAAGCCCTTTCCTTAGGCCTCACTAGATAAAGCCCTTTGCTTAGGCCTCATTAAATAAAGCCCTTTGCTTAGGCTTCATTAAATAAAGCCCTTTGCTTAGGCCTTACTAAATAAAGCCCTTTGCTTAGGTCTCATTAAATAAAGCCCTTTCCTTAGGCCTCATTAAGTAAAGCCCTTTCCTTAGGCCTCACTAAATAAAGCCCTTTGCTTAGGCCTCATTAAATAAAGCCCTTTGCTTAGGTCTTACTAAATAAAGCCCTTTGCTTAGGCCTCATTAAATAAAGCCCTTTCCTTAGGCCTCACTAAATAAAGTCCTTTGCTTAGGCTTCACTAAATAAAGCCCGTTGCTTAGGTCTCATTAAATAAAGCCCTTTGCTTAGGCCGCATTAAGTAAAGCCCTTTGCTTAGGCCTCACTAAATAAAGCCCTTTGCTTAGGTCTCATTAAATAAAGCCCTTTGCTTAGGCCTCACTAAATAAAGCCCTTCGCTTAGGTCTCATTAAATAAAGCCCTTTCCTTAGGCCTCACTAAATAAAGTCCTTTGCTTAGGCCTCATTAAGTAAAGCCCTTTGCTTAGGCCTCACTAAATAAAGCCCTTCGCTTAGGTCTCACTAAATAAAGCCCTTCGCTTAGGTCTCATTAAATAAAGCCCTTCGCTTAGGCCTCATTAATTAAAGCCCTTTCCTTAGGCCTCACTAAATAAAGTCCTTTGCTTAGGCCTCATTAAATAAAGCCCTTCGCTTAGGCCTCATTAATTAAAGCCCTTTCCTTAGGCCTCACTAAATAAAGTCCTTTGCTTAGGCCTCATTAATTAAAATGAGGGGATGCTGGCGTTGGACTGGGATAAACACAGTAAGAAGTCTCACAACACCAGGTTAAAGTCCAACAGGTTTATCTGGTAGCACAAGCTTTGGGAGCACTGCTCCTTCATCAGGTGAGTGGAGGATTGGGTTCACAAACGGGGCATATATAGACACCGACTCAAGTTACAAAATAATGGTTGGAATGCGAGTCTTAACAGGTAATCAAATCTTTGCTGGTACAGACAATATGAGTGGAGAGAGGGTTAAGCACAGGTTAAAGAGATGTGTATTGTCTCCAGTCAGGAGAGTTAGTGAGAGTTTGCAAGCCCAGGCAAGTTGTAGGGGTTACAGATAGTGCGACATGAACCCAAGATCCCAGTTGAGACCGTCCTCATGTGTGTGGAGCTTGGCTATCAGTCTCGGCTCAGCGACTCTGCTGTATGTCTTGAAGGCTGCCTTCCCAAGGCACGGTACATGGTGAACTGGTGCGGCAACAGTAATCTCTCCCTCAATGTTAACAAAATAAAGGAGATTACCATCGACTTCAGGGAGCATAAAGGAGAACTTCCTCTGTCTACATCAATGGGGACGAAGTAGAAAGGGTCGAGAGCTTGAAGATTTTAGGCATCCAGACCACCAACAACCTGTCCTGGTCCCCCCATGCGATCACTATAGTTAAGAAAGCTCACCAACGCCTCTACTTTCTCAGAAGACTAAGGAAATTTGGCTAGTCAACTATGACGCTCACCAACTTTTACAGATGCACCATAGAAAGCATTCTTTCTGGTTGTAACATAGCTTGTTATGGCTCCTGCTCTGCCCAAGGCCACAAGGAACTACAAAAGGTTGTGAATGTAGCCCAGTCCATTACGCAAACCAGCCTCCTATCCACTGACCCTATCTACACTTCCTGCTGCCTCAGCAAAGCAGCCAGCATAATTAAGGACCCCACGCACCTTGGACATTCTCTCTTCCATCTTCTTCCTTTGAGAAAAAGATGCAAAAGTCTGAGGTCACGTACCAACCAACTCAAGAACAGCGGCAACAGACAGATGAACATTGACAATCACCAGGCAGGAGTGTTCTCTTCCTGTTGGCGAACACTTCAGTGGTCACGGGCATTCAGCCTCTGACCTTCGGGTAAGCATTCTCCAAGGCGGCCTTCATGACACACAATAACGCAGAGTCGCTGAGCAGAGACTGATGGCCAAGTTCCGCACACATGAGGACGGTCTCAACAGGGATCTTGGGTTCATGTCGCACTATCTGTAACCCCCGTGACTTGCCTGGGTTTGCAAAACCTCACTCACTGTACTGTCTGGAGACAATACACATCTCTTTAACCTGTGCTTAACTCTCTCTCCACTCACATTGTCTGTACGTGTAAAGGTTTGATTAACTGTAAAGACTCGCATTCCAACCATTATTTTGTAAATTGAGTTATGTCTTTATATGCCCTGTTTGTGAGCCCAATCCTCCAGCTGAAGGGGCAACGCTCCAAAAGCTCGTGCTGCCAAATAAACCTGTTAGACTTTAACCTGGTATTGTAAGACTTCTTACTCATTAATTAAAGCCCTTTGCTTGAGCCTCACTTAATAAAGCCTTTGTTTAGGCCTCACAAAATAAAACCCTTTGCTTAAACCTCAACAAAATAAAGCCATGTGCTTAGGCCTCACTAAATAAATCCCCTTGCTTAGACCTCGCTAAATAAAACCCTTTGCTTAGGCTTCACTAAATAAAACCCTTTGCTTAGGTCTCACTGAATAAAGCCCTTTGCTTAGGCTTCACAAAATAAAGCCTTTTTCTAGGTCTCATTAAATAAAGTCCTTTGCTTAGGCCTTACTCAATAAAGCCCTTTGTTTAGGCCTTACTAAATAAAGCCCTTTGCTTAGGCTTCACGGAATAAAGTTTTTGTCTAGGCCTCATTAAATAAAACTTTTGCTTAGGCCTCATTGAATAAAGCCCTTCGCTTAGGCTTCATGAAATAAAGTCTTTGTCTAGGCCTCATTAAATAAAACCTTTTGCTTAGGCTTCACTAAATAAAACCTTTGCTTAGGCCTCACAGAATAAAGGCCCTTTACTTAGGCTTCACGAAATAAAGTTTTTGTCTAGGCCTGATTAAATAAAACCTTTGCTTAGGCCTCACTAAATAAAGCCCTTTGCTTAGGCCCTCACTAAATAAAGCCTTTTGCTTAGGCCTCACTAAATAGAACCCCTTTGCTTAGGCCTCACTAAATAAAGTCCTTTGCTTAGGTCTCACTAAATAAAGCCCTTTGCTTAGGCCTCACTAAATAAAGCCTTTTGCTTAGGCCTCACTAAATAAAGCCCTTTGCTTAGGCCACACTAAATAAAGCCCTTTGCTTAGGCCTCACTAAATAAAGCCTTTTGCTTAGGCCTCACTAAATAAAGCCCTTTGCTTAGGCCTCACTAAATAAAGCCCTTTGCTTAGGCCTCACTAAATAAAGCCTTTTGCTTAGGCCTCACTAAATAAAGCCCTTTGCTTAGCCCTCACTAAATAAAGCCTTTTGCTTAGGCCTCACTAAATAAAGCCCTTTGCTTAGGCCTCTCTAAATAAAGTCCTTTGCTTAGGCCTCACTAAATAAAGCCTTTTGCTTAGGCCTCACTAAATAAAGCCTTTTGCTTAGGCCTCACTAAATAAAGCCCTTGCTTAGATCTCACTAAATAAAGCCCTTTGCTTAGGCCTGAGTCACTTTCAACACACTTGATAATCATTACATTCCGGTAACAACTGCAAGAATTGTAGCGCTTTGAAGGATATTTCTCAAGGGTACATCTGTCCTCGCGTTTCCCTATTTCCGGTTTCTGATTGATATTATTATTCTCTCTCGCCAAACAGATCAGTTCAAAGTAACAAGAGTGGGGAAGGTATTAGCATCCACATAGATTACAGGCAAGCCATTCGTCACTGCAATATTGATTGTGAACAGCTCCTATCTGTCCAATGCATATTATATGTAATATGCGTGTTGTCAGCCTTGGCTCAGTGCGTGGCGATTCCCCCCCCATCCCCCTCCCCCACTGCCCCTCTCCTTGAAATCAGAGTGTCCAGAGATTTGAGCCACAACGAGCCAGGCGGAGGGAGCACTGCTCAGTCTGACATGCTGCTTTTCAGATGAGACGTCAAACTGGCAATGCCCGAGGGGTAACTTGGCACTCCCACTGGGTATTGGGCAGTGCCGAGGGGGACAGGGGTAGGTGGAGTGGGACTAATGGGTGGGTGGGGCCTGTTGCCGTTCTGCATTTGGGATCAGTGGGTTGGTGGCAGAGGGGGGGGCTATCTGGGTCAGGCGGGTGGAGGTGTGGGGCTCGGGGCTGCTGGGGTGTGGGTCAGGACTGCTGGGAACGCGGAACTGTCAGGGGAGGGGGTGGTTTGGGAGATTGGGGCTGGCCAGCAAGGAGTTCTGGGAGATTGGAGCTGGCCAGCAGGGGGTTCTGGGAGATTGGGGCTGGCCAGCAGGGGGTTCTGGGAGATTGGGGCTGGCCAGCAGGGGGTTCTGGGAGATTGGGACTGGCCAGCAGGGGGTTCTGGGAGATTGGGACTGGGCCAGCAGGGGGATCTGGGAGATTGGAGCTGGCCAGCAGGGGGTTCTGGGAGATTGGAGCTGGCCAGCAGGGGGTTCTGGGAAATTGGGTCTGGCCAGCAGGGGGTTCTGGGAGTTTGGAGCTGGCCAGCAGGGGGTTCTGGAGATTGGGGCTGGCCAGCAGGGGGATCTGGGAGATTGGAGCTGGCCAGCAGGGGGTTCTGGGAAATTGGGTCTGGCCAGCAGGGGGTTCTGGGAGTTTGGAGCTGGCCAGCAGGGGGTTCTGGGAGATTGGGGCTGGCCAGCAGGGGGTTCTGGGAGATTGGAGCTGGCCAGCAGGGGGGGATCTGGGAGATTGGAGCTGGCCAGCAGGGGGTTCTGGGAGATTGGGGCTGGCCAGCAGGGGGTTCTGGGAGATTGGGGACTGGCCAGCAGGGGGTTCTGGGAGATTGGGGCTGGCCAGCAGGGGGCTTCTGGAGATTGGGGCTGGCCAGCAGGGGGGTTCTGGGAGATTGGGGCTGGCCAGCAGGGGGGTTCTGGGAGATTGGGCTGGCCAGCAGGGGGTTCTGGGAAATTGGGACTGGCCAGCAGGGGGTTCTGGGAGATTGGGGCTGGCCAGCAGGGGGGGTTCTGGGAGATTGGGGCTGGCCAGCAGGGGTTCTGGGAGATTGGGGCTGACCAGCAGGGGGATTCTGGGAGATTGGGGCTGGCCAGCAGGGGGTTCTGGGAGATTGGGGCTGGCCAGCAGGGGGTTTCTGGGAGATTGGGGCTGGCCAGCAGGGGGTTCTGGGAGATTGGGGCTGGCCAGCAGGGGGGTTCTGGGAGATTGGGGCTGGCCAGCAAGGGGTTCTGGGAGATTGGGGCTGGCCAGGGTGTGGGGCTTGCCTGGGGTGGATCTGGGGAGCCAGGGATCAGGGGCCGGGAGGGGGGGGTTGGAGAGGCAGTGATGGGGGTTGCGGGGCTGGCAGCGTTTAGGAGGCTGGCAGTGCGGGGCGACTGTGCCAATCTCAGCACTGACAGATCGGCGCGTGCGCAGTGGCTCGCTCAGCGCTAAGCTGCCGTCTCCCCAGAGGGAGTAGGCCCCGTCACTGATTTTAAACTGGAATCTCGCTGGGACATTGTGCAGTGCTCCGAATGTGGGAGATTCCGTCTGAAAATCCCACTCACAAACTGGGGAGAATCCCGGTCGAAATGTCATGTCAATTTACCACGGATAATCCCTCTAACCTGCACGTTCTTGGACTGTGGGGAGGAAACCGGAGTACCCAGAGGAAACCCGCGCAGACATGGGGAGAACATGCAGACTCCGCACAGTCAGTGAGCCGAGATGGGAATCGAACCCAGGTCTGTGGCGCTGCGAGGCCAATACTGATGACCCTCTAGTTCTGGTCCCACTCTTTCTGCGGTCCCTGGGGAAACCACTTCACAATTGTGACAGCCAAACTGCTGTGGATTGGAGTAACGCACCTTTCCGGCTAAAACGTCTTTCAGCATTTCCTGCAAAACCCAGGGCCTCCTGGTTACCGTGACGATGGTCAATCCTTTCACACCCTTGTCAGGGAAACACTTTCTGTGCAGGGATCCTGCAGCCGCCATTGCTCCCCTTACCTGACCCCTCACCTATCCCCAAACCACACCCGAGCCCCACTATCCACCCCCCCAACCCCCTCACCCATCCCCAAACCACCCCCGAGCCCCACTATCCACCCCCCCCCAACCCCCTCACCCATCCCCAAACCACCCCCTAGCCCCACTATCCACCCCCTCAACCCCCTCACCCATCCCCAAACCACCCCCGAGCCCCACTAATCCACCCCCCCCAACCCCCTCACCCATCCCCAAACCACCCCCGAGCCCCACTATCCACCCCCCCAACCCCCTCACTCATCCCCAAACCACCCCCGAGCCCCACTATCCACCCCCCCCAACCCCCTCACCCATCCCCAAACCACCCCCGAGCCCCACTATCCACCCCCCCAACCCCCTCACTCATCCCCAAACCCGAGCCCCACTATCCACCCCCCCAACCCCCTCACCCATCCCCAAACCACCCCCGAGCCCCCACTATCCACCCCCCCAACCCCCTCACCCATCCCCAAACCACCCCCGAGCCCCACTATCCACCCCCCCAACCCCCTCACCCATCCCCAAACCACCCCCGAGCCCCACTATCCACCCCCCCCCCAACCCCCCTCACCCATCCCCAAACCACCCCCGAGCCCCACTATCCACCCCCCCCAACCTCCTCTCATTCCCAAAACACCCCCCGAGCCCCACTATCCAACCCCCGAACCCCCTCACCCATCCCCAAACCACCCCCGAGCCCCACTATCCACCCCCCCCAACCCCCTCACCCATCCCCAAACCACCCCCGAGCCCCACTATCCACCCCCCCCAACCCCCTCACCCATCCCCAAACCACCCCCGAGCCCCACTATCCACCCCCCCAACCTCCTCTCATTCCCAAAACACCCCCGAGCCCCACTATCCAACCCCCGAACCCCCTCACCCATCCCCAAACCACCCCCGAGCCCCACTATCCACCTCCCCAACCCCCTCACCCATCCCCAAACCACTCCTGAGCCCCACTATCCACCCCCCCCAACCCCCTCACTCATCCCCAAACCACCCCCGAGCCCACTATCCACCCCCCCAACCCCCCCTCACCCATCCCCAAACCACCCCCGAGCCCCACTATCCACCCCCCCCAACCCCCTCACCCATCCCCAAACCACCCCCGAGCCCCACTATCCACCCCCCCAACCCCCTCACTCATCCCCAAACCACCCCCGAGCCCCACTATCCACCCCCCCAACCCCCTCACCCATCCCCAAACCACCCCCGAGCCCCACTATCCACCCCCCCCAACCCCCTCACTCATCCCCAAACCACCCCCGAGCCCCACTATCCACCCCCCCAAACCCCCTCACTCATCCCCCAAACCACCCCCGAGCCCCACTATCCACCCCCCCAACCCCCTCACCCATCCCCAAACCACCCCCGAGCCCCACTATCCACCCCCCAACCCCCTCACCCATCCCCAAACCACCCCCGAGCCCCACTATCCACCCCCCCAACCCCCTCACCCATCCCCAAACCACCCCGAGCCCCACTATCCACCCCCCCAACCCCCTCACTCATCCCAAACCACCCCCGAGCCCCACTATCCACCCCCCCAACCCCCTCACCCATCCCCAAACCACCCCCGAGCCCCACTATCCACCCCCCCCAACCCCCTCTCATTCCCAAACCACCCCCGAGCCCCACTATCCACCCCCCCAACCCCCCTCACCCATCCCCAAACCACCCCCGAGCCCCACTATCCACCCCCCCCAACCCCCTCACCCATCCCCAAACCACCCCCGAGCCCCTCTATCCACCCCCCCAACCCCCTCACCCATCCCCAAACCACCCCCGAGCCCCACTATCCACCCCCCCAACCCCCTCACCCATCCCCAAACCACCCCCGAGCCCCTCTATCCACCCCCCCAACCCCCTCACCCCATCCCAAACCACCCCCGAGCCCCACTATCCACCCCCCCAATCCCCTCACCCATCCCCAAACCACCCCCGAGCCCCACTATCCACCCCCCCAACCCCCCTCACCCATCCCCAAACCACCCCCGAGCCCCACTATCCACCCCCCCCAACCCCCTCACCCATCCCAAACCACCCCCGACCCCACTATCCACCCCCCCAACCCCCTCACCCATCCCCAAACCACCCCCGAGCCCCACTATCCACCCCCCCAACCCCCTCACCCATCCCAAACCACCCCCGAGCCCCACTATCCACCCCCCCAATCCCCTCACCCATCCCCAAACCACCCCCGAGCCCCACTATCCACCCCCCCAACCCCCTCACCCATCCCCAAACCATCCCGACCCCACTATCCACCCCCCCAACCCCCCTCACCCATCCCCAAACCACCCCCGAGCCCCACTATCCACCTCCCCAACCCCCTCACCCATCCCCAAACCACTCCTGAGCCCCACTATCCACCCCCCCAACCCCCTCACTCATCCCCAAACCACCCCCGAGCCCCCACTATCCACCCCCCCAACCCCCTCACCCCATCCCCAAACCACCCCCGAGCCCCACTATCCACCCCCCCCAACCCCCTCACTCATCCCCAAACCACCCCCGAGCCCCACTATCCACCCCCCCAACCCCCTCACCCATCCCCAAACCACCCCGAGCCCCACTATCCACCCCCCCAACCCCCTCACTCATCCCCAAACCACCCCCGAGCCCCACTATCCACCCCCCAACCCCCTCACCCATCCCCAAACCACCCCCGAGCCCCACTATCCACCCCCCCAACCCCCCTCACCCATCCCCAAACCACCCCCGAGCCCCACTATCCACCCCCCCAACCCCCTCACTCATCCCCCAAACCACCCCCGAACCCCACTATCCACCCCCCCCAACCCCCCTCACCCATCCCCAAACCACCCCCGAGCCCCACTATCCACCCCCCCAACCCCCTCACCCATCCCCAAACCACCCCCGAGCCCCACTATCCACCCCCCCAACCTCCTCTCATTCCCAAAACACCCCCGAGCCCCACTATCCAACCCCCGAACCCCCTCACCCATCCCCAAACCACCCCGAGCCCCACTATCCACCCCCCCCAATCCCCCTCACCCATCCCCAAACCACCCCCGAGCCCCACTATCCACCCCCCCAACCCCCTCACCCATCCCCAAACCACCCCGAGCCCCTCTATCCACCCCCCCAACCCCCTCACCCCATCCCCAAACCACCCCCGAGCCCCACTATCCACCCCCCCAATCCCCTCACCCATCCCAAACCACCCCCGAGCCCCACTATCCACCCCCCCAACCCCCTCACCCATCCCTAAACCACCCCCCGAGCCCCTCTATCCACCCCCCCAACCCCCTCACCCATCCCCAAACCACCCCCGAGCCCCACTATCCACCCCCCCAACCCCCTCACCCATCCCCAAACCACCCCCGACCCCTACTATCCACCCCCCCAACCCCCTCACCCATCCCCAAACCACCCCCGAGCCCCACTATCCACCCCCCCAATCCCCTCACCCATCCCCAAACCTCCCCCGAGCCCCACTATCCACCCCCCCAACCCCCTCACCCATCCCCAAACCACCCCCGAGCCCCACTATCCACCCCCCCAACCCCCTCACTCATCCCCAAACCACCCCCGAGCCCCACTATCCACCCCCCCAACCCCCTCACCCATCCCCAAACCACCCCCGAGCCCCTCTATCCACCCCCCCAACCCCCTCACCCATCCCCAAACCACCCCCGAGCCCCACTATCCACCCCCCCAACCCCCTCACCCATCCCCAAACCACCCCCGAGCCCCTCTATCCACCCCCCCAACCCCCTCACCCATCCCCAAACCACCCCCGAGCCCCACTATCCACCCCCCCAACCCCCTCACCCATCCCCAAACCATCCCCGACCCCACTATCCACCCCCCCAACCCCCTCACCCATCCCCAAACCACCCCCGAGCCCCACTATCCACCCCCCCAATCCCCTCACCCATCCCCAAACCACCCCCGAGCCCCACTATCCACCCCCCCAACCCCCTCACCCATCCCCAAACCACCCCGAGCCCCACTATCCACCCCCCCAACCCCCTCACTCATCCCCAAACCACCCCCGAGCCCCACTATCCACCCCCCCCAACCCCCTCACTCATCCCCAAACCACCCCCGAACCCCACTATCCACCCCCCCAACCCCCTCACCCATCCCCAAACCACCCCCGAGCCCCACTATCCACCCCCCCCAACCCCCTCACCCATCCCCAAACCACCCCCGAGCCCCACTATCCACCCCCCCAACCTCCTCTCATTCCCAAAACACCCCCGAGCCCCACTATCCAACCCCCGAACCCCCTCACCCATCCCCAAACCACCCCCGAGCCCCACTATCCACCCCCCCCAATCCCCTCACCCATCCCCAAACCACCCCCGAGCCCCACTATCCACCCCCCCCAACCCCCTCACCCATCCCCAAACCACCCCCGAGCCCCTCTATCACCCCCCCCAACCCCCTCACCCATCCCCAAACCACCCCCGAGCCCCACTATCCACCCCCCCAACCCCCTCACCCATCCCCAAACCACCCCCGAGCCCCACTATCCACCTCCCCAACCCCCCTCACCCATCCCCAAACCACTCCTGAGCCCCACTATCCACCCCCCCACAACCCCCTCACTCATCCCCAAACCACCCCCGAGCCCCACTATCCACCCCCCCCAACCCCCCCTCACTCATCCCCAAACCACCCCCGAGCCCCACTATCCACCCCCCAACCCCCTCACTCATCCCAAACCACCCCCGAGCCCCACTATCCACCCCCCCAACCCCCTCACCCATCCCCAAACCACCCCCGAGCCCCACTATCCACCCCCCCAACCCCCTCACCCATCCCCAAACCACCCCCGAGCCCCTCTATCCACCCCCCCAACCCCCTCACCCATCCCCAAACCACCCCCGAGCCCCACTATCCACCCCCCCAACCCCCTCCACCCATCCCCAAACCACCCCCGACCCCACTATCCACCCCCCCAACCCCCCCTCACCCATCCCAAACCACCCCCGAGCCCCACTATCCACCCCCCCAATCCCCTCACCCATCCCCAAACCACCCCCCGAGCCCCACTATCCACCCCCCCAACCCCCCTCACCCATCCCCAAACCACCCCCGAGCCCCACTATCCACCCCCCCCAACCCCCTCACCCATCCCCAAACCACCCCCGACCCCACTATCCACCCCCCCAACCCCCTCACCCATCCCCAAACCACCCCCGAGCCCCCACTATCCACCCCCCCAATCCCCTCACCCATCCCCAAACCACCCCCGAGCCCCACTATCCACCCCCCCAACCCCCTCACTCATCCCCAAACAACCCCCGAGCCCCACTATCCATCCCCCCAACCCCCTCACCCATCCCCAAACCACCCCCGAGCCCCACCAACCCCTTCCAGCCCCACCAACCATCCCCAAACCCCCAACCCCTCATCCATCACCAAACCCCCTCACCTCCCCCCCCAGCCCCCCTTTCACACAATGGAGGGGTCGGTTATAAAAACTGCTCCCGCTTTCTTTGGCAGGGGGAGCGGCACCTCCACAGACTGCGTCCAATTACCAAATCAGAAGCGATGGCTGGGATTTTCCATTCCCCAGTGGACGGCTCTTCCACAAAGCCGTCCTCTGGCTGCCGGCTGGGATCTTCCAGTCCCGCCGCAGTCATAGAACATAGAACATAGAACATAGAACATTACAGCGCAGAACAGGCCCTTCGGCCACGATGTTGCGCCGACCAGTTACAAAACAATGACCCACTAGCCTAAACCAATCCCTTTTCATCCATAAACCTATCCACAGATCTCTTAAACGCCCCCAAATTAGGTGCATTTACAACTGCAGCTGGCAGGGCATTCCAATCCCTCACCACCCGCTGGGTAAAGAACCTACCCCTGACATCTGTCCTATAACTACCCCCCCCTTAATTTAAAATTGCCCCCTCGTGCTAGCTTTCTCCATCCTAGGAAAAAGGCTATCACTATCTACCCTGTCTAAACCTCTAATCATCTTATATGTTTCAATGAGATCCCCTCTTAGCCGCCTTCTTTCCAGTGAAAACAACCCCAAATCTCTCAATCTCTCCTCATAGGATCTCCCCTCCATACCAGGCAACATCCTGGTAAACCTCCTCTGCACCCTCTCCAAAGCCTCCACATCCTTCCTGTAATGTGGGGACCAGAACTGCACACAAAACTCCAAGTGCGGCCGCACCAGAGATGTGTACAGTTGCATCATGACGCTGTGACTCCTAAATTCAATCCCCCTACCAATAAACGCCAAAACTCCGTATGCCTTCTTAACAACCTTATCTACTTGATTCCCAACTTTCAGGGATCTATGTACACATACACCTAGATCCCTCTGCTCCTCCACACTATTCAAAGTCCTCCCGTTAGGCCTGTACTCAACACATCTGTTATTCCTACCGAAATGAAATTACCTCACACTTCTCCGCATTAAACTCCACCCGCCACCTCTCAGTGGCCTTTACCATTGCTCTCGGGCCATCCTACCTGGGGAATCTGCTGCGGAGTGTGTGCGGGGGGGGCAACACGGTGACTCTTGGTGGGATACCACCACAGGGGTCAGATCTCAAACAATGATGAGACCGAGTACAGGAATGAGAACTGGTGCGGCAACAATAATCTCTCCCTCAATGTCAACAAAACGAAGGAGATTGTCATTGACTTCAGGAAGCGTAAAGGAGAACAAGCCCATGTCTAAATCAATGGGGATGAAATAGAAAGGATCGAGAGCTTCAAGTTTTTTAGGTGTCCAGATCACCAACAACCAATCCTGATCCCCCTCATGCCAACTCTATAGTTAAGAAAGCCCACCAACTCCTCTACTTTCTCAAAAGGACTAAGGAAATTTGGCATGTCAGCTATGACTCTCACCAATTTTTACAGAAACCATTCCTTCTGTTTGTTTGTACGGCTCCTGCTTTGCTCAAGGCCACAAGAAACTACAAAGGGTTACGAACGTAGCCCAATCCATCACACAACCCATCCAGTATCTACACTTCCCAATGACTCGGAAAAGCAGCCAACATATTCAAGGCCCCCTCACACCCCGGACGTTCTCTCTTCCACTTTCTTCTGTCAGGAAAAAGATACAGAAGTCTGGGATCAGGTACCAACTAACTCAATAACAGCTTCCCCCCTGCTGCCATCAGATATTTGAATGGGACCTACCTTATACTAAGTTGATCTTTCTCTATGCCTTATCCATGACGGGAACACTACATTCTACACCTTCTACTTTCCTTCTCCCCTGTGTGCAATGTGAATGGTGTGCTTTCTCTGTATAGTGCGCAAGAAACAATACTTTTCACTGAATTCACGTGCTCACTGTGTCACTCTACCAGTCCTGCTACTTCACTGGCGACAGGAGCTGCCCCCCTCTGAATCATAGAATCCTTACAGTGGACAAGGAGGCCATTTGGCCCATCGAGTCTGTACTGACAACAATCCCACATAAGCCCTACTCCCGTAATCCCGTGCATTTACCCCTCTAATCCCGCTAATCCTGGGGCACGAAGGGGCATCTAACTCACACATCTTTGGACGGTGGGAGGAAACCGGAGCACCCGGAGGAAACCCACGCAGACACGGGGGGAACTCCACATAGACAGCAACCCCCAGCTGGGAATCGAACCCGGGTCCCTGGAGCTGTGAGGCAGCAGTGCTAACCACTGTGCCGCCCAAACAAAAACCCTGTAAAGATTGGAAAAAAGAATATCCGTGGAAACTATTTCCTGTATAGGGCACTGGTGAGGCTGCAGCTGGAGTACTGTGTGCAGTTTTTGGGGCGCCGCACCTGCGCAAGGATATTTTGGCCCTGGAGGGAGTGCAGAGGAGGTTTACTAGGCTTGATACCGGAGTTGAGGGGATTGAGCTATGAGGAGAGGCTGAATAAACTAGGCTTGTACTCGTTGGAGTTTAGAAGAATGAGGGGAGATCTCATTGAGACATATAAGATGATAAATGGGATGGATAGGATAGAGGTGGAGAGACTCTTCCCGCTCAAAAAAGACAGTAGGACTAGGGGGCATAGCCTCAAGGTAAAGGGGGGGGCGGTTTAGAACAGAGTTAAGAGGAACTTCTTCACTCAAAGGGTGGTGAATCTCTGGAATTCTCTGCCCATTGAAGTGGTGGAGGCTGCCTCGCTAAATATTTTTAAGAAACGGGTTGATGGGTTTTTGATAAGAGAAGGGATTAAGGGTTATGGGGAGAGGGCAGGAAGGTGGAACTGAGCCACGACAGATCAGCCATGATCTTATTGAATGGTGGGGCAGGCTCGAAGGGCCAGATGGCCTACTCCTGCTCCTATTTCTTATGTTCTTATGTTCTTATGTTTCCTCTCTGGCAATGCAGGTAACTAAGCAACCCCACCCCCACAGCAACCCCACAGGTCTAACCCCCCCCCCCCCACAACACATTATTTACACTACGTAACTACCCACCCCCCCCCCCCACTGACTGCAGGAATAAGCCCGGTCTTATCGGGAGACAAGTTATGGCCGCAAACTCTGTTTGCTGTCGCTCGTGGGGGGGGCGGGGGGGAATAGGGTAGCGAGGGTTGGGGGGGGGGGGTCCTTTTTTTAACAACAACAACAACAAAAGTAGACTCTGTTCGCTGAGTGAGTGGAGTTAGCCCCGCCTCGCCAGCAACCTCATTGGTCGGCGCTGATTGGCTCAGTTATAGGCCGTCCCCTCCTGTCCCGCCTCGGGAATCGCCCCCCCCCCCCCCACCCCCCCCCCCCCCCCCGCCCCCCCCCCCCCCCCCCCCCCCCCCCACCCCCACCGGTTAAACGGTCGGAACGCCATCCCATTTATTGCGGGGAGAAAAGGTGAATTAAAAGGCGCGGGTGGCAATTGAAATTGATTCGCCTTTCAGAATCCCCTCCTGAAGTTTATTAGGTTTCATTGAGAGCAGCTCGCAGCTCCTGACAGCAGTGTGACATGAAGAACAGCCATTAGTAATGACTGCTATTTTTGAGTAATTCTGTTGGCTGTCAACTGGAAAGTGAATAGAAAAAGTGGACAAAGTAATGAAAGGAGACAGAAGACGAGTTTCACTTCTGGAACGAGACTCTAACGCACTCCGCGGAGCGAAATGGAGAGGTAAAGACAGATGTGTAGATAAATAGGGAGCATGATAAGAAAATATTGAGAGCGGGCACTCCAGGTCGATAGGCAGAGCGATTGAAGACTCACAGGAAAGTGGAATGCAATGGAGAAACAAAGAGATGGGGGAGAGAGAGACTGCAGCAGAGAGAGAGAGGGAGATAGAGAGAGAGAGAGCAGCTCAGAGAGAAAGAGAGCAGCAGAGAGAGAGAGCAACACAGAGAGAGAGAGCAGCACAGAGAGAGAGAGAGCAACACAGAGAGAGAGAGAGCAGCAGAGAGAGAGAGCAACAGAGAGAGAGAGAGCAGCAGAGAGAGAGAGAGAGAGAGCAACACAGAGAGAGAGAAGCAGAGAGAGAGAGAGCAGCAGAGAGAGAAAGAGCAGCACAGAGCGAGAGAGCAGCACAGAGAGAGAGAGCAGCACAGAGAGAGAGAGCAGCACAGAGAGAGAGAGAGCAGCACAGAGAGAGAGAGCAGCACAGAGACAGAGAGCAGCACAGAGAGAGAGAGAGAGCAGCACAGAGAGAGCGAGCAGCACAGAGAGAGAGAGAGAGCAGCAGAGAGAGAGAGAGCAACACAGAGAGAGAGAGCAGCAGAGAGAGAGAGAGAGAGCAACACAGAGAGAGAGAGCAGCAGAGAGAGAGAGAGAGCAGCAGAGAGAGAAAGAGCAGCATAGAGAGAGAGAGCAGCACAGAGAGAGAGAGCAGCAGAGAGAGAGCAGCACAGAGAGAGAGAGCAGCACACAGAGAGAGAGAGCAGCACAGAGAGAGAGAGCAGCACAGAGAGAGAGAGCAGCACAGAGACAGAGAGCAGCACAGAGAGAGAGGGAGAGCAGCATAGAGAGAGAGAGCAGCAAAGAGAGAGAGAGCAGCAGAGAGAGAGAGCAACAGAGAGAGAGAGAGCAGCAGAGAGAGAGAGAGAGAGCAACACAGAGAGAGCAGCAGAGAGAGAAAGAGCAGCACAGAGAGAGAGAGCAGCACAGAGAGAGAGAGGGAGACACAGAGAGAGAGCAGCACAGAGAGAGAGAGCAGCACAGAGAGAGAGAGCAGCACAGAGAGAGGGAGACAGAGAGAGAGAGCAGCACAGAGAGAGAGAGCAGCACAGAGAGAGAGAGCAGCACAGAGAGAGAGAGAGAGGGAGACAGAGAGAGAGGAGCAGCACAGAGAGAGAGAGCAGCACAGAGAGAGAGAGCAGCACAGAGAGAGAGAGAGCAGCATAGAGAGAGAGAGCAGCACAGAGAGAGAGAGCAGCACAGAGAGAGAGAGAGAGCGCAGCAAAGAGAGAGAGAGCAGCACAGAGAGAGAGAGAGCAGCACAGAGAGAGAGAGAGCAGCACAGAGAGAGAGAGAGCGGCACAGAGAGAGAGAGAGAGCAGCATAGAGAGAGAGAGAGAGGGAGACAGAGAGAGAGAGCAGCACAGAGAGAGAGTGCAGCACAGAGAGAGAGAGAGAGAGCAGCACAGAGAGAGCAGCACAGAGAGAGAGAGCAGCACACAGAGAGAGAGAGAGCAGCACAGAGAGAGAGAGCAGCACAGAGAGAGAGAGAGAGCAGCACAGAGAGAGAGAGAGAGCAGCACAGAGAGAGAGAGAGAGAGGGAGACAAAGAGAGAGAGCAGCACAGAGAGAGAGAGCAGCACAGAGAGAGAGAGAGGAGACAGAGAGAGAGAGCAGCAGGAGAGAGAGAGAAAGAGCAGCACAAAGAGAGCGAGAGAGCAGCACAGAGAGAGAGAGCAGCACAGAGAGAGAGAGCGAGCAGCACAGAGAGAGAGAGAGAGCAGCACAGAGAGAGAGAGAGCAGCACAGAGAGAGAGAGAAAGCAGCACAGAGAGAGAGAGAGCAGCACAGAGAGAGAGCAGCACAGAGAGAGAGCAGCACAGAGAGAGAGCAGCACAGAGAGAGAGAGAGCAGCACAGAGAGAGAGAGCAGCACAGAGAGAGAGAGAGAGCAGCACAGAGAGAGAGAGCAGCACAGAGAGAGAGAGAGAGCAGCACAGAGAGAGAGAGAGCAGCACAGAGAGAGAGCAGCACAGAGAGAGAGAGAGAGCAGCACAGAGAGAGAGCAGCACAGAGAGAGAGAGAGAGCAGCACAGAGAGAGAGAGCGCGAGCAGCACAGAGAGAGAGAGAGAGCAGCACAGAGAGAGAGAGGGGGAGACAGAGAGAGAGAGCAGCACAGAGAGAGAGAGCAGCACAGAGAGAGAGAGCAGCACAGAGAAAGAGAGAGGGAGACAGAGAGAGAGAGAGCAGCAGGGAGAGAGAGAGAAAGAGCAGCACAAAGAGAGCGAGAGAGCAGCACAGAGAGAGAGAGAGCAACACAGAGAGAGAGAGCAGCAGAGAGAGAGAGAGAGCAGCAGAGAGAGCAGCACAAAGAGAGCGAGAGAGAGCAGCGCAGAGAGAGAGAGAGGGAGACAGAGAGAGAGAGAGCAGCAGAGGAGAGAGAGCAACACAGAGAGAGAGAGAAAGAGCAGCACAAAGAGAGCGAGAGAGAGCAGCACAGAGAGAGAGAGGGAGACAGAGAGAGAGAGTGCAGCAGAGAGAGAGAGCAACACAGAGAGAGAGAGAAAGAGCAGCACAAAGAGAGCGAGAGAGAGCAGCACAGAGAGAGAGAGAGAGAGAGAGAGACCAACACAGAGTGTGAGAGAGGAGAGCAGCAGAGAGAGAGAGTGAAAGAGAGTGGCACAAAGAGAGAGAACGAGAGAGAGCAGCACAGAGAGAGGGATCACAGCACAGAGATAGAAAGAGGGAGCAGCACAGAGAGAGAAAGAGAGAGAACAGCACAAAAAGAGAGAGAGATAGCAGCACAGAGAGAGAGAGAGAGAGAGAGCAGCACAGAGTGAGAGAAAAAGAGAGAAAGACCTGAGATAGCGAGACACCAATACAGAGAGAGAGAGCAGCACAGAGAGACAGACAGACAGAGAGAAAGCAGCAGAGAGAAAGCAGTGTACAAAAAGAGAGAGAGCATCACAGACAGAGAGAGAGAGAGCTACAGAGAGAGAGAGACAGCAGCATGGAGAGTGAGACAGGAAGAGAGCAACACAGAGAAAGAATGAAAGATTGGCACAGAGAGAAAGAGAGAGAGAGAAGGGCTGGGAGAAAGAGAGAGCAGCACAGAAAGAGAGAGAAAGAGAGAGACCAGCATAGAGAGAGAGAGAGAGAAAGAGACAGCAGCACAGAAAGAGAGAGGGGGGAACCAGCATTGAGAAAGAGGGGGAGAGCAGAGAGAGAAAAAGAGAGAGAGAGAGACCAGAGAGAGAGAGAAAGAGGGAGCAGCACAGAGAGAGAGAGCAGATAGAGAAAGAGAGACTAGAGAGAAAGAAAGAGACAGATAGCTGCAGAGTGAGAGAGAGAGAGAGAGAGAGAGAGAGGGACCAGCACAGAGAGAGACAGAAACAGAGAACTGCACAGAGAGAGAGCAGCACTGAAGGAGAGAGAGACCAGCACAGGGAGAGAGAGACAGGGAGAGAACAGCACAGAAAGAAAGAGAGAGAGAGGGAGAGAGAGAGACAAGCATTGAGAGAAAGAAAGAGAGAGATGAAGAGAGCAGCAGAGACAGAAAGCAGAGAGACAGGGGGAGAACAGAGAGAGAGAGAGGAAGAGAGCAACAGAACGACAGAGTAGAGAGAGCAGCATAGAGAGAAAGCGAGAGAGAGAGAGAAAACAGCAGAGAGAGAGAGAGAGAGGAAGAGAGCAGCAGAGAGAAGAGAGTAGAGAGAGCAGCACAGAAAGAAAGAGAGAGGGAGCAGGACAGAGCAGCATAGAGAGAAAGAGAGCGAGAGCAGAACAGAGAGCGAGAGAGAATGAGAGAGCAGCACAGTGAGAAAGAGAGGCCATCATAGAGAGAGAAAGAGAGAGAGAAAGGGAGAGCAGCACAGAGTGTGAGAGGGAGATAGAGAGACAAGCATAGAGAGAAAGAAGAGAGGGAGAAAGGAACAGAGTAGCAGAGACAGAGAGCAGCACAGAGAGAGAACGAGAGAGAGAGACCAGCATAGAGAAAAAGAAAGAGAGAGGGAGATAGACAGAGAGCGGAAGAGAGCTGCAGAGAGGGCAACACAGAGAGAGAGAGACCAGAGAAAGAGAGCAGCACAAGAAGAGAGTGAAAGAGAGAGAGAGAGCATCACAGAGACAGAGAGAGAGCAGAGAGGGGAGAGAGAGGGAGCAGCAGAGAGAGTGAGAGCAGCAGAGACACAGAGGACCACAGAGAGAGAGAGGGAGAGAGAGAGAGAGCAGCACAGGGAGAGAGAGACGCACAGGAAGGAAATGAAAGAGAGAGAGAATGCATCACAGAGACAGAGAGGGAGCAGAGAGGGAGAGAGAGAGCAGCACAGAGACAGAGAAAGAGCAGCAAGAGAGAGAGAGAGAGGAAAGCAGCACCCAGAGAGAGAGAGAGATAGAGAAAGAGAGCAGCACAGAGAGGGAAGAGAGCAGCACAGAGAGAGAGAGAGACCAGAGAGAGAGGAAGAGAGCAGCAGAGAGACAGAGAGTAGGGAGAGCAGCATAGAGAGAAAGAGAGAGAGAGAGAAACAGCACAGAGAGAGAGAGGGAGCAGGACAGAGAGCAAGAGACAGCGAGAAAGCAGCATACAGAGAGAGAGCAGAGAGAGAGAGCAACAGAGAGAGAGAGAGAGAGAAAGAGAGCAGCACAGAGAGAGCAGGATGGAGAGTGAGAGAGAATGAGAGAGCAGCACAGAGAGAGAGAAACAGAGAGAGAAAGAGCAGCACAGAAAGAGAGGGAGAAGCACAGAGAAAGAGAGAGAGAGCAGAACAGAGAGCGAGAGAGAATGAGAGAGCGGCACAGTGAGGAAGAGAGGCCATCATAGAGAGAGAGAAAGAGAGAGAGAGAGAGGGAGAGCAGCACAGAGAGTGTGAGAGAGTGACAAGCATAGAGAGAAAGAAAGAGAAGGAGATAGAGAGAGACAGAGGAAGAGAGCAGCAGAGAGACAGACAGCAGTGAGGGCAGCACAGAGAGAGACAGAGCAGCACACAAAGAGAGAGAGGAAGAGACCAGAGAGAGAGAGAAAATGACAGGGAGCAGCACAGGGAGAAAGAGAGACAGAGAGACAAAGAGCAGCAGCCCACAGACAGACAGAGACAGAGAGCATGGATACAGAAAGAGAGAGACCAGAGAGAGATGAAGAGAGAGAAAGAGAGAGGGAGAGAAAGAGAGAGCACCACAGAGAGTGAGAGAGAAAGCAGCACAGAGTGAGAGAGAGTAGCATTCGGAGAAAGAGAGAGGAGCAGACAGATGGAGAGAGAAAGCTGCACAGAGAGAGACAGAGAGAGAGAGCAGCACCCAGAGAGAGAGAGACAGACTGGCACAGAGAGAAAGCAAGAGAGAGAGCACAGAGAGAGAGAGAGCAGGACAAAGAGCGGGAGAGAGCAAGAGAGCAGCACACAGAGAGAGAGGCCAGCTCAGAGAGAGACTGACAGACAGACAGAGAGAGCAAGAGACAGAGAGAGAGCAGCATGGAGAGAGAGGGAGAGAGTGAGCAGCACAAAGTGAGAGAGAGAGAGAGACCAGCACAGAGAGAAAACGAGGGAGAGAGAGCACAGAGACAGAGAGAGAGAGCAAAGAGGCAAGGAGAGAAAGAGAACAGCACAGAAAGAGAGAGAGGAGCACAGACAGAGAGAGAGAGAGAAAGAGAAAGCAATAGAGAGAGAGAGACAGAGAAAGCAGCACAGAGAGTGAGAGACAAAGAAAACAGGACAGAGAGGGAGGAAAACAGCACAGAGAGAGACAAAGAGAGAGAGAAAGACCGGCACAGAGAGAGAGGGAGAGAGAGATAGAGAGAGAGAGCAGAACAGAGAGAGAGAAAGAACAGCACAGGGAGAGAGAGAAAGAGAGAGAGAGATAGAGAGAGAGAGAGAGAGAGAGAGAGCAGAACAGAAAGAGAGAAAGAGAACAGCACGGGAGAGAAAGAGCAGCACGGGGAGAGAAAAAGAGAGAGAGAGAGGGAGAGAGAGACTAGAGAGGGAGAAGCACAGGGACAGAAAGAGGGAGAGAGAGAGGGAGACCAATACAGAGAGAGAGAGAGAGACCAGAGAGAGAGCAGCACAGAGAGAGAGAGAGACCAGAGTGAGACCAGAGAGGGAGAGAGCGGCAAAAGAAGAGAGAGAGAGAGAGGAGAGAGAGAGAGAGAGCAGAGAGAGCAGAGAGGGGAGAAAGAGAGTGAGACCAGCACAGAGAGGGACAAGACACAGAGAGAGCCCAGAACAGAGAGAGAGAGCGCAGCGCAGAGAGAAATAGAGAGACAGAGAGAGAGGGAGAGAGAGAAGGAGGAGTGGGGAGGTTGGGTGGCTGTGGGGGAGGGGGAAGGGGGAGGGTGGGGTGAGGGGGTGAGGGGAGGTCAGGGGGTGAGGGGGGAGTCGGAGGGTTGAGGGGAGGGGGTGAGGGGGGAGGGGCAGGAGGTTGTGGGGAGGGGGGTGTGGGGAGGAGGGGGAGAGGGAGTGTGGGGAGGTCGGGGGGTGTGACAAGACAGACGTGTGGGGAGAGGGAGGGGAAAGGGGATTGTGGGGGGAGAAGGGGTGGGGGTGGAGAGGCGGGGGGGTGAGAGGGGTTGTGGGGAGCGGTGGGGGGGAGGGGGGAGAATGGGGTGTGGGAAGAGGAGGGTGGGCAGAGAGGCAGGTGGGGAGGGAGAGGGGGGGTGGGGGGGTTGGGGGATGAGGGGTTACTCAGGTTATGATTGGGACACCCTATAAAGGTGACCCTCTGCTCTCTCTGCAGAGGGTTTTGCTGTGTGTTTGGGTCCCATCTCCCTGTACGACGCTGTGAAAGTCCCTGATATGCTTTGGCCATAAGAACTTGGGAGAAATTCAACTTATTAGAATTAATAGACTTTAATTCCAGATATTTTATTCAGTTTTTAACTGGTGGGATTGAAACGCTTTTAAAGCGTATTTATTAGTGTCGCAAGTTGGCTTACATTAACACTGCAATGCAGTTATTGTGAAAATCCCCTAGTTGCCACACTCGGGCACCTATTCGGGTACACTGAGGGAGAATTTAGTATGGCCAATGCACTTAACCAGCACGTCTTTCAGACTGTGGGAGGAAACCCACGCAGACACGGGGAGAACATGCAGACTCCGCACAGGCAGTAACCCAAGGCTGGAATTGAACCCGGGTCCTGGCGCTGTGAGGCAGCAGTGCTAACCACTGTGCCACCGTGCTGCCCATTACCCTGGCTCTCTGGAATACCCGTCTAGTCCAGCAATAACACCAGCACATCCTTATGGAATAAAACATGAAGGAAAAGCACTCATTGTTCTCTGACAGTAACCCACTACTTTTTGGGAATGTGTTACGAGGATGTCAATATCTTCTATATTTAAATAGATGAAGAAAATTCTGAGAAGGGTGGCACTTCTGGACATGCTGATTAGGTGCTGGCCATGCTAAGTTTGCCCTCAGTGTACCTGAAGAGGCACCGGAGTGTGGTGACTAGTGGATTTTCACAGTAACTTCATTGCACTGTTAATGTAAGCCAATTTGTGGAACTAACAAATAACTAAAACTGACACCAGACGGTAAGGTTCAGCCCTCTGTCTGTAGTATCATAGAACCCTACTGAGCAGAAGGAGGCCCTTCAAGTACAATCCCACCCAGGCCCTACCCCCATATCCCAACATATTATACCCACCTAATCCCTCTGACCTACACATCCCTGGACACTGAGTGGCAATTTCTTATCATGGCCAATCAACCTAACCCGCACATCTTTGGACTGTGGGAGGAAACCGGAGTACCTGGAGGAAATCCATGCAGACACGAGGAAAATGTACAAACTCCACACAGACAGTAACCCGAGCCAGGAATCGAAACCAGGACCCTAGAGCTGTGAAGCAGCAGTGCTAACCACTGTGCTACCGTGCTGCCCTGGTTTATGTGACTAATATGTCTGTGGTATTGTTAAATCTGTTTCTGCATGTTTTACCTGCCTCAGTTTCTGTCATCTATTTGTGTGCCTTGTTCACTTATCTCCTATTGTTTATATGCCTGTATGGTTTTTAATTATCTATGTGTGTTTGCCTGTGTATATGAGTTATTTACCTGTCTCTGCCTGTATTGTTTATCTGTCTGTGTTACTTATCTCTGTGCATTGTGTATTGTTTGTATGTTGTTGATCGGTAAGAAATCACAAAATACCAGTCCAACAGGTCTATTTGGAATCACGAGCTTTCAGAGCACTATTCCTTCATCAGGTGATCTCCACACCTTGTTTATCTGTGTCTGCTGCTGAGACTGTGTGATGTTTATATCTGTGTTCTATCTGCTTGTGTTACCTACCTCCGGGTTTTTCTCTGTGAGTCTGTGTTCCTTGGTTGTGTGTTGTTTGTGTGAGTATTCTTCAGCTATGTTGGTTATGCATGTGTGTGTCATTGATTATCTCCTGTACGTGTTGTTTGTCTGAGTGTGTTGCTGATATGTTTGGGTGCCATTTATCCATCTGCATGTGCTGTTTATCTGATTGTGTGCAGTTTACCTGCCTTTGAGTTGTTTATTATTCTGTGTGTTATCTGTATGATATCTGTCTGTGCATCTTCTGTGTGTTGTTAGTCTGTGTGTAGGATGATTATCTTTGTGTCTTTTTATTTCTATGTGTTTATCAACCAGAGTTGTTTCGCTTTCTGTGCGTTGTTTAGATGTCTGTGTTATTTATTCCTATGCATGTTTTTTTTGTGTGTTGCTTATCTTTACATATTACTCTCTGCGCTGTTAATCTGTACTTATCTGTTCTTGTGTTGTTTATCTTTGTGTGATTATTTTTGGCTGTGTTTCATTTTCTGGCACATTGTTTATCTGTGTGAGTTGTTTATCTGTGTGTTGTTTTTATGTGTGTCAGTTAGCTGTGTGTTGTTTTACTGTGTATTTTTTATCTCTATGATTTTTTCTTGTTGTTTATCTGTCTGTTTTTCTGTGTTGCTTTTCTGTTTGCTGTTTATCTGTGTGTTGCTATCATGTTGGTTACCAGTGTGTTGTTTAATAGTGTTGTTTATCCATGTATTGTTTACCAGTGTTGTTTACCAGTGTGTGGTTTATATATGAATCAATTTTTTGTTTGTTTTATTAATCTGTGTGTGTATATTTCTTCTATATGTTGCTACCAGTGTGTTATTTACCAGTGTGTTGTTTACCAGAGTGTTATTTACCAGAGTGTTGTTTACCAGAGTGTTATTTACCAGAGTGTTATTTACCAATGTGTTGTTTACCAGTGTGTTGTTTACCAGAGTGTTATTTACCAATGTGTTGTTTACCAATGTGTTGTTTACCAGAGTGTTATTTACCAATGTGTTGTTTACCAGAGTGTTATTTACCAATGTGTTGTTTACCAGAGTGTTATTTACCAGTGTGTTGTTTACCAGAGTGTTATTTACCAGAGTGTTATTTACCAATGTGTTGTTTACCAGTGTGTTGTTTACCAGAGTGTTATTTACCAGAGTGTTATTTACCAGTGTGTTATTTACCAGTGTGTTGTTTACCAATGTGTTGTTTATCAGAGTGTTATTTACCAATGTGTTGTTTACCAGAGTGTTACTTACCAGTGTGTTGTTTACCAGTGTGTTGTTTACCAGTGTGTTGTTTACCAGAGTGTTATTTACCAGAGTGTTATTTACCAGTGTGTTATTTACCAGTGTGTTGTTTACCAGAGTGTTATTTACCAGTGTGTTATTTACCAGTGTGTTGTTTACCAGAGTGTTATCACGTGCTCACTGTGTTACCAGTGTATTGTTTACCAGAGTGTTATTTACCAGTGTGTTATTTACCAGTGTGTTGTTTACCAGAGTGTTATTTACCAGAGTGTTACTTACCAGTGTGTTGTTTACTAGAGTGTTATTTACCAGAGTGTTATTTACCAATGTGTTGTTTACCAGAGTGTTATTTACCAGAGTGTTACTTACCAGTGTGTTGTTTACTAGAGTGTTATTTACCAGAGTGTTATTTACCAATGTGTTGTTTACCAGAGTGTTATTTACCAGAGTGTTACTTACCAGTGTGTTGTTTGCCAATGTGTTGTTTATCAGAGTGTTATTTACCAGTGTGTTGTTTACCAGAGTGTTATTTACCAGAGTGTTACTTACCAGTGTGTTATTTACCAGTGTTGTTTACCAGAGTGTTATTTACCAGTGTATTGTTTACCAGTGTGTTATTTACCAGTGTGTTGTTTACCAGTGTGTTGTTAACTAAATGTGTGGGTTTTATTTTTCTGTGTGTAGTTTATCCATGTGTAGTTTATCTGTGTGTAGTTTATCTGTGTGTAGTTTATCTCTCTGTATTTTAGCTGTGTACTATTTATCTGTGTGTAATTTAGCTGTGTGTAGTTTAGCTGTGTGTAGTTTATCTGTGTGCTCTTTATCTCTGCGTGCTGCTTTTCAGTGTATTGTTTTATGTTTATGGGCGGCACGGTGACACAGTGGTTAGCACTGCTGCCTCACAATGCCAGGGACCCTGTTCAGTTCGCAGCTTGGGTCAGTGTCTGTGTGGAGTTTGCACATTCTCCCCGTGTCTGTGTGGGTTTCCTCCACGTGCTCCAGCTTGCTCCCACAGTCCACAGATGTGCGAGTTTGGGTGGATTGGACCGCTGTGTTGCCCTTTAATGTCAAGGAGAAAAGCTAGATTAAATGCATGGGTTATGGGGACAGGGCCTGGATGGGATTGTGGCTGGTGCAGACTTGATGGGCCGAGTGGCCTCCTTCTGCACTGTAGAATTCAATGATTAGTCTATGATCTATGAATTGTTATTCTATTTTTTTTAAATCTGTGTGCTGTTTATTTCCCTCTGTGCTGTTTTTTACTGTTTTATTTCTCAGCACAGATCAGCCAGATAGTTAAAGCTTTTCCCCAAACGTAGGGGAGTCTAAAACCAGAGGATACATAGTTAAGGCAAGAGGGGAGAGATACAAAAGTGTCCAGAGGGGTAGTTTTTTCACACAGAGGCTGGTGAGTGTCTGGAACAAGCTGCCAGAGGTAGTAGTAGAGACGGGTACAATGTTGTCTTTTAAAAAAGCATTTAGACAGTTATATGGGTAAGTTGGTATAGAGGGATATTGGGCCAAAAGCAACCAATTAGGACTAACAGTGGAAAAACTGTGAGGCATGGACAAGTTGGGTTAAGAACATAAGAACATAAGAAATAGGAGCAGGAGTAGGCCATCTAGCCCTTCGAGCCTGCCCCGCCATTCAATAAGATCATGGCTGATCTGTCGTGACTCAGCTCCACCTTCCCGCCCTCTCCCCATAACCCTTAATCCCTTCTCTTATCAAAAACCCATCAACCCGTTTCTTAAAAATATTTAGTGAGGCAGCCTCCACCACTTCAACGGGCAGAGAATTCCAGAGATTCACCACCCTTTGAGTGAAGAAGTTCCTCCTCAACTCTGTTCTAAACCGCCCCCCCCTTTATCTTGAGGCTGTGCCCCCTAGTCCTACTGTCTTTTTTGAGCGGGAACAGTCTCTCCACCTCTATCCTATCCATCCCATTCATCATCTTATACGTCTCAATGAGATCTCCCCTCATTCTTCTAAACTCTAACGAGTACAAGCCTAGTTTATTCAGCCTCTCCTCATAGCTCAATCCCCTCAACTCCGGTATCAGCCGAGTAAACCTCCTCTGCACTCCCTCCAGGGCCAAAACATCCTTGCGCAGGTGCGGCGCCCAAAACTGCACACAGTACTCCAGCTGCGGCCTCACCAATGCCCTATACAGCTGCAGCAAGACCTCCCTACTTTTATATTCAATCCCCTTCGCTATGAAGGCCAGCATCCCATTCGCCTTCCTGACCACCTGCTGCACCTGCAAGCTGGGTTTTTGCGACTCATGCACAAGGACCCCGAGGTCCCTCTGCACCGTCGCCTGCTGCAGTTTTTCGCCCCGTAAGTAATAGTCCTTCCTACCATTCCTCCTACCAAAGTGGACCACCTCACACTTGCCAACATTAAATTCCATTTGCCATTTCCTGGCCCATTCGCCCAGCCTATCTAGATCCTTCTGCAGACTCTCCACACCCTCCGCACAATTTGCCTTTCCCCCAATCTTGGTGTCATCAGCAAATTTCGACACCCTGCACTCGGTTCCCTCCTCCAGATCATCTATATAAATGGTAAATAGCTGAGTGTTAAATGGCCTGTTTCCATGCTGTAAACCTCTATGATCTTATGACTCTATCAGTTATTTAATGAAACATAGAATAACAACACATTAAACGATATACAGACAAAAACTACACATAGGAAAGTAACACCGTGTTGGTTATCTGTGTGTGTGTGTGTTTCTGTGTGCGTTATTTCCCTGTGCAATGTTTTTCTGTGTGTTGCTTTTTCGGTATGCATTGTTTTTTTCTGTATTTATTGTTTTTGTGTGAATTTTTTCTGTGTGTGTTGTTTTCAGTGTGTGTTGTTTCTCTGTGCAATGTTTTTCTGTATTTTTTTTTCCGTAGACGTTGTTTTTCAGTGTTGATTTTCTGCATGCTGATTTTGTGTGTTGTTTTTCTATGTCTGTTGTTTTCAGGTTGTGTTATTTCTCTGTGTGATGTTTTTCTGAGTGTATCATTTACCTATCGGTTGTTTCTCTGTATGCTTTTTTGTGTGTTGTTTGTCTGTATTTGTTGTTTTTGTGTGTTGCTTTTCCATGTGTGTTGTTTTTCTTTGCGTGTTTTGTTTTTCTGTGTGTATCATTCACCTATGGGTTGTTTCTGTGTGTGTCGTTTTTCTCTGTGTTATTTTTCTGTATTTGTTGTTTTTTCTGTGTTGTTTTTCTCTGTGTTGTTTTTCTCTGTGTAGTTCTTTTGTGGTGTTTTCTCTGTGTTATTTATCTGTGTGTTGTTCTTCAACGTGTGTTGTTTTTCTGTGCAATACTTTCTGTGTTTTTTTTGTGTGTCATTTTTCTGCGTTATTTTTCTGTATTGTTTTTCTGTATTTGTTGTTTGTCTATGTGTGTTTTTTCTGTGCATTTTTTTTTCTGTATGTGCTATTTTTGTGTGTTTTTCTGTGTGTCGTTTTTCTGGATGTTGTTTCTCTGTGTGTTGTTTTTCTGTGTGTGTCATTTCTCTATGTATCATTTTCCTGTGGGTTTGTTTATCTATGTGTGTGTTTCTTTTTTGCATGTGTTTTTTTTCTGCATGTGCTGTTTTTCTGTGTGTTGTTTTCAATGTGTTTTGTTTCTCTGTGCAATATTTCTCTGTGTGTTGTTTTTGTGTGTTGTTTTTCTGTGTTGTTTTTTCTGTATTTGTTGTTCTGTGTTTCTCTGTGTATTGTTTTTCTGTGTGTTGTCTTTCTATGTGTCTGTGTTTTTTCTGCGTGAGCATTCGCCTATGGGTTGTTTTTCTGTCTGTTGTTTTCCTGTGGTGTTTTTTCTATGTGTTGTTTGACTGTGTGTTGTTTTTCTGTGCAATGCTTTCTGTGTTTTTTTTTGTGTCATTTTTCTGCGTTGTTTTTCTGTATTTGTTGTTTGTCTATGTGCGTTGTTTTCCTGTGCATTTTTCTGTGCATTGTTTTTTCTGTGTGTGTTACTTTTGTATGTTTTCTGTGTGTTGTTTTTCTGGATGTTGTTTCTGTGTGTGTTTTTCTCTGTGTTGTTCTTCTGTGTGTCATTTTCCTGTGGGTTGTTTTTCTGTGTGTGTTGTTTTTCTGTGTGTGTTGTTTTTCTGCGTGTGTTGTTTTTCTGTGTGTGTTGTTTTTCTACGTGTGTTGTTTTTCTGCGTGTGTTGTTTTTCTGCGTGTGTTGTTTTTCTGCGTGTGTTGTTTTTCTGCGTGTGTTGTTTTTCTGTGTGTGTTGTTTTTTCTGCGTGTGTTGTTTTTCTGCGTGTGTTGTTTTTCTGCGTGTGTCATGTTTCTATGTGTTGTTTTTCTGCATGTGTTGTTTTTCTGCGTGTGTCATGTTTATATGTGTTGTTTTTCTGTGTGAGTTGCTTTTCTGTGTGTGTTTTTCTATGTTCTTCTCCTTCAAATGCACAGAACAGGGATTAATCCTAGGTGTTCAGAAATCCCCTTGCCTGCGCTGAGACATCTATCACAAGAGCTGGGATGCCAGTGCTATTAACTTGGCCTAGGCATCTCACACCTCAGTGTTTGGTTGGCTTTTCAGAACATTAAGGGGAAGGTTAGAAACCAAAGAGAAAAGTTAAACTCTGACACAGATGCACAATACATTGAATGGCCTCATGCCTTTGGAATTACCTGTGTGTTTGTGGGTGTATGCATGGATGATGCATGTGGTGTCTGTTTATGTGGTGGGTGGGAGGGGGGCTTGCTAGTGGATGTATATGTGGCTATGTGTGTGGGTGAGGGCGTGTGTGGGTGATGTGCGGGTAGTGTGTGTGTAAGTATGGGGTGAGGGTATATGTGGGTCTTATGTGTGTGTTGAGGGTGTGTGTGGGCACTTTGTGTTTGTGGGTGGTGCGTGTGTGTGTGTATGTATGTGTGTGAGAGAGTGTGTGCCTGTTTGTGTGTGGGTGCATTGTGTGCATGTGGGCTGTGCGGGTAGTGTGTCTGTCTGTCTGTGGGATATGTGGGTGGTGTGCCTGGATGTATGTGTGGGTATGTGTCTATATGTATATGGGTAGGGTAAGTGTGTGAGGGTGGGGGTGAGGTGAGTGCGTGTGTGGTGTGCCTGTGTGTGGGGGTGATGTGTGTGAGTGGGGTGATGTGTGTCTGTGTGTATGGATGTGTGTCTATGTGTGTGTGTGTGGGTGATATGTGTGGGAGTGGTGTGTGTGAGTTTGTGGGTGTTGTGTGCCTGTGTGTGTGGGTGGGTGGAGAGTGCCTGTGCGTGTTTATTGTGTGGGTGATGTGTGTGTGGATGATGTATTTGGGGGGTGATATGTGTTTGTGTGTATCTGTGGGTGTGGGGGGGGTGAAGTGTCCCTGTGTGTGTGTGTGTGTGTGTGTGTGTGTATGTTTGTGTGTGGAGTGTGTCTGTGTATGTGTGTGTGTGTGTGTGTGTGTGGAGTGGTAGTTATAGGATGGATGTCAGGGGTAGGTTCTTTACCCAGAGGGTGGTGAGGGATTGGAATGCCCTGCCTGCTGCAGTTGTAGATGTGCCTAGTTTGGGGGTGTTTAAGAGATCTGTGGATAGATTTATGGATGGAAAGAACATAGAACATAGAACATTACAGCGCAGAACAGGCCCTTCGGCCCACGATGTTGCGCCGACCAGTTACAAAAACAATGACCCACTAACCTAAACCAATCCCTTTTTGTCCATAAACCTATCCACAGATCTCTTAAACGCCCCCAAACTAGGCGCATTTACAACTGCAGCAGGCAGGGCATTCCAATCCCTCACCACCCTCTGGGTAAAGAACCTACCCCTGACATCTGTCCTATAACTACCACCCCTTAATTTAAAGCCATGCCCCCTCGTGCTAGATTTCTCCATCAGAGGAAAAAGGCTATTACTATCCACCCTATCTAAACCTCTAATCATCTTATATGTTTCAATAAGATCCCCTCTTAGCCTCCTTCTTTCCAGCGAAAACAACCCCAAGAGGAGAGCCGGTAGATGTGGTCTTTCTTGATTTTCAGAAGGCGTTTGACAAGGTACCTCACAAGAGGTTATTGCAGAAGGTCAGGGGACATGGAGTTGGGGGTAGGGTGTTAGCGTGGATAGAGGATTGGTTGTCAAATAGGAGGCAGAGAGTGGGGGTCAATGGATGCTATTCGGATTGGCGGTTGGTGACTAGTGGGGTGCCCCAGGGGTCGGTGCTGGGGCCTCAGCTATTTACCATTTATATAGATGATCTGGAGGAGGGAACCGAGTGCAGGGTGTCGAAATTTGCTGATGACACCAAGATTGGGGAAAGGCAAATTGTGAGGAGGGTGTGGAGAGTCTGCAGAAGGATCTAGATAGGCTGGGCGAATGGGCCAGGAAATGGCAAATGGAATTTAATGTTGGCAAGTGTGAGGTGGTCCACTTTGGTAGGAGGAATGGTAGGAAGGACTATTACTTACGTGGCGAAAAACTGCAGCAGGCGACGGTGCAGAGGGACCTCGGGGTCCTTGTGCATGAGTCGCAAAAACCCAGCTTGCAGGTGCAGCAGGTGGTCAGGAAGGCGAATGGGATGCTGGCCTTCATAGCGAGGGGGATTGAATATAAAAGTAGGGAGGTCTTGCTGCAGCTGTATAGGGCATTGGTGAGGCCGCAGCTGGAGTACTGTGTGCAGTTTTGGGCGCCGCACCTGCGCAAGGATATTTTGGCCCTGGAGGGAGTGCAGAGGAGGTTTACTAGGCTGATACCGGAGTTGAGGGGATTGAGCTATGAGAAGAGCTGAATAAACTAGGCTTGTACTCGTTAGAGTTTAGAAGAATGAGGGGAGATCTCATTGAGACGTATAAGATGATGAATGGGATGGATAGGATAGAGGTGGAGAGACTCTTCCCGCTCAAAAAAGACAGTAGGACTAGGGGGCACAGCCTCAAGATAAAGGGGAGGCGGTTTAGAACAGAGTTGAGGAGGAACTTCTTCACTCAAAGGGTGGTGAATCTCTGGAATTCTCTGCCCGTTGAAGTGGTGGAGGCTGCCTCGCTAAATATTTTTAAGAAGCAGGTTGATGGGTTTTTGATAAGA